>CAWUFW010015651.1:0-350367 GCA_963921515.1 Calotriton arnoldi
CATGCCAGGCCTTCTGCAGTTCCTGGCTAGCCTCAAGGTTTTTGGTTGCCTTTTTCATGTACTCAGCCATCCTGGAGCGGAGACCAAGTACATAGTCCACTATATCTTGCTTTTGGGGGCTTGAGAGGTAACTCCCATCCTTCCTTCACCAAGCACAGTGGACCCCTCACAGGGTGGCCAAACAGAAGTTCAAAAGGGCTGTAACCAACCCCTTCTGAGGCACCTCCTATATGCGAATAAAAGGCAGGGCAAGAGTATGTCCCATCTGCGCCTAAGCTTTTCTGGGAGCCCTTTAATCATGCCCTTTAAGGTTTTGTTGAATCTCTCAACTAAACCATTGCATTAGTGGGTGATAGGGTGTGGTGAACTTATAAGTAACTCCACACTCCTTCCACATTGCCTTTAAGTACCCAGACATGAAGTTTGCACCCTGTCTGATACCACCTCCTTAGGAAAGCCCACTCTTGAGAAAATTCCCAGGAGGGCCTTGCCACCACAGGTGCTGTAGTGGTCCTAAGGGGTATAGCCTCTGGATACCTGGTGGCATGATCCACTACCACCAGTATAAACCTGTGCCCAGATGCTGTTTGGGGATCCATGGGACCAACAATGTCAATCCCTACCCTCTCAAAGGGCACCCCCACCACAGGTAGGGGTATCAGGGGGGCCTTTGTAGTGCCACCTGCCTTGCCACTGGCTTGGCAGGTTACACAGGAGCGACAAAACTCCTTACTGTCTTCAGACATGTGGGGCCAGTGAAAGTGAGGGACAATTCTGTCCCAAGTCTTGTTCTGGCCCAGGTGTCCTGCTAAGGGAATATCATGGGCTAGGGTCAATAGGAAGCCCCTGAACTTCAAAGGTATTACCAACCTCCTGGTAGCACCAGGCTTGGGGTCTCTACTCTCTGAGTACAGGAGTCCATCATCCCAATACACTGTATGGGGACCACTAGCTTTCCCAGCAGCCTCAGCAGCAGCTTGCTGTCTGAGGGGTTCAAGGGAGGGGCAGCTCTGCTGCTCCTGGCTCAGATCTGCCCTAGAAGGTCCCCCTGTCCCCAAGAACTCAACCTGGTCAGGTTCAAGTTCCTCTGGGACAGTTCCTTCTTCAGGGCTGAGATCATCCCCTCAAGGGACTGATCTTCCTCCTGAGCCAAGGGGAAGGCACTGCCTTAACCCTACTACTCCTCCTCTTGGAAGGCACTTGGTCCATTCTTCCAGAATCCAAGGCCTGTTCAGTTTTAGACAGTTTAGCTTGTGACCTGGTCACAGCAAACACATCTGCAGGGATCCCCAGCATTTCTGCATGGGTCCTGAGCTCCACTTCTGCCCAAGCAGAAGTCTCTAAGTCATTGCCAAGCAAGCATTCGACTGGTAGGTTTGCACTTACCACAACCTTCTTAAGGCCAGTTACCCCTCCCCAGGAGAAGTTAACAACTGCCAGAGTATGGTCTGTTCTGACATTGCTAGCATTGGTCACTTGGTACATCTCACCAAGTATAACTTGCCCAGGTAGCACAAGGTCTTGTGTCACCATTGTGACACTTGCCCCTGTGTCCCTAAATGCCAAAGCCTCTCGTCCATTGATTAAAGACTGTTGTCTGTACTTGCGCCGATTACTGGGACTCACAGTGGAGGTCACATCCATGCCTCCATCACAGACTAACACAGCCTGAGTCAGTTCCCTGACTAAGTCAGAGCCCAACTCAGTTCCCAGGGTGAACCCTACTAAACCCTTTGCTGGAGCACTTCCACCAACTGTACTAGGGGGAACAGGTGCCTTAGGGGCATTGGTGGGTGCTTGACTGGAGTCTTTGGACTTGGTGCAATCACTGGTCCAGTGGGTCTTTTGCTTACAGACCTTGCACCATGGTTTTCTTTGGCCTTTACCCTTGGTAGACTGGGAATCCCCACCAGAAGAAGATTTTTGGGGGCCTGATGAAGACTTTTGATCTTTATCCTTCTCCCCACCCTTGTCAGAGTTCTTAGCATCTTGCTTCTTGGTTTCCCCACCTTGGTTCTGTACCTTCTGCTTCACCCTGGTTCTGACCCATTTGTCTGCCTTCTTTCCCAATTCTTGGGGAGAGGTCAGATCAGAGTCAACCAGGTACTGATGCAACAGCTGGTTTTGACAGTTATTAAGAATCTGCTCCCTCATTATCAGATTATACAATCCTGAGAAGTCACACACCTTACTGCCCATCAACCAGCCTTCCAGAGCCTTGGCAGAACAATCCACATAGTCTACCCAGTCTTGAGTCTGTGCTTTTTGGGTGTCTCTGAACTTCAACCTGTACTGTTCAGTGGTTAGGCCAAACCCATCAATAAGAGCACTCTTCAAGACCTTGTAATTGTCAGCATCCTCCTCTCTAACAGTGAGGAGCTTGTCTCTACCTTTGTCAGCAAAGGAGAGCCACAAGATTGCTGCCCACTGCTCCTGAGGGACCTTCTGTACTTTACAGGCCCTCTCTAAAGCAGTTATCCATTTGTGGATATCATCCCCACTCTGGTAGGGAGGGACAATCTTGCTCAGGTTCCTATGGTCATAGGACCTTTCCCTATCTCTAGGGACATGGCTGCCACCATGGGACTCTAGTCCCAACTTTCTTCTCTCTCTAAGGAGATCTAGGGATTCTCTATCTAAAGCCAATTGCTTCTTCCTGATCTCTAGTTGAGTTTCCTCATACTGGACCAGTCTCTTTCTTCTCTCATGAGAGGATTCCCTCCTGTGAGAAGAAACAGAGCTCCCTATTGAGGTGCCAGAGTGGTTAGACTCCTGAGAAGGAGACCTAGACTTCCTGAGCACACTCATAATCCTTCCTGGGGGACAAAGGTGTGGTTCTCCAGATCCTCATCCTCATCTTCCCCAGAAGGGATTGGGTTTTCCAGGTCAGGGTCATTGTCACCCTCCTGGTCAGTTTCAGAGGGGGCTGGGGGTAGTAGTACCCCTGGTCCCTTCCTCATCTGCTGGCCCACCCTCTGCTCCTACCCCTTCAGTCTCTGAAGACTTACTAAGATCATAAGCCACCAACAACTCCTGGAGGTGTTGGGTGGTGGGACTTTGGCCTGTCCTTAATTTCCTCACGTTACACAAAGCTCTCAGTTCCAAGAATGGGAGTGTGTCATACTTGGAGGGGGAAGCTCAATGGCTTCCTGCAGGGCATCTTTGGATCCTGCTTTTAAAGACATTACTAGTGTGGTGTGGTGTATGCACTACCTACTCTAGTGTGGCCTACTAAACTCTCTTGAGTTGTAGAAAGGGTTGTGCTATCCCTTAACACACAACTCTAAGTTCAGTAGAACTTACTGATATTCTAAGCTTAAATTATATGTACCTTAGGTACCTTTAGTGGTTTTCAGTTGATCAATTCAATTGAGATTATCTGGTAAAACAATAGCAAGCTGGAATCCCACACGCTGCACACCAATGTGAGAAGTTGGCCTGGGATATGCTGTCCACTAATTAAAGTGGGCACCGTGCACCAGTCCAAATCGACTCTTATGGTAGGTAGGTTAAAGACAACCTTATTGAAAGCTATCCTAGTGGTAGCTATGGAGAGCAGCCTTCAGGCTAAGTCTTGAAGGAATGTAAAGCAGCTTGTTTTACCAGTCTATAATCTCTTGAGTGACCAAATGAAAGAGCACCACACCAGGTATATATTCAAAATATATGTATTTATTACTAAACACACCCCTCTAGTCTCTTTATGAGGCTAGAGTTCGAAATACATAGGTTATAAGATCTTAAATCACAGTAATAGCACAAATACACGTTTGGGCCCTAGGGGCGTACCAAACCATATACCAATAAAGTGGTATGCGAACCACGACTGAACTAGACACTAGGCCTAGAGCCTCTAGAAGTGCTTGGACCACAAGGAACCACCCAAGGTAGTCACACAGGGGACCCACGGGAGACGCGTGCAGTGTAAATACACAACCGCGATACGCCGTTAACTTCTATGGAGAAAGTCGGGATCGGGAAAATAGAGGAAAGGGACACTTAGAAGAGGACTAGGACAAAACCCTTTGAGATCTAGGACTTTGAAGAGTCTCTACCCACGGGAGCACCGGAGTACTCGTGTTACCTCACCCAGGGAAGCCGGGTGCATAGGTGCCTTTCGGGGTCGGGTTTCGTCGTCGGTTCTTATGGCGATCTGCTGCAAAGTGCTGCTGGCGACCAGGAGAAAAGTGTCCGGGTGGATCCAAGAGTGGATCGGAGTTCTGAAGAACCTGAAAGCAGAGGGGACAGAGTCTGGGTCACTAGCCAGTGACCAGGGAGGCGATGAACAGATGCCCACCGATGTCGAGTGCTTCAGATTCGATGACGGTCGTCTTGACTCTTCAGCCACGAGGTCCGGGAGGCGTTGTCGGCGACCAGGAGCAGGATTCGGGCTGTTGCTCGATGTCTGTCGAGTGCAGAGGTGTCGGCGACCAGATTGGACCCAACAAGCCTTGGCAACGGCAAGTCTCGAGTAAGATGTAGATCGTCGATGATGCAGACCAGCAAGGTCTGGGGAACTCACCCAGCGAGGGTAAGTGAGGGCAGGCCTGGTGCAACCAGACTGCCAAGTAAAGAAAAGATTGGCCTTCGTTAAGGGCTACTAGCCAACGGGCTAGTGACCGCGAAGGAGCCTCGTGACGCCGCACGTGGAGCTGGCTTACAGGACACTCGTGGAGTGGGGGCCAGTGATCTTCGGTGCAGGTGGTGCTGGAGGCTAGGGCTACTCGGAGCCCAAAGCACGACTCCTTGGGAGACCCAAAAGATGGTGCACTTGCAAATGTGCTCGGTGTCCAGGGGTCATGGTCTCACGTCACCCACGATAGCCACGGGCCTCAGCTTTGCTGGGGACTCAGGGTAGCCTCAGGGAAGTCTGAGAATCCACCTCTGGTGATGCGATGACTTCGGCGTCCGACGGGAGCTTCAGTAATGCGAACCGGACAGATGCTTCTTTGGTGCCTGCCAAGCAGGGGAGTCACTCCTTGACCCCAAGGGAGATTCTTCAGTCCTCTAATCGTGAGTAGAGCGTCGAAGGTCCAGGATTCTGTTTCAGAGTTTCGTCCAGGTATAATCTAAAGTCCTAGGGACTGGGTTCCTACCTTTATTCTAAAAATAGGGGATGGACTACTCTGTGGCCCCACCTATGGGTGGGTCAGGGCAGAGGGGTGGCTACACCCTTTCCCTTTGTCCAGTTCACGCCAAAGCAGGGGCTGCAAGCCCCTGATCCGGTTTGAACTGGGGTATGCACAGGGACACCAAATGTGCCCCCAGTGCAGGACTTCAAAGCACCCGAAAGTGCTCCCGCCCAGCCCCAATACACATTGTCCTGTCTGGGGAGGTGGTCACACCTCCCTGGGACAGGAAACCTATTGTCCAGGCCTCCCCTGCCGGAGTTTCGTCCAGCAGCAGGAGGCCAGACTCGTGTCTGTGGCAGCAGCATCCATTTTGTGATGCCAGGCTCTGGAAAGAAGTTACCGGACTCGTCAGAGTTAACATGCCTTTCCCTCTAGAAGGGTGGAATGCTACCCCCGCCGCCAGGATTGGCGGGGGGTAGTATTCCAAGATGTTTGACACCAAACACGACATGTTTAGGTGCAGCCATTCCATAGTTAGCATTTTACCGCGAGGATATAATGCGTTTAAGAGTATATGGTCAGGCTGCACTACAAACAGCATCAGAGATGGTCTCCGAACGCTGCAGAGGGGCCCTGCTCATGCAGGGGCACCCTCTCACATAGGAACCATGCACTCTGCCTTTAGGATTGATAAGGCCTGCCTTAGGAGTGACTTATAGGTTTATATGTGTGAAGGCATTTAGTGATATAGGTAACCTATACCACAGCAAGGGGTGCATGCACCACCTTACCCAGGCTGCAGTAGCAGACCTGTGGTGCCAGTTTGGATGGCCTACCAGGGGTGGCATAATACATGCTGCAGCCCCTGGCAGGCCTCTGAGGTACCTATGCCCTTGGTACATAGTATACCATATACTAGGGACTTACAAGGGCACTCCAGATCCCAATCAGTGATGTGCCTAAGGCACATGGAGACCCTTTTAAAGAGGAAACAGCTAGGCTGGGGTTCTGAATAGCAGGGCCCCAGCCAGACTAATGTCGAAAACCAGTGAAGTATCAGCAAAAAGTGGGGGTACCCCTGTGAAGCAGATCCTACTCTCCTACAGTCACCGCATATGCTAAAGAAAGAGGAAACTGTTTTCTACGAACATACACATCTTTAACAAGCAAAAAACGATCAGAACAACATCCAATTTGTCTTACTTCTTCAATCTGATCAAATGTAATCTTTAATAATTCAATTCCATCTCTATTTTGATAATTAACAAAATCAACAACTTTTCCCATTGCTCCATTTACTAAACCTTTTTCCACATCCAAACTATGCCATATAATTACCCGACAGTTTTCACATACATATAAATTCTTTTCTAAACCAGCAGTCTTAGATAAAGATTTTTCCAATGAATCCAATTTTGTTTTTAATTTTTCTGTCAAAATAATAGTAATACCTTCATGCTCTATTTTATCAATGGCTTCCATTTTTATTATTTGTTGTTTTTCCAGCTTTAAAAGTTCTTCACTGAATGTAGAACACTCTCGCAGTGTTGGCATTAGGCAGATTATAGATTTATTTTCTCCGATTTTTTGTATATTATTTCTGGAGCAACATTTTCATTTGGAAACAAGTTTGTAAGTAGCCGACTTTGCAAAGCTTCTTTACCATGTTCTGCCAATACACAAATTCTTATATCATGAAGAATACTTCCATAGTCTTCATCACTTGCCTGTCGCATATCTTTAATTAGTTCTTTGTATTCAAAATATGGCCAAATGTTCACATTTCCAATACTTCCCAAAGACTTTCTGGTGTCTTGATGCACAAGTGTTTTAAATACTGGTTGCCCTTTTACAGGAGTAAGTTGCAGTAGATCGCCAAAAACTATCACATGTTTTCCTCCAAATAAGAATCGTATTCTGTTTTTAAAATTTGCTGCATTCTTAAATGCACAAACGCAAGTATTAAGTTTGAGACCATGCTCACCTCATCAATAATCAGAAGTTTATTTTATTTAGTACTCTTGAAACTTCATAACAAGCTTCACCAGATAGCTTGTGATATTCCAATTTATTTTCATGTTCAACAGGTAGCATTAGTAAGGATGTAATGTAATTCCTTTAATGTTGTGTGCTGCTAACCCAGTTGGAGCGGTTACAACACAAGATAAATGTGATTCAGTGGTTTTCTGTAGATAACTGGTCAAAACTTTAATTAAGAAACTTTTTCCTGTACCAGCTTGACCACTGACATACATTCGGATAGGTTGAAATGATGTGCATGTGCATTCTTTTTTTCATGAAGAAAACCAAGGTCGATCTGTTGTCTCAGTTGCTGATATATTTCTTTCTGTTCAAAATTTAGTTGTTCTTCCAAGTTTCCTAAGTCCATAATATCATGTTGAGCTTGATGCACTGCTGTTTCCAATTCACTCATGGCAATTGCTGCTTCATTTTCAAGAATTGGTTGTCCTAGTGGATCTTGACTCAGTGGAGCAGAACTTTGACTGTCTTGGGAACTGTCTCTAGCAATCTCAGCTGCAATAGTAGCTTCTTGATCAATTTCTTCATTCAACATTTTGAGATAATTTGGAAAAACTGTGAATTCAATGCTATCTTTACTAACCCTGGGCGTAGTTTGTGTAGTAGCGCTACGCGTACCTACGCAAGTGCACTTCGCGAGCTACGCGTAACACTACGCGAACTGCGTAGTGCGGTAGAAAATGCTGTTCGCAATGATTGCACAGTGCCGGATGCTTGTCCGCACTGTGCAATCATTGCAAACGACATCTTGCACAGTGCAAGCGGTCGTTTTCTGCCGCTCGAGTAGATTTGTACTCGAGCTACAGTTTTCTCAACGCGGACTGGTAGTTTCTCATCGCGAGCGGTCACGAGCATACGCGACCACTCGCAATGAGAAACCTGACCTCCCCGCGTTGAGAATCTCGCCGAAGGGTTTATTTTCCACGCTCGCGATCGGCAATTTGATGTTGCTGATCTCGAATGAGGAAAACGTCTCGCCGGGATGTCATTTTGCTCGCTTGCGGTCGCCAACTTGACGTTGAGGACCGCGAGCAAGCAAAAAATGCCCGCTACGCATTTTTGCACTGTGCTACGTGCAATTTGCGTAGCGTGTAGTTGCGCAAACTACGCAAACTACGCGAGCGTAGCGTAGTTTTCCGCCCAGGCCTAATCTTTACATGCATTAAAAGAATCTTCATAGCACTGAAAATCTCCAAGTAATTCCAGTTCCGTACGCCAAGGCTTGAAGAGTTGCAGAAGTGCTAAATAGTAAAATTCTCTTTTATCAGGAGTATAGCAAGTCAGTTTCCTATGATTAATCAGATTTCCTTTACTATGTTTCACCAAACATCCTTCTGAACCAATCACTGCATATTTTATTCCTTTATGTTCTCTGTAATATTTCTCTTAAAACTGTAATATTGTAGTACTTCATAGAGACATATGTTTTCAAGATGAGGACTTCTATTTGGATAGTACGTATCCAACATGTTTGTTTTAACAAGATCTGTGCTTTCCAGTTCATTTAATGCTAAATATTCGATTTCTTGTATAGATTTAAGTACTCGATTTTGTGTTGCAGCAAGACCTAGACTAACCCAAATTATTCCTCTTGACTTTGAATATAAACTTGCAGAGGACAATCGATCCGAACATTCGTAGGATCCAATCTCTCGATGGGACAGCATCTTCAAACTAAAGCTGTACAATTTGTTACTAAGAGTCTTCTCGTGCGAAATTTCTTCCCACATTTCTTTCAACTCCGTCTTTTCAGATTTTGTTATGTATGACGTTACATACCGAGCAACAGCAATGGAATTATCCGCAACATACTGGATATCCATATTAGCATTCCACATCGACAAAATAACTGGATTATAATCATTAATATACTTTGATTGTTCACTTCTTTTTAAATTGTAAGTATTTTTGGGAGATTTTCTAGTGATGGTATGTCTCACTGCTGACATGAAACTGTTCACTCTTCCTTTGGATATTACTGGAGGTGGAAATCCAAAACGACATTTGGTATAAAACTTTTCCTTCAACTTGTATTTCCGTCGACAGTATTTGCCACATCGATGAGTTTGAAACCGTAACACTTGTTGCCTTAAGGTGATTTCTTCTCTTGTTTTTGGTATAGCACATGTAACATAGTCTTCAATAAAAGATAAAACAGTCTCATCCGAATCAGTTCCAAATTTGGTTGCATCCTTGATCCATAAAAGCATATGTATATGAGGAGCACCTCTAGCTCGGTACTCCTTTCTCCAAAAGAAATCAATAGCTTCTCCAAGAGGTAGATTGTTTTTATTGCAGATAAAAGACATCATAGCTTGAAACCTATGATTAAAATATCTGCACACATTTACAGGATCCAAGGAACACAGTTCTCCAGGTGTCTTGAATTCAATGTTTTTAATATTTGAATTTGCTTCTCGAACAAATTCAAGTAAATCGTCCCATGCGTATTCAGCACAGCTGAGCGTAACAAACCACGTAGGAGTTCCTAAGTTCCTTAACATGCATTTAAGTTCTCCATGACGACGTTACCAATACTCATTAGTACCACGCTGACACGCCATCAAATTCATCAATTGAGATTCTAAATGATCATCTCTGTCATGTACTTTGTCCATGAGTTCCTTTGCAGAAACATTTTGAAGATGAACTCCTGTTTTTAATATGTGGTTGACTGCATATGAAAGTCCAGACAAGTCACTTTCAAACAAAAGATGAAATATATATGGGATACATTGTCGAAATCTTGGATCTTCTGAGTACAATCTTGTTGTCCGATATTCTCAATTTATAAGTACTTAGGTTTTGGCAGAGTGATTGGATAAGGACATGGGACTGGCTGGGTAATTGGAGGAGTGCATAGGTAGTAACAGGGTGATTACTAAACTGTATAGGTAGCACTTAAAGGATTGTATAAGTGCATGAGTTAGTGCCTGGGTAATTGCATGAGTACATGGGTAGTGACTGGATGATTAGGGTACTGCAAGGAGAGTGCATGGTGAATTTCTAACTGCTTGTGTTTTGGCGGAGTGATTGGATTAGTACATGGTAGTGGCTGGGGGATTGGAGGAGTGCACGGGGAGTGACAGTGTGATTGCTGGACTGCATGAGTACTACCTGGATAATTGGAGGAGTGAATCAGTAGTGTGTAGGTGGTTACAGGACTGCATGGATAGTGCACATGTGATTGTAGCACTGCATGTGTTAGTGCCTGGGTCATTGCATGACTACATGGATAGCGACAGGATACTTAGAGTGCTGCAACAAGAGTGCAAGGTGAATTTATAAGTGCTTCGGTTGTGGCAGAGTGATTGGATAAGGACATGGCACTGGCTGGGTAATTGGAGGAGTGCATAGGTAGTATCATGGAGATTACTAAACTTTCTAGGTAGCACTCAAAGGATTGTAGAAGTGCATGAGTTAGTGCCTGGGTAATTGCATGAGTACATGGGTACTGATTGGATGATTAGAGTACTGCAAGGAGAGTGCATGGTGAATTTATAAGTGCTTGTGTTTTGGTGGAGTGATTGGATTAGTACATGGTACTGGCTCGGTGATTGGAGGAGTGCACGGGGAGTGACAGTGTGATTGCTGGACTGCATGGGTACTACCTGGATAATTGGAGGAGTGAATCAGTACTGTGTAGGTGGTTACAGGACTGCATGGATAGTGCACATGTGATTGTAGCACTGCATGTGTAAGTGCCTGGGTCATTGCATGAGTCCATGGATAGCAACAGGATACTTAGAGTGCTGCAAGGAGAGTGCATGGTGAATTTATAAGTGCTTGGGTTTTGAAGAGTGATTGGATAAGGACATGGGACTGGCTGGGTAATTGGAGGAGTGCATAGGTAGTAACAGAGAGATTACTAAACTGTATAGGTAGCACTCAAAGGATTGTAGAAGTGCATGAGTTAGTGCCTGGGTAATTGCATGAGTACATGGGTACTGACTGGATGTTTGGAGTACTGCAAGGAGACTGCATGGTGAATTTCTAAGTGCTTGGGTTTTGGCGGAGTGATTGGATTAGTACATGGTACTGGCTGGGTGATTGGAGGAGTGCACGGGGAGTGACAGTGTGATTGCTGGACTGCATGGGTACTACCTGGGTAATTGGATGAGTGAATCAGTACTGTATAGGTGGTTACAGGACTACATTGATAGTGCACATGTTATTGTAGCACTGCATGTGTTAGTGCCTGGGTCATTACATGAGTACATGGATAGCGACAGGATACTTAGAGTGCTGCAAGGAGAGTGCATGGTGAATTTATGAATGCTTGGGTTGTGGCAGAGTGATTGGATAAGGACATGGGACTGGCTGGGTAATTGGAGGAGTGCCTAGGTAGTAACAGGGAGATTACTAAACTGTATAGGTAGCACTCAAAGGATTGTAGAAGTGCATGCGTTAGTCCCTGGGTCATTCCATGAGTACATGGGTAGCGACTGGATGATTAGAGTACTGCCAGGAGAGTGCATGGTGAATTTATAAGTACTTAGGTTTTGGCAGAGTGATTGGATAAGGACATGGGACTGGCTAAGTAATTGGAGGAGTGCATAGCTAGTAACAGGGAGATTACTAAACTGTATAGGTAGCACTTAAAGGATTGTAGAAGTGCATGAGTTAGTCCCTGGGTCATTCCATGAGTACATGGGTAGCGACTGGATGATTAGAGTACTGCCAGGAGAGTGCATGGTGAATTTATAAGTGCTTGTGTTTTGGCACAGTGATTAGATAAGGACATGGCAGAGTGATTAAAAGAGTCCACAGGGAGTGACAGGGGGATTGTTGGACTGCATGTGTAGTGCTCTGGAGATTTTACCACTGCATGAGTTAGTGCATGAGTCATTGCATGAATGCATGGGTAGTGCTTGGATACTAACTGAGTGATTGCACAATATAGAATCAGTAAATCATTTCTCGTGTACTTATAAAATCACATATTCACTACCTTTGCACTTCTGTAATCAGTCAGTCACCTCTCAATAATTCAGTAAATATACATACAACTATATAAATACAATCTGAACACATACATGAGTCATTACATACTATCTAGTTAAATAGATAAGTACAACATACCAGAAAGAGTAATATGTGGTGGTTTACTTTTGAGCTACAGCTTGACCATTAAATCTAGAAATATGCGACATCATCAAACTATACCTCTCAACAGACTTAAGAAAAAAGACTAATTAACAACACCTTTTATGAGCATTTCTAAAACCACACTTTTATTATACATCTTCACCATTGTATCTAAAATTATGTGGCATCATTCAACTATACCTTTGCTCAGACTACAAAAAGAAGCATAATTAACTCCTTAACCGCGGCGCGAATTCCGCCATGGTGCAGGAGTTCTAATGAGTGGGCGGGGCTGCGTCGGCCAACGGACGTGCGCAGCACTAGCCAGGTAGTGCTCGCGACGGCCGTTGGCCGACGCGCACACGGAACGGGTTAACAACACCTTATTTCACCATTCTATCTTAAAACATATGGCATCATTTAACTTTACCTTCTGTACAAACTAATAACAGCTACTTAATTATTAACACCTTATATGATCATCTTTCAAACAGCACAGTTGTGCTGCATTTTACCAAACTATCTATAATTATGCAGTATCATTAAACTATACCTTTGTAGAGAGAAGAAAAAATGATGCCTAATAAACTACACCTTATATGAACAGCTTTCAAAATACACATTTGTAGTGCATGTTCAACCAATTATCTAAAAATATGAGGCATCATTCAGCTATACCTTTGAACAGACTTAAAAATATATATATTACTGTACAGACTGTTTTTTAAACAAACTTCAAGTACAATAAAACTAATTCCAATATACATCTCTACATTTAATAATATATTTCAAACAACACAGTTTTAGAATAATGTCAAATCTTTTTTAAATAAACCTCAAAAATATATAACTGACCTTGCAAATAAATCTGTTGAATGAAAAATCTCACACACTCAGACAGGATTTTCTTTTACACACAGTCAATATAAATCACCAGACTCTGCAGGGTGAAACCAGTAATGGCAAGGTTTCCCTCTCTTTTTCCATACAAATACACATAAGCAACAAATGACATTGCTTCCCAGAGATTTTCAAATTGTAAAACACATTTCCATTGGTCACAAATAATATCCCTTATCAACTGACTTCTTCACCCCTTCTGCTTAATGTCAGTTTCCATAGCAACAGGTCATGCAACATTCAACTTAACTGACAGGTCACAAGTTCACCACAGAATGTTGCAAATAAGAACAGCAGGTGTGGTTGCCTTTGCAAAACATGACCTTATCCTTTCTGCTGTACCTTTCAAACATTTTTTACTAACCAATAAGAAACTTGCTTTTTAAACAAGCTAAACTGCACCCTATTTTTGAATGTATAATCTTCTTAAACAGCCAATCAAATCTCTACTTTCTTAAAAACAGCATCTTCTCCACCATTTTAGATATCTCTCATTCTACCAACTGACTACCTCAGCTACAGACATCTTTTGATTACCTACAGACATCCCTTCAAGATGCTTTCAGTGTGGATTGTTGGGCACAGCTATGTATTCTGGTGCAAAACGTATGCTGAACACAGAGGTATTGACAAAGACCTAACTTTGCAAAATGTAGACATTAAATGGATTGGACAGAGAGGATTAAAGTGGCACCAATTGATGCCTTTGGTTAAAACCTTTTTACATCTCCAACCCCCTGACCTCATGATTGTGCACTGTGGTGGCAATGACCTAGGCACATTGAATGGGGTAGGTCTGGAAATGCCAATGAAGGACACCTTTGCAGAATTGATGTTGCTTTTCCCCCAAACAGCCTTTGTATACTCTAACATATGCCTAAGACAGAAATGGAAGTGGTCCTATCAATTTTGTCCTCAGATTGAGAAAGCTAGAAAGAATGTCAATAAAGCTGTTTCTGCTTACCTCAGAGACCATAGAATGGGCTCCATATATAACAACAATCTACGTTTCCATATGGAGGGCATCTACAGAAGTGACGGAGTACACTTCACTCAGAAGGGAACAGAGTGTTTCTCAACAACCTAAAGCTCTGCATCCGCACTTACATGTAGCTGCAAGAAACTCATAATAAACACAAGGGCTTTTTTTAGAGCCACCCAATTAGCCAACATATAACCTAGATTTATATAAAAAAAAATCTTAATTTTTTTGCTTGGAGTCGCGCACCCAGCGCGAATTAGAGCTGCGCACCCATCTCGTTCACACTAGGGGGCCACGCTGAGCGCCGTGCACCCATTGCATTCACACTAGGGGGCCGCACTGAGTGCCGCACACCCATCGCGTTCACACTAGGGGGCCGCGCTGAGCACCACGCACCCATCGCATTCACACTAGGGGGCCGCGCTCAGCAACGCGCACCCATCGTGTTCACACTAGGTGCCGTGCTAGGGTCGCGACTCCAAATTTTTTTCAAAGAAAAATTGTCCACTTCCATTCATTTACATTCGCCCCGGGGACCCCATCCACCGGGACATGCCCAAATATAATTATTTTTATTTTTATTTTTTTTAAAAGAAGGAGGGGGGACTGCCACCCCCCTCCCGGGCCATTTTGTGCCCTGGGAACCCCATCCCCTGGGACCTGGCCTCATGGTTAGGGACCGTGGGGGGAGCCCCAATGCCCCCACGGTCCCGCCGGCTCCCCGTCTCCTGCAGGAGCCGGCATTTCTTTTCCACACAGGGAGCTGCTGACATGCAGCTCCCCGTGTTTGCTATGACAGGGCGAGAGCCATGCTCCTGCCCTGTCATAGCAAATAGCAGTGTACCGGGGGTAGGCAGCCCGGGACACTGCAGGAGCCGGCCGTGGGGGGTGGCAGTCCCCAGGGCCATCAAGGGCTCCAGGAGGGGGGACGCGTAGCCCCCCTCGCAACGTGTTTAAAGCCCCAGGGAGGTGCTAGTCCCCCGGGCTTGGGGGGGCCTTGGAGGCCCCCCACACATTAAAACACAAGCACCAGGGCTGCGGGAGGGCCATGTGCCCTCCCGCATATCATATACATATCCCCAGGGAGGTGGCGGTCCCCGGGGCTGTGGGGGCCCCCGCGGGCCCCCACTAATGAATTTATAGTGCCCCCGGGACCTGGACCACCTGGGGGATTTTTTTAAAAATGTCAGAGGGAATTGCGACCCCAGCGCGAATTCCGCCAAAATTATAAAAAAAACATATTTTTGGGGCCCTAGGGGTCCTTGTGGGACCCCCTGAACATGTCTTGTTTTTCACCTTTGTTTCACTGTTTTCTTGTGACTCGGTTCTACCGAGTCACAAGATGGCTGCCAACAAATCCTGGTTTGGAGTGTTGGCAGCCAATAACAGTGAAGCTCGTGGTCGGGAGGGTTCACGAATCCACCGCGTCACTAGATATCAAAACTTTTATTTTTTAAATTTCTCAGCAACTACTGAATAGATTTACACCATTTAAAAAAAAGGTCGCTTTCTGAACCAAGCACTACCTTTTTGCCAAATTTGGTGTAATTCCATTCAGCAGTTCGGGCTGTAGCCTTGGCTAAAGTTTCCTATGGAAAATTGATTATTTACTTTTTATTTTTTGAATTTCTCAGGAACTACTGAATGGATTTACACCATTTAACAAAAAGGACTCTTTCTGAACCAAGGGCTACCTTTTTGCCAAATTTGGTGAAATTCCGTTCAGCAGTTCGGGCTGTAGCCGTGTCTAAAGTTTCCTATGGAAAATAACATGGGGAAAACGTGTTTTGGGACCCCCCTTTTTTCTCGGCCCCTGCTTGGCGAATCACCCCGAAACTTTTAAGGCAGGAGCTGACCAGAGCTGATCACTAGTTTTGAAAATTTCGTGAAGATTCGTCAAACGGCGCCAAAGTTATTGGGAAAACAAAAAACACATTTCCTATGGAAACTAGGTCCTAACTATAACTACCTACTGGCGACCGCCAGTAGGTAATATATATATATATATATATATATATATATATATTATCTACTGGCGGTCGCCAGTAGATAGTTATAGTTAGGACCTATTTTCCATAGGAAATCCGCAACATTCTATTTGAAATAACGTTGGCGCCGGTTGACGAATCTTCGCAAAAGCTTCCAACTTGTTGGGGCGCTCCGGTCCGCTCCTATCCTGAAAGTCTCGGGGTGATTCGTCAAGCGGGGGCTGAGAAAAAAGGGGGGTCCCAAAACGCGTTTTCCCCATTCATTTTTCCATAGGGACCTTTCATCGCGGCTACAGCCCGAACTGCTGAACGGAATTACACCAAATTTGGCAAAGAGGTAGCCCTTGGTTCAGTGTCGTGCCTTTTGTTTAAATGGTATAAATCCGTTCAGTAGTTCCTGAGAAAATCAAAAGTAAATTCACATATATATCTATGGCCGAGTAGGGTCCGCGTACCCTCCCGATCACGAGCTGCATGCTAATTGGCTGTCAAGTGGCTGTCAACACTCCAAATCAGGAAGTGTTGGCAGCCATTTTGTCCTTCGGTAGAACCGAGGGACAGAAACAAGTGCGCAAGCGCAAAAGGGGGCAGGGTAGAAACACCCTGACCCCTATGTCTGCTCAGGGGTCCCACAAGGACCCCTTGGCAGAAAAAATATTTTCTTTTTTTTAAATGGCGGGATGCGCTTAGGGTGCGCGGATCCCGCCGATTAAAAAAAAAGAACAAGAAACAAGTGCGCAAAATGCACAAAGGGGGCAGGGTAGAAACACCCTGACCCCTAGGTCTGCTCAGGGGTCCCACAAGGACCCCTGGGCAGAAAAAGCATTTTTTTAAAACAAATCGGCGGGATGCGCTTAGGGTGCGCGGATCCCGCCGATAAAAAATTGAAGCGCGCTTCGATGCTAATTTGCCCCCGGGTGGCCCAAGTCCAGGGGGCATGCAGGGGTGGGTTTAGATTTTATGGGGGGCCTCTAAGGCCCCCCAAGCCCTGGGGACCGCCACCCCCCCGGGGCTTTAAATAAAAAATGGTGCGGGAGGGCTCTCCGCCCTCCCGCAGCCCCGGGGACCGCCACCTCCCTGGGGCTTCTTTTTTTTAATTGAATGACCTGTGTGGGGGGGCTCCAGTCCCCCGACACGCCCCGGGGACCGCCACCTCCCCGGGGCACTAACAAATTTAAAACGGGGACCACCACCTCCCCGGGGCTTTGCAGATGTGGGGAGGGGGGCCGCGTGGCCCCCCTCCTGGAGCCAGTGATGGCCCTGGGGACCGCCACCCCCCAGGGCCGGCTCCTGCAGTGTCCCGGGGTGCCTACCCCCAGGGCACTGTAGTTTGCTATGGCAGGGCGGGAGCCTCGCGGCTCCCGTCCTGTCATAGCAAACTGCTTTTAATTTTGGAAGAGAGAGCAGGAAACCTGTTCTCTCTTCCAAAATTCAAAGCAGATTGCTTTTCCACACGGGGAGCTGCATCTTAGCAGCTCCCCATGTGGAAAAGCAATGCCGGCTCCCGCAGGACGCGGGGAGCCGGCGGGACTGTGGGGGGATTGAGGACCCCCCCACAGTCCCCAACAGAGAGGGCCAGCCCCAGGGGATGGGGTCCCCGGGGCAAGTAGTGGCCTGGGAGGGGGGCCACGCGGCCCCCCTCCACCAAAAAAAAAATAATAATTACAAAATAAATAAAAAATAAAGGCCTGCCCTGGGGGATGGGATCCCCGGGGCAAAAGGAAGCCTGAGGAGGGGGGCCACACAGCCCCCCTCCTTAAAAAAATCAAAAAAAAGTGTGGCCATGCCCCGGGGGATGGGGTCCCCGGGGCCGGAATCGGTTTCCTTTTAGAAAAAAAAGAAAAAAAGGGGTAAGGCCCTGGGGGATGGGGTCCCCAGGGCCCAAAAAAAGGAAAAAGGAAGGGGGGCCACACAGTCCCCCTTCAGGAAAAAAAAAAAACGATTGTGCCGCAGGCCCCGCCCCCTTCCTTTACCACTCTGCAAACGCGCCCCCTGGCGCGTTTGCAGAGGGGGAACAAATTCCCCTTGAATACTGGGGGTCCCTGGGGGCCAACTAGCCCACCAGGAACCTCCAGTATGCGCCAGGGGGCTGCATTGCAGAGAGGTGTACAGAGGCCACGCCCCTTTTTACACCTCTCTGCAACGCAGCTCTGTGGCGCTTTTTGGAGGTACATGGTGGGCTAGTTGGACTCCAGGGACCCTCAGGATTCAAGGGGACTTAATCCCCCAACTTAAAACGCGTCACGGGGCGCATTTGCACAGTGGTGAAGGGAGGGGGCGGGGCTTCAGGTGACATGTGTGCAAACAGGCCCCGTGGTGCGTTTTAAGATGGGGAATTAAATCCCCTTCAATCCTGAGGGTCCCTGGGGGCCAACTAGCCCACCAGGTACATCCAGAAAGCGCCACAGAGAGGTGCAAAAAGGGGCGTGGCCTCTGAACACCTCTCTGCAACGCAGCTCTCTGGCGCATACTGGAGGTATCTGGTGGGCTACTTGGCCCATAGGGACCCTCGGGATTGAGGAGGAATTAATTCTCCAAATTAAAACGAGCCACAGGGCGTGTTTGCAGACATGTCACCTCAGGCCCCATCCCCTTCCTTCACCATTGTGCAAATATTCCTCTAAAATCAGCCGAACTACGAATTCCGATTTACTCACCTGTTATCAGGAGAGACCACAGTGCTGCATCTTTGAGCCCAGTACTGATCCTGAAAAGTAATTTTAACCGTACTTACCAGTAACTTGAATTTCCTTCCATAGGATATCATTGCCTGCTTTTTGCTGAAAAAGTTTCTAAGTGTCGATTTTTGTAACATGCAAATATTCCTCTAAAATCAGCCGAACTACGAATTCCGATTTACTCACCTGTTATCAGGAGAGACCTCAGTGCTGCATCTTTGAGCCCAGTACTGATCCTGAAAAGTAATTTTAACCTTACTTACCAGTAACTTGAATTTCCTTCCATAGGCTAACATTGACTGGTTGCACTTGGAAATTCTTCTAAGTGTGGAGTTTTGGAACTTTATAATATTCCTCTAAAATCAGCCGAACTACGAATTCTGATTTACTCACCTGTTATTAGGAGAGACCTCAGTGCTGCATCTTTGAGCCCAGTACTGATCCTGAAAAGTAATTTTAACCGTACTTACCAGTAACTTGAATTTCCTTCCATAGGCTAACATTGACTGGTTTCACTTGGAAATTCTTCTAAGTGTGGAGTTTTGGAACTTTATAATATTCCTCTAAAATCAGCCGAACTACGAATTCCGATTTACTCACCTGTTATCAGGAGAGAACCCAGTGCTGCATCTTTTAGCCCAGCACTGACCCTGAAAAGTAATTTTAACCGTATTTACCAGTAACTTGTATTTCCTTCCATAGGAATCCATTGTCTGGTTTTCAGCAGAAAAGTTTCAAAGTGTCGATTTTCACAAACTACAAATATTCCTTAAAAATCGCCTGTATGACTTAAACGCATTCTTTCAACTGTTTACAGGAGATGCACCAGTGCTGGATCCAGGATCCACCACTGAGTAAGAAAAAGTAACGATAACACTACTTACCTGCTAAGTGAATTTCCTCCCATAGGATAACATTGGTGATTCTATGTGAAAAAGTTTGTGTCAACTTTTAAAATACAATAATATTCCTTAAAAATCACTACTGTAACCAAAACGCTTTTACTCAACTGTTTACAGGAGATGTCCCAGGACTGAATCTAGGATCCAGTCCTGTGGTTAGAAAAGTAATCCATAAAGTAACTAATTGCATTTAACTTGAAATTCACATTGAGCTCAATGTTGCATTGTGTTTGAAATTGTGTTCCCCATTGCAACAACTGTAACTACTGTACTTAAAAGTTTTTTTGCCTATTTGCAAAGTATTTAAACTAAAGTAATTCATTCTGAGAAAGTATATTTTGTAATGTAATGTATAATGTAATTACAATGTATTTTAAAAAATAAAATATCTAAAAATAAATAGTTTAAAAAAATGTAGTAAATCAGTATCAAAAAAATAAATATAACAATTAATACATTTAAAAATTGTCATTTACAAAACCTTTGAAATTCACTGAAAAAACCATAGGTTTTAGGGGAGTTATAGTTAGAAATTAGCATTTAAAAAACCTTTGAAATTCACTGAAAAAACCATAGGTTTCAGGCACGTTATAGTTAGAAATTAGCATTTAAAAACCTTACAAATTCACTGAAAAAACCATAGGTTTTAGGGACAGTTATAGTTAGTTGGACATTGCACTCGTACAAAACCCGTGAAATTCCCCCGTTATAGTTAGTTCAGGTAACTATAACTCGCGCCCACAATGCACTGCTGATGACGTCACATATTACATCACTCATGACATGGTCAGTGACATCACTGATGACATCACTGATGACATCTCAAATGACATCACTGATGACATCACTGATGACATCATCCATGTGATAATTTGATGCATCTTCTCACACCCTAATATAACTTTTGATACACCCACTGTAAATTACAGACTGCCATTGTCAAAACCATAGACACTCCAACACCAATTACTATATACACACTCACTGATTCTTAGGTCTACACACACACATCTACTCACTGACCCGTCACTCATACTTATAGTCACTCAGTACAGGACTATTCTATGCACTTATACACCTATATAAACACACACACCGCCACTCATCCATAGAGGTACTCACACACCTAGTCAGTCATGCAAAAAATTAAGCACACACCCATTTACTCACCTATACAGTTATACACACACCAGCTCTCTTACTCATACAAATACTAGCACATTCTTACGCTCTTATACAATCTCTGATACAAGCACACACTCATCCATACAGTCACTCTCACAATCACACACTCTCGCTTATAGCTATTTATATACTCCAACACACATATATACTGCCTTTCACATATGTAGTTACTCACACATGTACCACTGGGACATACATTCACTCACTAACACACTCTTACACACACTTACCCACCCATACAGTCTATCACAGATGCACTCTTGAAACCATCCAGCCAGTGAATCACCCACTCACACATCTATGCATAGAGTCGCACACACCCCACCCAAACAAACACTCAGGCACCCATACAGATACTCAGACAACCAATCAATAACTCATATAGACACTCATGTAGCTATTCACAAACCCATGCAACCACTTACACAGCAACAGACAGACGGATACAGACATTCACCCAGTTTAGTCACTAACCCGTGCATTCAGTAAGATACGTTTAATCACTCACTTATAGAGTTAGTCACGCACCTACTAAATCATCCATTCAGACACTTATACACCCACTCATTCTTCAATACACCTTTCCCTATATATATTAAACATATTTAAACTTTACAGAAACACACAGTCACTGGATGATGTCATCAGTGATGTCATTTGAGATGTCATCAGTGATGTCATCAGTGATGTCACTGACCATGTCATGAGTGATGTAATATGTGACGTCAACAGCAGTGCATTGCGGGGGCGCAAGTTATAGTTACCTGAACTAACTATAACGGGGAATTTCACGGGTTTTGTACGAGTGCAATGTCCAACTAACTATAACTGTCCCTAAAACCTATGGTTTTTTCAGTGAATATATATATATATATATATATATATTCCTGTTACACCGTTCACCAATACTTCCTTTTCTCAGGAACAAACGGAGACGAACCCAGACTTCGTGCATGTATTATAAGTTTATTCGTCCATCACCACAACCGCCATGACGCGTTTCGGCCTCACTCGGCCTTGATCACATGACGCGCTCTAGGAGTTACACAATCTCTTTTAAAGTGCCAAGTGCCTCACTCGTGCAAAACAGGATTTAGATAAACATAGAGAAAATACTTCACAACTATCTTTCATAGAAACTTTGCAAATTCAGCAAACAACAATATTACATTTAATTGTTATAAGGGATTAGATGTTAATATAATGTTCATGTATATACTAAAACCAATCTGTATATATATATAAAATACATAAAAAGGTAGAGTATAAATAATTCAACAATATTAAAAGGCATATTAAACTTTTTAAATCTCTGTATCAAATTGGTTGATAATATAAAAGCCAATAAATATATTAGTAAAATACATAGCTCCTATAAAAATTAAATATTTTTGTTGATTAAAACATTTCCCTGTTGCTGGTCATAAGGATTATTGTCCTAGCCCAATTCATTTGCATTTGGCCAGCATAACTCGTCTCAAAGTTTATCTAAAAAGTGCTAAAGTGCTTAAATAAAATTAACATGTATTGCCAGGAACAGCCCCTGTTCCATGGCTATTTATTAACTAACTAAATTTAAAAAAGGGCCTATACAGAATTTCAATCAAAATCCAGTTTTCCTTTTTAATTTGTAGCATAAATGCTAATAGGCAACCGAAGGATATTTTCATGATGATTCTAATCAGGCTAGTTTAAAAAGTACAAATTATAATGTATGGAATGCAGACATATGGACATAGGACACATGAGGGAATACTGATATATGAGGAATGGTTATGTTATAGACATCTAGTTTAGTATAACCATGTGTAAAAATCCTCACTAGAATTGTGTCCATTGGGGGTCTTTTTTATCAAGTTCTATGATATACTTGGTTTCCAAGCGTCTTAATTTTGCTTCCCTATTTCCCCCTCTCCTCAAAACTGGGATCGAGTCAATCAAAAAATATGATAAATGTTCTAAACTGCTGGCATGCTTCTCCTTAAAGTGTCGTGCAATTGGGTATGTGTGGTCATTGTTAGTGATTGCTCTCATGTGCTGCAGTATACGTTTGTGGGCCTGTAATTTGGTACTGCCCACATACTGCAGCCCACAAGAGCAGACCAAAACATACACCACATATTCTGAACGGCATGTAAGAAACTTTGTAATTTTCTTTGGAACTTCCGAAAATGGAGTAGTATACATTGTTGTATTAGTCCCATATTTACATGCCCTGCACGTTTGGCATTTTACAAATCCTTTACGTTTGCTAAGCCAGTTTGTAGTATTGATGACTTCTGGACTACTTTTTACAAGATAATCCCTCATGGATTTGGATTTGCAAAATGTGATGTTTGGATTCTTCGGCAACAATTTGCCAATGACTGGATCACTTCTAGCCACTGGCCAATTGTTGTTGATTATTCTACGTAGGGTATTTTGTTCCCTACTGTATGTTAAAATCAATCTTGTCTCAGTTTCACTCTTCTGAATAGAAAGAGGATCTCGTAGAACCTTCTTCATCAGGAGTTCCTTTCTATTGATTTTGTTAGCTTTATCAATAGCTATGTCTAAGGTACTCTCCTTATAGCCTCGTTCTAGGAATCTTAATTTACTCATTTTTTGGGCTTCTATAAGGTTTTCTTCTCTACTACATGCGCGGCCCATCCTCAACATTTCTCCATAGGGTATACTATGGATGAGATGACGTGGATGTTGGCTGGACGCATGTAGCGTGCTGTTTCCTGCGGTTTTCTTTCGATAAAGTTTTGTTTCAATTCTGTTGTTCTCAATATATACTTCCACATCAAGGAAACACACACTAGTACTGCTGATGTTAGAAGTAAAATGTAGATTAATGTTGTTTTGATTAATGCTATTTACAAAGTTCTGTGCTGAATCTTTAGTGCCCTGCCATATTACGAATAAATCGTCTATATAGCGTAGCCAAATCCTGACATGATTGTCTACATCTGTTTTATGATCTCTGTTTAATACCATTTCCTCCCACCAACCCATGTGGAGGCAGGAGTAGCTAGGGGAGAAACAAGCTTCCATAGCTACTCCCCTTATTTGTTGATATACCTGGTTGGCAAACAGAAAATAGTTGTTATTTAGACAATACTGAATCATCATACTGAGCATTTTGTTGTGATGTGCCAAATGTAGAGGTCTAGAATTTAAATAAAATTCAATTGCTCGCATCCCATCTTGATGATGGATGCTCGTGTATAGCGATGTTACATCCAGACACATAAGTAAATAGCTCGAGTCCCATTTAAAATCATTCAATTGTCTCAAAAAATCACCAGAGTCCTGTACAAAGGAAGGTAACTGTTTTACATAATCTTGTAGAAAAAAATCTATATATTTTGATGTGTTCTCCATCAACCCGCCTATAGCTGAAATTATAGGTCTACCTGAAGGGGATGTAACATTCTTGTGCAGTTTAGGGATAAAGTAAATTACCGACATTACCGGAAATTCATTCTTTAAGAATTTCAGTTCATCCATACTTATTAATCCTGCACTGCGCCATGCATTTAGTTTTGAATAGTATTCATTCCATGAATTGCGTACTATTTGCATGTTGCATTTCTTGTAGCAATTGTTATCTTCCAGTTGTTGGAGTGCCTCTCGCATATAGTCTTTGCGAGACCAGATTACAATGTTCCCTCCTTTGTCAGAGTTTCTCATGATGATCTGTTCATTGTTTTGCAATTTTGTCATTAGTTTGTTATATGCAATCTGATGGTGAGTGAATCTTTTTTGTTGCCTTGCCGTTTTTGTTTTAAGAATCTTTATTTCATTTGTAACCAAATCTCCAAATATGTCCAACGAGTCTTTAATCATTAATGGCTGAAAAGTAGATCTAGGTTTAAAATTAGTTGGTGCTGAACAGTAAATTCCACCATTTGGGCTGCTTGCATCTTCATCAATGGCTGTATCCTGTTGCATCAACTCCTCTAAATTGGCCAAGAGTTCCGCATCTGCCACCGTTAAAGGATTGGTCTGCTCCTGGCTTTGTAGTTGACGTTGAACTGTAACTAGTTCCGTTCTTGATTTGTTGCAGTTCAACAAATGATATTTTTAAAGTTTTAATTTTCGTATAAATTGAAACACATCCACTCGTGTTCTTGCGTAGTCAAAGCTTTTCTCCGGACAATATGACAAGCCCAGTTCTAGTAGTTGGGTTTCTGCTTTTGTTAAGACCATAGGAGACAAATTTACAACTGTATTTATTTTATTTGCACTTTTTACTTCCGTTGCCACTTCTTCTTGTAAGGCGCTTTTTTGGTGTTGCTTGCGCTTCCAGTTGCATCTGCGCCTTTCTCCTCGTTTCTTGTTACGTTTCTGTTGGATTGGTTCTGCTGTTTGCGGGGTCTTAGTGTCTGTTTTCTGTCCTGTCTTAAGCAGTTCACTTCTTCCCCCAGCGAGAATTTGCGAAACCCCAATCTCCCTGTACTGGCACTTTGGTCTGTTTCCACCTCACTCTCAAGCGCCGAGCTCAGATCCGACATTGAAGTCGAAGACATGGCTGTTTCATGTCCGCTGGTTTGTGCATGTTGAGATGTGACTTTAGAGGTTTTCAACATATCATATTTTTTTGCAAAGGTAAATACCTGTCCTTGCTCATAGTCCTGTTTATCTCGCTGAAATTTATACGTTTTGCGTTTTTTTATTATTTCTTCTTCTTTTTGCAGTCTGACCAACATATCCTCACGGTATTTAGTTATTGTGGGCGTAACGTCTGTCTTTGCAATTTCCATATTCAATTAATCTATTTGGGCTTGTAGCTTTGCCCTATCACTTTCTGCATATTTGACCAAGATGGTAACCAAGCACCTCGACGATTCGAGGTTGCAATCAGCCCACTCTCTCAACATGGCGGGATCTGGGTTCTCGTAGCTTGGGGCGATCATTATGCGCAACCCCCTGGGGATGCGTCCAACTTCTAAATATCGCCCCAACGACTTGTTCTCCCACCATTTGGCTTGTTCCATACGCATGCATTTCTCCAATTTTTTGAACTTTTCCCTGATATTAATATTTTCCCCTTGTGACGAGCCTCTAGGCACCAGCACCCGTTCTTCAGTGCTGGGGGCATCATCAAACATGACTTCCGCCGCTGCCTCGCGGCTCACTGAAAAAACCACAGGTTTCAGGGATGTTATAGTTAGGCTGACATTTCACTCGTACAAAACCAGAGAAATACGGCCGTTATAGTTAGCTGAGCTAACTATAACTTGCGCACCCGCAATGCACTGCTGATGACGTCACATATTACATCACTCATGACATGGTCAGTGACATCACTGATGACATCTCAAATGACATCACTGATGACATCATCCAGTGACTGAGTGCTTCCAAAAATTTCAAGAATGTTATATATATGCGCCAAGGTGTATTGAAGAATGAGTGGGTATATGAGTGTCTGAATGGATGATTTAGTGGGTGCATGACTGACTCTAGAAATGAGTGATTGAACATTTCTTAGTGAATACATGGGTGAAAGACTAATCTGTGTGAATGTCTGTATCAGTCTGTCAGTTGGTGTGTAAGTGGCTTCATGGTTTGGTGAGAAGCTACATGAGTGTCTATATACAGTACCTGTATGGGTGCCTGAGTGTCTGAGTGGGTAGGTGGGGGGTGTGTGACTCCCTGCATGGATGTATGAGTGATTGATTCACTGGGTGTATGGGTTTATGAGTGCATGTGCGAGGGGCTGTATGGGTGAGTGAGTGTGTGTATGGCTGTGTTCATGAGTGAGTGGATATATCAGTGGTATATGTGTGAGTAACTACATATTTGAAAGGCAGTATATATGTGTTAGAGTATATAAGTGACTATATGTGAGAGTGAGGATTGTGAGAGTGACTGTATGGATGAGTGTGAGCTTGTGTCAGTGATTATATAAGAGAGTATGCATGTGTTAGTATCTGTATAAATAAGTGAGTTGGTGTGTGTATAACTGTATAGGTGAGTAAATGGCAATGTGATTAATTATTTGTGTGACTGACTAGGTGTATGAGTAACTCTATGGGTGAGTGGCAGTGTGTGAGTGTCTGAATGGGTATATGATTGCATATATCAGTGGCTGTATAGATGAGTGTCTGTGTGAATTAGTGACTGTATGGGTGAGTGAGTGGATGTGTGTACACCTATGAATCAGTGAGTGGGTATGTACTAACTGGTATTGGTGTGTCTATGGTTTCGAGAATGGTAGTCTGTATTTTAGAGTGGGTGTTTCAAAGGTTATATTAGGGTGTGAGGAGGTGCATCAGATATTAAGTGGATGATGTCATCAGTGATGTTATCAGTGATGTCATTTGAGATGTCATCAGTGATGTCATCAGTGATGTCACTGACCATATCATCAGTGATGTAACATGTGACATCATCAGCAGTGCATTGTGGGGCGCGAGTTATAGTTAGCTCAGCTAACTATGAAGGCTGAATTTCTCTGGTTTTGTATGAGTTAAATGTCAGCCTAACTATAAGGTCCCTGAAACCTGTGTTTTTTTCAGTGAATTTCTATGGTTTTTTAAATGCTAATTCCTAACTATAACGTTCCTGAAACCTCTGTTTTTTTCAGTGAATTTCAAAGGTTTTTTAAATGCCAATTTCTAACTATGCCTACATAGGTAGGACATGTGCATAAACAGGATGAAAGGCTCAGAAAGAAGCAAGAGGAGTGCAGAAAGAGGGAAGAGAGGTGCAGAAAGAGGAAGAAAGGTGCAGAAAGAAGCAAGAAAAATGCAGAAAGAGGCAACAGAAGTCCAGAAAGAGGAAGAAAGGTGGGGAAAGAAGCAAGAACATTGCAGAAAGAACCAACAGAGGTGCAGAAAGAGGCCTACTTTGACTGTATCTTACAACAGACTCATACAAAGTAGCCTAATCACTAATTCTTCTCCCAAGATGTCTTAATCCTCACTTTTCTCTTGAAGGTTCACTATTAATCGAGTGCTCAGAATGTTAGGCCTACCAAATATAAAACAGCAATCCTAAGCATATCCCTGTTGTAAGTCTGACCACGTTTGTGAAGGTATGCGTGTGATCTGCTTTTACCTAGTGATATGTTACATAAAAACATACAAATACTTGAATACCTGTGTTTCAAACAACATACTCTGTAAATTTGTGTACAAAAAGGTGTATGTATTTCTTTCTGCTCATAATACAGGGCACATGGGTATTCAATAGTATATTTGAGGGGCTCTGTAACACCTATATACATAAGACATGTCTGCTTGTGCAACAGAATGACAGAGCATAACTAAGAAGATTTGACCACCTATAGGAGAAGTTACCCGCTTTTTAAGCTACCATCTTCAGATGCATAACATGTGAGAATACATGTACAAGTAGACATATACCTCAGTCACAAGAGCACGCAGACCTTTAAACTTGACAGCTTACACTTCCCATTTGAGTACAGAAAGAGGCAAGAGAAGTTCAGAAAGAAGCAAGAGAGTTGCAGAAACAGGCAAAAGAGGTGCAGAAAGAGGGGACAGGGGTGCAGACAGAGGCAAGAGAGGTGCAGAAAGAGGGACGAGGGGTACAGAAAAAGGTAAGTGGGGTTCAGAAATTTGCAAGAGAGGTGCAGAAAAAAGCAAGAGCAGTGCAGAAAGAACCAACAGAGGTGCTGAAAGAGGCAATAGCGGTGCAGAAAGAGGCAAGAGAAGTGCAGAAAGAAACAAAAGAGGTGGAGAAGGAGGCAAGAGGGGTGCAGACAGAGGCAAGAAAAGTGTAGAAAGAAGGGAGAGGAGTGCAGAAAGACACAAGAGGGGTACAAAAATGTGCAAGAGAGGTGCAGAAAGAAGCAAGAGCAGTGCACAAAGAACCAACAGAGATGCAGAAAGGGACAAGAGGGGTACATAAAGAGGCAAGAGATGTGCAGAAAGAAGCAACAGATGTGCAGAAAGTGACAAGAGGGGTGCAGAAAGAGGCAAGAAAAGTGCAGAAAGAAGCAACAGAGATACAGAAGAAGGCAAGAGAAGTGCAGAAAGAGGCAAGAGAGTTACAGAAAAAGGCAAAAGAGGTGCAGAAAGAAGCAAGAGCAGTGCCGAAAGAACCAACAGAGGTGCAGAAGGAGGCAAGAGGGCTGCAGAAAGATGCAAGAGGGGAACAGAAATTAGCAAGAGAGGTGCAGAAAGAAGCAAGAGCAGTGCAGAAAGAACCAACAGAGGTGCAGAAACAGACAAGAGGGGTGCCTAAAGAGGCAAGAGAAGTGCCTTGTGGGGTTTGTGTCTTGTAACTGGTTTTCCGTTCTTTACATGCTTTTAATCTTGCTCACATTCTGCGGCTCTGTACTATTTACGCTGAACGCTGAACCCGTATGAATTTGTCTGTTTAAAATGGTTAAAAATTGCCTTTGCACATCGCTGGAATTCTATGAATTTTACTGTTCAATATTTTTTTTAATTCCCTCTTTGCACATTTGATTTTACCCTCATTTTTGGGAATTGGGTGACCCCCGGTTGGCTGCCTCTTCCCTTCCAGTTTCCCGGGTGGACAACTAGAGACGCAATTATTTGGTCATGCGTGCTCTAGTCGTCCGAAGGGGTCTACTACAAAAATGCGCGCCTCGCGGATGCCAGTGCCTTGTGTGGTTTGTGTCTTGAACTGGTTTTCCGTTCTTTACATGCTTTTAATTGTGCTCACATACTGCTGCTCTGTACTATTTATGCTTAACGCTGAACCCATATGAATTTGTCTGTTTAAAATTGTTAAAAATTGACTTTGCACAATGCTGGAATTCTATGAATTTTACTGTTCCTATTTTTTAAAATTGCCTCTTTGCACATTTGATTTTACCCTCATTTTTGGGAATTGGTTGAGCTTGGTCAGCTGCCTCTTCCCTTCTGGTTCCCCGGGTGGACAACTAGAGGTGCCATTTTTTGGTTGTGCGTGTTCTAGTCGTCCGAAGGGGTCTACTACAAAAATGCGCGCTGCACGGATGCCAGTGCCTTGTGGGGTTTGCGTCTCGTAACTGGTTTTCCGTTCTTTACATGCTTTTAATCTTGCTCACATACTGCTGCTCTGTACTATTTATGCTGAATGCTGAACCCGTATGATTTTGTCTGTTTAAAATTGTAAAAATTTGACTTTGCACATCGCTGGAATTCTATGAATTTTACTGTTCCTATTCTTTAAAATTACCTCTTTGCACATTTGATTTTACCCTCATTTTTGGGAATTGGGTGAGCCTGGTCGACTGCCTCTTCCCTTCCGGTTCCCCGGGTGGACAACTGGAGATGCCATTTTTTGGTCTTGCGTGCTCTAATCATCTGAAGGGGTCCACTACAAAAATGCACGCTGCGCCAAAGTGCGCCTAAGGCAAGCCCATCTGCGCCCATCAGCGTCACGGAGACGGCCAGCGCCATCCACGCTGCCCGTTTTATCCCCTTCTGTAGGTTGGTTCCCCGGCACTACAGCTGCGATGAGCTGCTCTTGCTTCGCCCTCACTTCTGCAACAGCTCAGGCAGTTGGGAGGTTTTAGACAACTTGTCTACTGTTTGCAGGAGCTGTAAGTTCTGCCTGTCCTCGTGGCAGGCTGTCCCCCCGCCGCCTAGCACTTCCCCCACCAATAGTCACAGGGGTCTATCAATTAGAGCGGCCATGATCAATGCTCGCTCCCTATGTTAACACCCTCAAGATATCTTTGACCTTCTTTCCGACGAGCCTCTTGATCTGCTGTTCATAACTGAGACCTGGCTCACTGAGTTTTCCAACTCAGTGATTGAGCTGGCCATCCCTAGGAGCTACAAAATTTCGTGTTCTGACAGCAAAGTAGGTAGGGGTGGAGGTGTTGCAGTTGTGTTCAGCGACAAGTGGACTTTTCACTGGGGCGAGTACCTTGTGTTGGGGGAGGGTGAAGCTCTGGACTTCTGTGTTACCATCTCACCCCACTTCTCGCTGGGCGGCACACTGGTTTATAGACCCCCCGGCCTGGCTGTTGCCTTTCTTAAAGCCTTGGATGATGTTATCATCCCCGTGCATTATGCTTTACCCACTTCCTACTCCTTGGTGATTTTAATATTCACCTGGACTCTGGGGACTCAGGGGACACCCGGGAGTTTCTAGACTCACTGATTCACGCCCAGCTCACACAATGGGTTGGCTACCCAAAGCATCGGGAGGTCATATTCTTGACCCTATTTGCTCTAACTTTCCTTTTACTGTCAATGATCCTCTCCCAGTGGCCTGGTCTGATCACTTTTTGATTCATTTTTCCTGGCATATAGATAGCTTTTATCCACCGGGCCCGCCCTGTCAAGGGCCCTACAGCAAACCCTCCACTAAAATCTATCCGGCGGTTTTCAGCCTCGCCTTGACTCAGTCACGGCCAGCCTCCCTTAATGATCTGGAGGGAGCTCATAATAGCTTTACTAACTGGATTTCTCTGGCTGTTGAGCGCCTGTCTTCAACGGCACATCATAGGCGCTCCAGGGATTCTCCTTCGAAACCTTGGTTCTCCACTGAGCTTAAAGTCCAGAAGCAACGGTGCAAAAAATTGGAACGCTCGTGGAGACAGGATTACTGCCTAATAGCCAAGATGACCCTCAGGAAAGCTCAAAAAGCATACTATGCATCAATAACCCAAGCAAAAAGTCTTTACTCTGCAGAGCGCATTGCTCTCTCCAGGAACAACTCCAAGGAAATCTTTTCCATTGTCCAAAGCTTCCTATCTCCCAGAGCAGAGACTATTACGCTTCCCGCCTCGGCTGCTTGGTGCGAGAAACTTTCCAGTTTCTTTATTGATAAGACTCAAGCTCTTCAGGTGAATTTTATCAATAGTAATCACTGTGCTGCAGGGATCTTGCCTCCAATGGGGCCGTCTATTTCCTCTCAACCATCAGCCTCTCTGGTGGCTTTTCTTCCTATCGCCCCGCTAGGCTCGTTGATGGTCCTCAAGTCTCTGAAATCGGGTTCACTGACTGACCCTTGCCCGGCCAGGCTGCTGTCCTCAGTCGCAGAGACGGTCAATCCCGAGGTTAACAGACTTATTAATTTGTCTCTCTTGGAACCAATGATTCCCTCAGCTTGGAAACAGGCCAAAATTCTGCCACTTTTGAAAAAACCCTCTTTGGATCAGTCGATCCCTGTCAGCTATCGCCCCATTTCTCTCCTTCCTAGTGTGGCGAAAGCCTGTGAAAAAGTGGTAAATAAACAACTCACCAGCTACGTCAAAGGTCATGGCCTGCTCCATCTGGTCCAATCAGGTTTCAGAGCCTCGTATAAGCCTGGGCGGTGAACTACGCTACGCTCACGGAATTTGCGAAGTTACGGTAACTTCGCGATTCGCGTAGAACGCGAAGTTACCGTGCACTACGCAATTTGCGGCGTAGCGTAGCTGCTTTTCTTCTTCGCGCGCTCAATATACGTTCTCGCGTGCGCGGTAATGACCTACCGTGATTCTGCGTTCGCCGACGCGACTTCCTATCCGTTCGCGGGCGCCACGAGATTTGGAATCCGGCCGCACGATCCCGCGAGAGTGTGCGAACGCGAACACGTCATTCGGACGCGCGATCTGACTTCCGGCGGCAGTGTTGGTAAGATCGCGATCCCGAACACGAAGAAACTACAATCTTGCGAAGAATATATCTCGAGCATCATAAAACCTTCTCGAAAATGATGAATTAGTTCATTTTGCACAAAAAACTCCTCAGGTTGTCATTTAGAGATGTAGTTTGGTGAGCAAGGAGTCCTTTTTCTTTTTTCCAAGAGGAAGGAAGTGCCCCTGATTCTCAAACTTCCTGTTCCTGTCCAGCAGGCTCCTCCCAGTGTTTTGTCCATGTGCTGTTGACTTTCATTTGGATTTGGAGCTGGAAGGATCACTTTTTGTCTGTCTGCTGCATCATATCATTGGATTGGATTTGAGGACTCTTGGATTTGAGATTTTACAAGTAAGTTGGAGAATTGGTGTACTTGTTTGTTTGATTGGGGCTTGTTTGTACCTACATTTTTTGGGGGGATTTCCATAGTTTTAAAAATGTATTGTTGTGGCCTGTAGTTTCGGCAGGTAGGCCCGGACTAGAGCCAGAGGTACCCATGGGTGGATGTTTCTGTGGTGTCTGTTGAATTTAAAGTTTAAACATCATGTAGGCCGGGCATCCATGGATGGCATTGTTTTGAATTGGTAAAAGTGGTTTTTGGGGCGTATTTTATTTTTTGGGTGTTTGTTAAGTAAATAGGCCTTTTTAGCCAGTAGGTAACCCTGGGCGTTCAGTGTGCCAGTAGGCCCGGAGGTAGTCATCCTCATGGGTGCATAAAAACTGTTTCTGTGTTGTCTGTTGAATTGTAACATAATTTAGGCCTTGGATGGCATTGGATTGATTTGCAAAATGTGGGTTTTGGGGTGGTATTTTATTTTTTGGGGTGGCCTGGCCATGTGGGTGGCGGCCATTTTGTAAAGCCAGCCACTGTGCTTTTGCCATAGGCCTCCAAGCTTGCGGCCCAGTATGCCAGTAGGCCCAGAGGTAGTCACCATGGGTGCATAAAACTGTTTCTGTGTAGTCTGTGGAATTTTGACATCATTTAGGCCATGGATGGCATTGAATTGATTCAATTGAATTGCGAAATGTGTTTTTTTTGGAGGGTCTGACTATTTCACTTTTTGGGTGTGTTAAATAAATGCCTTTTTTGCGTGTGTACTGTGTAATTATAATTGTGTTGTAGTGGTTGTCTAACTTTCCAAAGTGTTTTTAGCCATGTGGATTTTAGTTTTTGCATTAAAGCTGTGTGTGTTTTATAAGGCATCCTTTGTCTGCCCATATATAGGCCTGCTTGAGTTCATTGTTTGCCGTGCCTTGTGCCTGTGAGTCACCATGTTTCTGGGGGCCATTTTGTTGTGGTAGTTATTAGTGTGCTGTTTTTGCCACATAGGCCTGCGTGTCTTTCCATTGTTCCTCTTGTCTTACTGCTTCCAAATCCATCCCCATTGCCAGTTGCAGGTCCCTGATGCTGCTATATAATACATCCCACGTGATGCACAAATTTAGGCCAAACATGCTCCAGTACATTTTAGTTTTTGTTCTTTACTATTCTTATTCTTCCAGAGTGTACACTAGCACTACACAGTAGCCAGGAAAGCCCTGGCCTTGCTGTCAACGTCTCATAAATGGCTAGACTGTGTGTTGTTGTTCACAGAGTTTCTGATATTTAATAATTGAGGCCACCACACACTAAGTTCTATATTCTATTTGTTTGATTTGTGCTATGTTTGACTGATGTTCTGGCTTTTTTGCTTTTAGGTGCACAAAGACTGAGGAGGAGGTGTGTCTCTCATCATTGCCTGTTGCACTTCCAGACAGACATCCTGCTGCTGTACACACAACGTGATGTGTGACCGGACCAGACATCTCTGCAACTGAGTGCTGCTGACAGCTGAAGAAGATGGGCCCAAAGAAAGCAGGTACCAGGTCCTCCAGTACCAAGAAAGTTGCTATTGAGAAGAAGAAGGAACAGAAGAAGCAAGTGACACTGAAGTCTGGTGTGCCGGCCAATACCTTTTTGGGAGAAAAAAATTGCGCCTGCAGCAGCGGTGTCCGGGGGGCAAGCTGGGGGCAGCACCTCCGCATCAGTGGACCCAACCCACCAACCCAGGCCCAAGCACATGAGTGTGGAAGAGGTAGCCAGCCTAATGGTGGAAAGCAGTGATGCTGAGCCGGAGATAAACTTATCGCTATCTCAAAGTAGTACCCAATCAACGCAGGAGGAAACACAGCAGATAAGTGGTCAACAACAACAGCCGCAACCACCGCCCGCAATAGTAGTTGTTGTTCCTCCTGAAGTAGGGGCAGTTCAGGAAATTGAGCCTCATGCAGAGGTAGAAGAAGAAGCCACTCATTCAGAAGATCCATTGTCTTCCAAATCCCCAGCAAGAAAAAGGAGGTGTAGTCCATCAAGTTCTTCGCCAAGCCCCCCTTCTGATGATCTAGATGCCACTTGGAAGCCACAAACTGAGTCTGAGAGGGAGCCACGTTCCAAGACCAAGCTAGGGAAAAGGAAGGTTCCGGAAAGCCTTACACTTATGGAGGTCGATGTAGAACAGCAAGATGATGATGATGATGACGACGAGCCAGTCATCACGAACATCACTCCCGGCCCCGAGGAGATGGAGACCAACATTCTTACCCTATCCAAAATCGCTGCGAGGGTAACACCAAAACGACCTACAGCTTCCATATTTGCATTAGCAAAGGCCCGGCAGCGACCTACATCCAGCACAACCACCACCTCTGTAGGAGTAGGTAGTGGTACAGCAGCACAGAGTCAAATTCAACACACACCCTACAGATCATCCGGCATTGGAAGTGGCACCTCCAGCAGGAGGCCAAAGTTAAGCTCCCCAGTTTGGGACTTCTTTACGGTTAGCGAAAAGGAGGAGAACATTGCTATATGCTCCATTTGTAATACCTCTGTTAGTCGTGGTAAGCTTGGTACAAACTATGGTACCAGAGGCCAAATGACCCATCTGAAAAAACAACACTTGATCAGCTGGGAGGACCACCTTTGCGCCAGAAAAAAACTGCAACCATTGGTGTTGGTGGGGATAAAGGAGTAGAAGAAGAAGATCCGATCACGGTGGAAGAGGAAGGACAGGGAGACATTCTCTCTGGTAGTGGTACACAAGGTGTCCCTGACCCCAGCAGTGCAGTCTTAACGTTGCACACATCTTCAGCAACATCTCAGTGGCACAAGAGTAAGAGTCAGCCGGAGACACCAAGAAGTACCAGGTCCGCACTACCAAAAAGTGTGTTGAGCCTAAGAGAAAGGAAAACCATGCAGCCTACCATTATCAGCATGTTTGGGGGTGAGGGGCAGTACGAACGCAACCACCCAATAGCACGTTTGTACAATGCGAAGCTGGCTAAAATGTTAGCACTGGACCTTCTCCCTTTTTCTTTTGTTGAAGGGGTGGGTTTTCTGGAATTTGTGTCAACCATCTGCCCAAAATGGCATGTTCCCAGCCGCTACTATTTTGCCAGAGTTGCAGTTCCAGCACTACATCACGACGTGCTGGAATTGCTAGGAAAGGCCTTGAAGCAGAGTGCTGTTCACAGTATCCACCTGACTACAGACATGTGGACCAGTTGCCAAGCCACAGATTACATGTGCATCACTGCACACTGGATCTGTTTTGCGGGGTTAGAGAACAGGTATCTGCTGGTGTTGATACTGCAGAGATTTTTCATGCCACTCGCAAACATGCAACTGTAGCCATGTTTGCCATGGAGAAATCTCATACTGCTGCAAACATTTTGGAAGAGTTTAACACCAAGGTCTTTGAGTGGCTGCGCCCAAGAGGGCTTACGATTGGTTTTGTTGCCACGGACAACGGCAGTAATGTAGTTTTGGCCATGCGCAATGGTGGCTATTTCAGGGTCCCGTGTTTGGCACACTGCATTAACATTGTTGTTCAAGACTTTTTGAAAAATGAATCCAAAGTCAGCAACTTACTGGTCACCTGCAGAAGAATATGCACACATTTCAACCATTCTTTTAAAGCCCGGAAGCAGCTGAGGGTCATTCAACGTGAGCATAAAATGCCAGTCAAAGCGCTCATCCAGGAGGTGCCAACACGTTGGAACTCAACTTATTACATGCTTGATCGTCTGTTTGAACTGTACATACCACTCAATGCTTATGTCATGCAAAGATTAGGGAACCTACTGTGAAAGGCATGACCGTTGAGATGCCTCAATGGGACCTCATTAAATGCCTGACTGAGATGCTACTTCCTTTTGAGATCTTCACACGTGAAGTCAGCAGGGAGGACTGTACTATGGGCCAAGCTATCCCATTGTTGGACATGCTAGAGCAACAGCTGAAGGATGTGTCTGAAACGTACGCAGGTGTGGATGACAAACAAGACGCATATCATTTGGCGGAGACCTTAGCCGCTCGCTTATCGGAAAATACAAGGATTAAAAATAAAATTTTGTCACAACCACATTACATTAGTGCCACAATTTTGGATCCACGGTACAAAGTATTTCTGAACAGCAAGGCAGTAATTCCTTTTCGGAAGTGGATGTTGCCAACTACAAAACTTTGATAGCTAAGGAAGCCACTATTTTCGAAAGAGAACGGCTGTTAATTACAGGCCCCCCACCCCAGGCCATAACCAGTACTACAGGGCATCCAGAGTCAAGTTCTACTTCGGAGCCTGAGGGCAGTGCATTTGCCTCCCAGCAGTCACCTACACCAACAATAACATCAAGAACAGGATCATCCACCGCACAATGTGCAACTGATTGGTTTCTACAGCAGGGGTATGGTAAGTCCAGTGCTGATGCAAAGGCAAAACAGGCCGAGCACATCGGAGCACCCCTGAACATTGAGCGGATGGTCCAGGCCTATCTGGATGACCCAACAGAGGTCTTCATGGATCGAAACCCATTGGTGTATTGGTATGGGAAAAGAAGCCAATGGACAGTGCTCAGCAGGCTGGCGATAAAGTATCTGGCTTCCCCTGTCGCAAGTGTCTCTTCTGAGCGTGTTTTCAGTGCTGCTGGTGCCATTGTAACTTCGAAAAGGACCAGTCTCTTGGCCCAAAGCGTGGAGAGGTTAACCATGATCAAAATGAATCAGCACTTTATACCACCGGATTACAAGATACGTGAATCACAGCAGGAAGAGGAGAGCGACTTGGATGACGTAAATAGTGCGTTACAGGACCTACTTGTGTCCGAACCACCAGAGTTTGAGGACGAGCTCCTCTTCCCTGACAACTAGGCTTTCAAATTGTTACTTTCTTCCTTCCTTTATGTGTCTGTGTATCTGTCTTTCTGGTTCAAATCACAACAAATCCATCACCACCGTCTTCTCTTTTTATTTCCCTATTGGAGTTGGATGTCTGTGCATTTAACTGTCCACTCTTCAGAGTCCTGCTTCATATTCCTGACTCGCACAAGTACATTTCCATCAAGCCAGACATTAGTACAAGAAATGTTGCCTTTACCAGTCCCGCCTCCATAAGAAGTGAAACGTGACTATAGCTATCCTCCGTTTTGTTTTCGAGCCGAAACTCATCAGTGTCCGAAGGCTACAGCCTCAGCAGGCATCCAAAGGTCCTCACTGTCAGGACAGAAGGTACTTGGCAGAGAAAGACAAGAGACTCTTCGAAGAAACTTGCTGACATTTGTGCAAACTCAAATGACCATCAATGAGCGCTACCCAGGCCGCGGCCCATCATCACAGTGCTGACCATGGGAAGCAACTTAAACTGTGACAAAGTGCCATAGAAGAATAAGACGAAAACCGAAACTGCGACTAACACTCAAAATGAATGTGGACTGGAGTAATGATGAGGCCACTGCCCCGTAAAAAAAAAATAACAACTGTCAGAACTAGGCATCTGATGATCTGACAGCCAAAGAGAAGAGCAAGACAAGTAATGATGGAATGCATTGGATGCTTGCAGAGTAGACTCTGAGCGATTGCTGTTGTTTGTTGTTGATGTTGTGCATGAAGTCGAACTCTACTCTACTAGTTAATCTACAAACAAAGTGACTCAAGTCAGTGACAGTCAATGTTTCCCTTCTTGTTGTTTAATAACCAAATTGTACTCCTACTACTGCAGGTGCAGGCCAATATCTGTTGCAATTTTTTAATATGGAATATGGACTTAATCGGAGTCACTACAGACTGAGTTGTAGTTGGACAACACGTACCACACCATGATGATGACCATACTATCTTTGCACGCAGTCATTCAGTTGGATCGGAGATGATTCAAGGAATAACTGCATTTCATGAAGTGGCATAAGGTAAACATAAACACAACAATTCAACAAGAAAGTAAACACAGCAGACCTACATGCCCATGTAGTGGTGTGTAGTCGAGTGTAGTGATGATGACTCACAGCGGCGCATTGATTTTGTCACTTAATTAGGAAAATGCTAAGTTGCTGTGTATGCCTTTTGTCTGGCTACGTCAAAAATTAAGGTAAATGGAGGTTGGGTCACGGGCTGGTGCTGTGGTGGGCCTGTTCTGTCCTGTTGTTGTTGAAGCTTAATGCTGTAAACAGAATCTACACGATATATCCAAGCCGCCTCACTCTGAAAGTGTTCTCTCTTCTCTTCTTGGACTCCACCGTAATTGATGTTTTTTTTAATTCATTGATTTTTCAATACCCCTTTTGTTTTTCCATCTAGACGTTACAGGCCGGCCTTTACCCTGTGCTTGCTATACTGGGAGACACAACTCACATTTAACTTACCAATCGGCATCAGGAAGGCCACCAAGATTGATGTGCAGAGCGTCCATGGAAGATAGGACCAAGAGGAAGGACGAGATTCCACTCCACAATTTGAGCATGATAATACAGTAACTTTAGTATCATTCATCATTCATCTTTTAATTAATTTATATCCTTTTTTCTCTTCAATCATTAGGACTGTGTGTTGTGTGTTTGTTTGCTAATTGATCCCTACAACTGTGTTTTCTTTTAATTGTCTTTGCTATCTTTACAAGTAAGTTACGTACAATATGGAATTTGGGTCTCTGAGGGCATATTACAGGCAAGGCAAATTGCATAGAATATACTGCTGCCCTGTACTGTCTAATTGTCTAGTAGGAGTTATTAAGTACTACTCATTAACCATCAAGTTATCTTCATCATCATGCATGTATTTCCCTTTTCTCCCTTTATAGATTTTTTGTATAAGATCATGGTCGTCTGCCAAGATTGCGCTTTGCTTTTGTTGTCCATGCGTACTGTTTTTCATTCTCAAACCTTTCCCCAAACCCCCCTTCCCATCCATTCATCAAACCCTAACCCTCTTCCCCCGGGCTGTGATTTATATTGAGGTGTGATGTGACTACATAAAATGTACACCAATTGATCACACGCTTGCTGGGGCAGATGTGATGAAAGCAACACTAATTCAATTGCAAGGCAAGGCGAGGAGCTTCTTCTGCTTGCCCACCCATGCTCAGTCTATGTGCAAGCCGTCACCGGCTAATAGTAATACATCATAATTAATTGCCGTCATTGATTTGATTAATCATCAAACTCCTACCACACAGCAGTAAAGGTTACGAATTACGATTGTGTTAAGTTAAGTGACTCAATCGACACAACTACAGTTTGTAACTTCTTGTACTAGGCTGTCCCCGCCACCATTATGTTTAATTTGACTTTAGCAGTTGCAACTGCAATATTGTTTGTTTGGCAGTCTTCTTCTGTACTGTATTTTACTTCGTTCTACTACTCCTCCCACAGTCGCTCTCAGGAAAGTGACTGTCTCTTTTATAATTTTTTAGCAAATGCTACTGCCAGTGTCTACTCTACTACTACCACCACAACCATGGCATCTTCTCCATTCTCTTGGGAAACCATGCAGCCATCGCTGTGCCGAACGTAATCATCATCAATCACAGGTAAGATAAGTTTGGTGGGAGGTATAATGGACTAGGAGGAGAGACTGACAGTACTAGTAGGACAAATAACTCAGTGAGGGGTACCGCATCTATCTGTTTGTGTTACATCATCGTCGGCAGATTATTTAAATCAAACACTGGCTGCGGCCCTGCAGCAGCAAGGAAACCAATGTGACGTTAATTCGTAAAACAGTAACCCCCACAAAACATTAACATTGTATGTTTAAGTATAAATATAATTTATTACCCTAACAAAAATAAACTATCCCACACCTGACCCACCCTTCTCCCTAACCCCAACAAATGTCCAAAACGAAAAAAGTCCAAAGAATGTCCCGAAACCCCAACGCCCAATTCCCACCCACCAAAACAAGGAATAAAAGGGGCAAATCAACAGGGTCCTCGATGTTACATTTGGCGGGCTTTGAGGTGTTTGTCCACCATGATTTTGACTCGCTCCTCCATTTGCTCCTCTAGACGTGCCATCCGGAGGAGAATCTTCTTGCGGAATGCCCTGCAGTGGCATCCAGGGTGGGGGACAGCAGTGCTGGCTAGTATTGAATTGCGGCGGCGGGCGGCTACCAGACCGCGGCGCCGTACCACTGGAGTTGTGTCCTGGCTGGGGCCCGGGGCATCGGACGAGGCTGCAGCTGCTGCTGCCGCCTCCTCCTCCTCCGCCTGAGCCACCAGCCGCCGGTACTCCTGGCATACGGCCTCCAGTTTCCGGCGCCGGGCCCTGGCTGCCAACTCCTTCCGCGATGGTTTGTCTTGGGAAGGAGTACCATCTATATCAAGAAAGAAAAAAAATATTGTTGTAACCAGTACTCTTAGCTAAACAGTAACACAAAATTAATTCAACACATAATGGCACAGTAGCACTAGCAAGAAGCACAGTACATAACATTTGTGGTAATAATCTATCTATCCTCCCACTTACTCGGCCTCTAACATTTGTGGGAGTTTCAGGCATTATTCTAGCACTATGGACTCCAACCAGTACACAGTACACCAGTCTTCTTCTTTTCTCTAGTTTAGCTAAATGACATAACCTGGTTGTAGCCGGCATTGCCAGCTCGGTCATCTATGCTTGCACCCAAGACAAACATACGAGTCATGACGCAGACTCACGTTAGTTGGATTTACTACTGTTTGCAGGTGGGGAAGCTCGTATTTTTCTATTACTCTATTACTCTTTTCTATTACTTTTTCATACTCTCTCTGTTACATGGAGGGCAATTGCTCAATTATTTCACAGTGCCTTGGCTACTACAAAAAGGCAGATTATATATCTGATCCAATGATCGTTGCTTTTATATGGGACAACGACATAAGGTCAGTAGCGGTCGGTGGTGAGACTCGGGGAGTTCGGCCGGGCGGTGACGTGGGTAGGGGCAGGATGGGGGTAGTAAACTATGGATTACGGCCAATTACAGGTAAGTAAACATATAAATAAATTAAACTAATTTTGTTGCGCACACTGCATCGCATTTGGCGGTGCAGTGCACACAATGAAATTCGCTTTATTTATTTGTATGTTTACAGTAAAGTTACCTGTATTTGCCTGCATAATACATTGTTTACTACTACCCCCCACCCTGCCCCTCCCCACATCGGCTTTGCTACTCTGGCGCGGTTTCTTTTACATTCCCTAAAACTGTGCATCCCGTGACAGTCTCCACCTATGCTGTCTATAATGAATACATACAGGCATCCATCCATCCTAAGTAAATGTCAATCATTCTTCTTAATCTCTCCACCAACCTTACTTTGTTTCACCAACAACAACGCATGCGTCCACTCACCCCATTGCTTGACTTGGCTTTGAGTTTCACCCAAACACCGCTGATGATTCTTGCTATCCACAGTATCCACCCATACTGTGTCGCCCACCCAGGCAGGCATCCATTCTTCTTTCATCTTCTTCCACCCATCCTTCAACAACACATGCATCTGATTCCTATCAGCCACCTATCCATGCTTCCAACGTATCCTTCTCTGCCAGTCATCATATTAAATCTCGCCCGCCCTTCCTCCTTCAACCCTTCTTTCCGTTTTTGTTCAACACATCCATCAAGGTCATCTGATCTGACTTTTAGTCTCCTCCATAAAACTTTCACAGCTGAGTTGGAGTCAGATATAAGAGGCCATTGGTTAATCAAGTCACGCTGGTAATGCTATTGCTACTGCATTGCTCATGCTAAGTAAAGGGTGTCTTCTTTAACCGTTGTATAATGTTCACTACAACTTCATACCTAATAATAAGTCTCAACAACAGTACAGTGAGTGAAGTCCACACACCCTTCCAGCTAGTGCAATGTCAATAAGTCATGAATATCAGCTTACCACCGCCCGCCACCGCTGCTGGCTCCCCCTGTACCTCCTGCAGGTGCCGCATCTTCTCCTGCCCCTCCGGAAGGCTCGAATCGCCGGTGGCCCCGCCGCCACTGGTGGTTGCTAGTCCGCCTAGATAAAAACATGACACATTTTTAGATGCCTGTACACCTCCCCCTATTTATTCTTTTTCATTAGCAAGATTGAAAAAAGTTAATACATACATATTATTATAAATCACATTCAATAGTCCAAATCGGGTACTAGAGTACAGTCAGTAGACACTAGTAGTGTTATGGTCCCTAGGGTCATTATTATACTATACTCTACTCTTTGCAAAGTTAGCCTGAGCCATGCAACCATTTTCCGCTTCATGTCTTTTGCGCATGTTACCTCGCAGCTTGTTGCGCAGTAACAGTAAGACGCCTTTTGAGCCCACATGAGCACATACAGCTACTGTCTGAGCGTTGCGTACAAGAGGTCGAAAAACAAGCCACTTTGTTATGGAGTTCGGTTAGTCCGTATTGCTTAGCCATAGGTAACATGTTACACTTTTTGGGCAGGACTGAGAAATGCTTGCATTATACTATAATAACACGCACCATTTTTCTCAGGCAGAGGATTCCCTTCTATGAACCAGAGATTTGCAGAGCTTATGAATGATGCATGTAACCAGTAATTCTACGTTCTACGGTGAGGAGTCGCCCAGAATTCGCACTGATCTTTTGTCTTATATATCATCAATGATCATGCACTTGTTGCAAGTGCAACACTGTTTATTGTTTTAATCTTATGTATTTTGCTGTTGGAGCTGGCTGGAGTACACTGAATTTTATAGAACATACATACAGAGCTTGTTAGTTGAAAAATAAACCTTTTGAACTTACACATAGACTCTGTGGTATTTTGTGTGGTGGTGGTGAACTTACACGAGTGAGTGAGCGAAAGGGTGTTATGCTTATGTTCTGGGTTGTGTAATCATAATCATTGGGTATCTTCGGGTGGGGGTTCGGGGACCTAATGAGACACTATAGCTAGTCGATCAGGGGATTGTGGGTTCACTTCTGACTGAGGTGTGAGGAACATCCAAGTTCCAAACTCGCATCACCAACATCCTATATCATTGTGCATAGTTCTGCATGGGGCTGTGCATAATCCAAGTAGTATGTACTATATCCTATCAAAATTAGTCAAATATCTGGTTGGGCATTTTGTTTGTGATAATTGTCAAAGCCTCAAGATTAAGAAGCCTAGAAGAGGACAACCGAAAGGACTGGACTCAGTGGCTAGAGCTATTAGTATTGGTCAATCTGAGTTTTATACAAAACCGTACAATAAAGAGTGGCAATGCAAACTGGGCAAGCTTAGCGACAGACTAATATTAGTAGTACAGAGTACAGACATTCATAGCAGAGGCAGTTAGAACTTAGAGGCAGGGATAACCAGAATTTAGAAACAGATAGTCAAGTCAAGATCAAAGAATCTTTTGTAAAAAATAGAATTAGGGAGTGGAGCCAGAATTAATAGTTCTGAAAAAATGAGGTGCAGTAAAAGTTAGGGCAATATAATTGTTAATATTAACCACTGGAGGACTTACTGGGACCAGCAGCAGGGCCCTCGGTAGAGGAGCGGTCCTCTGGTGGTTGTCCCGTCGAATCTGACCCCGTCTTCTTGCCCCTGGGTGCTGCACATCAGTGATCATGTAAGATATAATAAAGAAAAAGAAAGACACAAACATTAATGATTGCTGTGAAACAAATAAATTATTTTAAAAAACGCTCAAAAAACGTTTTAGGAAAAAAAATTGCAATAAAATTGACCTATCTAATCCGATCGACTACTGCCTTGCGGGATTCACGGACAGTCTACTTATTTGGGAACACTAATTCAGTGTTCCATTCTGATTGATTCAAATAAAATCCAGAACACTAACTAAGCCTAAGTACCACCTGACCTAGCCCACCTATTCCAGGCGGGCCAATTGTTCATTAAGCCTGCATTTCCATTTTTATTGACATCAAAAATGCATAGATGAGAAGGAGGACACAATGCATAAAGTGCATAATGCATACACCAAATTGTTGGTTGGTTGCGTCTGATGTTCTGCAGCTGACTGACACTGCTAAGCTAAGCTTACCAGTACCACTCACTAAACAAACTACAAAAGGTTCTAAGGACTGGGGTAAGCAGCACTCAGTGACAGAGGATGCGTCACGCAGACCGCTCAAAAATTATCAACTAATAGTAACTAAACCTAGAATCAAATGCATCCACCACTATTTGACAGGAGGACAAAGGAAGGACTACAGTCTCTCTAGCAATAGCATTACCTAACTGAAGTTCTCTAAAGTAAACTCTTACATAATGACAAGCGAGCGCAAAGTTGCAAAAAAGTAAGAGTACCGCCCAGCACCTGTGTCCTACAATCACAGAAGATTTTGAAACGTAATTTACCTGCAATGTAAGCAGCATTATTCTTGTTATTTGTAAAAAATATATACACAAATCACAATACTTATACTACTATATATATATTGGATACTCACCAAGCCCCACAACCTCGACACCTAGCAGGTCCAACAGGTCCTGCTCCCGGTCAAGGATGTCTGACCACCAGTGGGCCAGCTGGTTATGGGTGCGCCGGACCTCGGAGCAGCGAAACACTGCCTGACGCACCTTCGCCCACCGGCGGTGACGCTCCTGGGTCGGGTACCCGGAGCCTGGCCTGCCGCCTGCTGCCAAGGTCAAGGGAGGTGGCGCTGAATAAAAAAACAAGGGCGGCCACCTCCGCCTCATTAAACAGCTGGCGGGCTTGCACCCCTGCAGGGCGCAGTCTGCCGCAAGGCAGGCGGCGATTGGGCGCACGCGCCTTGCCCTTTGAGCCGCTGCTGCTACCCTTCGCCATGGTTCTGGGGTGGGAGGAGGTGAAAAAGAAAAGTTAGAAGGGAAAAATAAAGTTAGGGGAAGAAGTAGGAGCTTAAAGAATAAAGTTATATAAAACAGTCGAAAAGTAAAAAAAACACAGTAAAAAGTAGAAAAAAATGCAAAATATAGACTTAAGCAGAGAGTGAGATAGATAAGAAATAAAGAAAAATTGAAAAACAGTGTAAAAAACTAAGGATTGCAAAGATTGAGGGAGGATAGAAAAGCAGGCCCAGAACCATAGCATAGAGTGGTAAAACAAGATGGCCGCGCCCATCGCGACCAGCGTGGGTAAGTTCGCGCGATATTTGTCCCCGAGCACGCAAAACGTCGCGAACACGTCACAACGCGTTCCCGAACAAGGAATGCGCAGCGCGAGCACGCTATACGCGACCCGGAACAGGAAATAAGGGATCGCGAACGGGCGGTACAAGTGAAAAACAAAATGGCCGCGCCCATAGGCGACCGCATGGGTAAGTTCGCGCCCCCAAGCACGCAAACAGCGTCCCGAGCAACCACAACGCGTTCCCGAGCAAGAAAAACGCATCGCGAATGGGCACGGCAAGCAGCTACGCGCGCTCGCGAAGCTACGCGTAGTTCGCGTAGCGCTCCGACGTCTTCGCGTAGCTTCGCGTAGCGCGACTACGCGAACTACGCCCAGGGTTAGCCTCGTATAGCACCGAGACGGCTCTTGTCGAAGTCACTGAAGCCATTTGGAATGCTTGTATTCAGGCAGTAAGGCGGCTCTTATTTTGTTGGACCTCTCTGCGGCATTTGATTCTGTGCCACACTCTTTGCTTTTGGCTCATTTCTCGCATATTGGTATATCAGGGTTGGCTTGGAAATGGCAGAAGTCCTTTCTACAGGGCAGAAAGCAACAAGTTTGGCTCCCCCCTTTTTCTTCCACCCCTCAGATTGTGACTACAGGAGTGCCTCAAGGGTCTACCTTGAGCCCCCTTCTCTTTAATATATATGTCACTTCCCTGATCCAGTTGGCTGAGGAGCTTGGAGTCAAGATCATCGCCTATGCGGAAGATACCCAGCTCCGTTTTACGTGGAAGAAAGGTGACTCTTCAACTTCTCTAGCCAAAACCTGTCTGACGGCCTTCTTCCAATGGCTTTCCTCTGCACAATTAAAGTGCAATGAGGATAAATCAGAGATCCTTCTGTTTGGGAATTTCCCCCCTCAGTTTCGGGAATCACTCTGGCCGGTGGCATATCCCATGCCGGCTTTTGTGGGCCAACCAATCAAAAACCTAGGGATATGGTTTGACGAGAAACTTCTTTTCTCTACTCAGATAAAGAAGCTTGCCGGGCAGTGCTTCAGCACACTTAAGTCTCTTAGGAAATTTCTACTGCTTCTCCCTAGGCCAGCTAGAGAAATGGTGACGCGGGCCATGATTCTATCATGCATTGATTATACCAATGCCCTGTACGTAGGCCTTCCAGGATACCTGCTAAACAGACTGCAGGTAGTCCAAAATGCAGCAGTTAGGACTTTTCTTAACATCCCTATGAGAACCAGTATAAGGCTACACCTGCGGGATCTTCACTGGTTACCTGTGATACAAAGAGTCAAGTTTAAAGCCCTTGCACTGGCACACTCAGCTTTGTACGGACATGGCCCGGCCTATCTGAGAAAGCGCTTCAGGTTCTATGTTCCCGCAAGACAGCTGCGTTCAGCATCACAGCTTCTTGCCCATGTCCCGAGTTTCCACCTCAAGAGAATTGGAGGGAGCTCTCTTGCTTTTATAGCGGCCTCTGCCTGGAATCTGCTTCCCTTAGACATCCGCAGTATTAAGGACCCCAAGCTCTTCAGGAAAAGACTGAAGACATTTCTTTTCATCTAACGGTCTTCTCTCCTCTTCCCACTGGGTTTCGCGCCGGGACACTCATTGAGTAGCTGCGCGCGCTATAAATTGGACTAACATAACATAACAGAAAGAGAGTTGCAGAAACAGGCAAAAGAGGTGCAGAAAGAAGCAAGAGCGGTGCAGAAAGAACCAACAGAGGTGCAGGAGGAGGCAAGAGGGGTGCAGAAAAAGGCAAGAGGGGTGCAGAAATTTGCAAGAGAGGTCCAGAAAGAAGCAAGAGCAGTACAGAAAGAACCAACAGAGGTATAGAAACAGACAAGAGGGGTGCAGAAAGAGGCAAGAGAAGTGCAGAGAGAAGCAACAGAGGTGCAGAAGGAGGCACGAGAACTGCAGAAAGAGGTAAGAGAGTTGCAGAAACAGGCAAGAGAGGTGTAGAAAAAGGGAACAGGGATGCAGAAAGAGGCAAGAGAGGTGCAGAAAGAGGGAACAAGGGTGCAGAATGAGGCAAGAGAAGTACAGAAAGAGGCAAGAGAGTTTATTTGAAAAGTTTTATATAGTGCTGGCTAGACCCGGAGGTATCAGAGCCCTTTACATGAGATAGGACATTGTTTCAGAAACATTGTTACATAGTTACATCAGTTACAGTTACAGTTGCAGTTACCAGTAAATACTTAGGAGAAAAACATGAGCTTACACAATAATATAAGATATTAGCGCGCAGCATATCCAAGACACACGTCATAATGGGAAAGTAAGGTAGTGGGGGAAAGGTAAACAGGGGAGAGGAAAGCAGACAGTGTCAGGTAGATCAGAAGGGGGAAAGTACTCCAGGGGGAACAAAGCAGTCAAAGCAGTCGAGGAGAGAGACAGATAAAACCGTGAAGACCCGTGAGAACCAATGTCCGATGTCCGGCTGGGTAGGTGACGGCCGAGGGGGTGACCCAGAGCCAGACTCCACTATAGCTGCATAGGACAGCTCCACCGGGCAGCGGCCAAGGGTACTCAGGCTCCGCGGTAAGTACAAACAGTTATAGTTTCAGCCCGTGGGGCATCGACATAGTTCCGTAGAAGGCATCAGTCCCGGTGTTACTGTGAGGTGCCGTCTGCCTCGTCCTCCATCTCTGGGTGAGTGCAGACGAGGTACGGATGGGGAAATTGCAGCCACCATTTTAGAGTCAGGCAGGTACCGGCAGCATCTCGGGACCGAACGCCATGAATGGCGGGTACAGTGCAACAGTCAGCAAACAAATGGTGCCCCTGGTGTTCCATTCGGAGTAAGCCTGTGGGTCTTCTCACCAATGTGAGAGTTGTAGTTCATCGTGGTAAAGAACCACTGTGGCGGCCATCTTGGGGTCAGGCAAGAGATTCTGCCCCTGGTGTTCCATTCGGCCGGTCCCCTTTTTCTTTCCGCTTTGTTTTCTCAGGGGCCCCTAGGGTATTCACGCCGCTTCTTCAGGAGTCTCCTGGACTGTCACAGGCGGAAACTCCTCAATGATGTCTTTCAGCTGCCATTGTAGGGTCAGGCAGGGGAGTTGGGGGGGTGGAGGAGAGAAAACCTCATCACTCTCGGTGCAACCGTGCTTTCCTTAGAGCACTGCACTGGTTTGGGCACCGGACGGTTGCTGCACCCTTTTGGGGACCACTAAGTCCTACTCACCCCCTCCAGCGCTCTTCGTGAAATGGTAGGCCCGGAGAACACAGTCTCTGAGCTCTATGCTTGTACCCACACCTCGGGGGCCAGCCCCACCATTGAGGCTCGGGCTTGGTTGTAAAAAAAAAAAAAAAGGGGGGGCTCTGGGTATTCTCGTTGCTCCCAGCCGCCCAGCCCACCTGCCGCTGCTGACCTGATTTTAGATGTGCCGACCGGGTCCTCTCATTTCCTTAGGCCTGGGTGGGGGAGGGAGATGTCGCTGCCCAGTCGATGCCTTGCCAGGGCCTCCAGGGGATGGCATTACGGGCTTGCCAAACGGGCCGGGGGCACCGGGTCCAGATCGGCACTCCGCCCCCAATCCCACAAAGTCCTCCAAATTTGCCTTGTGGGGAGATCAAGGAGCCGCCGGTGCCCGCCCCGGGAGCGGGGGGAGGCGAGTGCTGTACTTCTTCATGGAGGGGAGGGCCCCCCGCGCACTCACCGCTGGCTGTATTGCTCCCATGGCACTGGACCGAGCCCCACAAAGCAGGCCCGCTGCTTGCTAGCTGATGTCTTCGCAGAAAAGGCCAGGACCAACGATTATTAGGCTTTCAGCCCCTCCGGAGCCGCCGCCCTCAGTCTGCTGATGCACGGCCCGCTATGCTAAGGCTCCTGGGCGGGGCCAACGATTACAGGCTGCGTGGGTGACCTCCGTCTCAGCCAGGCCCTCTCGGCCCCCGGAACCGCGCTGGCCACCCGGAGGTGCAGAAAGAAGCAAGAGCGGTGCAGAAAGAACCAACAGAGGTGCAGAAGGAGGCAAGAGGGGTGTAGAAATTTGCAAGAGAGGTGCAGAAAGAAGCAAGATCAGTGCAAAAAGAAACAACAGAGGTGCAGAAGGAGGCAAGAGGGGTGCAGAAAGGGGCAAGATAAAGTGCAGAAAGAAGCAATAGAGATGCAGAAAGGGAGAAGAGGGGTGGAGAAAGAGGCAAGAGGGGTGAAGAAAGAAGCAAGAGAGGTACAGAAATAAACAAAAGAAGTGTAGAAAGAAGGAACAGAGATGCAGAAAGAGGCAGGAGGGGTGTAGAAAGAGGGGTGCAGAAAGAAGCCAGAGAGGTGCAGAAAGAAGCAAAAGAAGTGCAGGAAGATGCAACAGAGCTGCAGAAAGAGGTAAGAGGGGTGCAGAAAGAGGGAAGAGGGTGCAGAAAGAGGCACAAGGGGTGCAGAAGATGCAAGAGAGGTACAGAAAGAAACAAAAGAAGTGCAGAAAAAAGGAACAGAGGTGCAGAAATAGGCAGGGGGTGCAGAAAGAGGGAAGAGAGGTACAAAAAGAGGTAAGAGAGGTGCACAAAGAGGGAAGAAGGGTGCAGAAAGAAGCAAAAGGGGTGCAGAAAGAAGCAAGAGAGATGCAGAAAGAAGCAAGAGAAGTGCAGAAAGAAGCAACAGAGGTGCAGAAAAAGGCAAGGGGGGCAGAAAGAGGCAAAAGAAGTGCAGGAAGAAGCAAGAGAGGTACATAAACAGGCAGGAGAGGTGCAGACAGAGGCGACAGGGGTGCAGAAACAGGCAAGAGATGTGCAGAAAGAGGGAAGAAGGGTGCAGAACGAGGCAAGAAGGGTACAGAAAGAAGCAACAGTGGTACAGAAAGAGGCAAGAGGGTACAGAAAGAGGCAAGAGACGTATAGAAATAAGCAACAGAGATGCAGAAAGGGGGAATAGGGGTGAGAAAGAGGCAAGAGGGGTGCAGAAAGACGCAAGAGAGGTGCAGAAAGAAAGAAAAAAGTGCAGAAAAAGGCAAGAATGGTGCAGAAATAGGGAAGAGGGGTGCAGAAAGAGACATGGGTGCAGAAAGAAGCAACAGAGGTGCAGAAAAGCAAGAGGAGTGCAGAAATAAGCAACAGAGGTGCAGAAAGAGGCAAGATAGATGCAAAAAGAGGCAAGAGAGATGTGCAGAAAGAAGCAGCAGAGATGCAGGAAAGGGGAAGAGGGGCAGAGAAAGAGGCAAGAGGGGTGAAGAAAGAAGCAAGAGAGGTGCAGAAAGAAACAAAAGTAGTGCAGAAAGAAGCAACAGAGGTGCAGAAAGAGGCAAGAGAGGTGCAGAAAGAGGGAAAAGGGGTGCAGAAAGTGGCACGAGTGGTGCAGAAAGAAGCAACAGAGGTGCAGAAAGAAGCAAGAAGCAAGAGAAGTGCAGAAAGAAGCAACAGAGGTGCAGAAAGAAAGATGAAGGGTGGAGAAAGAGGCAAGAGAAGTGCATAAAGAAGCAACAGTGATGCAGAAAGGGGGAAGTGGGGTGGAGAAAGAGGTAATAGGGATTCAGAAAGAAGCAAGAGAGTTCCAGAAAGCATCAAAAGAAGTGTAGAAAAAAGCAAAAGAGGTGTAGAAAGAGGCAAGATGGGTTCAGAAAGAGGCAAGAGAAGTGCCGAAATCAGCAATAGAGATACATAAAGGGGGAAGAGGGGTAGAGAAAGAGGCAAGAGAGGTGCAGAAAGAAGCAAGAGAGTTGCAGAAAGAAACAAAAGAAGTGCAGAAAGAATTAACAGAGGTGCAGAAAAAGGCAAGAGGGGTACAGAAAGAGGGAAGAGGGGTGCTGAAGGAGGCACGAGGGGTGCAGAAAGTAGCAAGAGAGGTACAGAAAGAAGCAAGAGAAGTGCAGAAAGAAGAAACAGAGGTGCAGAAGTAGGGATGAGGGGTGGAGAAAGAGGCAAGAGAAATGTAGAAAAAGGCAACAGAGATGCAAAAAGGGGGAACAGGGGTGGAAAAATTGGCAAGAGGGGTACAGAAAGAAGCAAGAGAGATGCAAAAAGAAATAAAAGTGCAGAACGAAGGAGCAGAGTTGCAGAAAGAGGCAAGAGGGGTGCAGAAAGAGGGAAGAGGGGTGCAGAAAGAAGCACGAGTGGTGCAGAAAGAATCAAGAGAGGTGCAGAAAGAAGCAATAGAAGTGCAGAAAGAAGCAACAGAGGTGCAGAAAAGGCAAGAGGGGTGCAGAGAGAGGGAAGGGGGGTGCAGAAAGAGGCAAAATTGATGCAGAAAGAAGCAAGCGAAGTGCAGAAAGAAACAAAAGAAGTGCCGAAAGAAGGAACAGAGGTACAGAAGAGGGAAGAGGGGTGGAGAAAGAGACAAGAGAATTGCAGAAAGAAGCAACAGAGATGCAGAAAGGTGTAAGAGGGGTGGAGAAAGAGGTAAAAGTGGTGCCGGGAGAAGCAAGAGAGGTGCAGAAAGAGGGAAGAGGGGTGGAGAAAGAGACAAGAGAATTGCAGAAAGAAGCAACAGAGATGCAGAAAGGTGTAAGAGGGGTGGATAAAGAGGCAAAAGGGGTGCCGGAAGAAGCAAGAGAGATGCAGAAAGAAACAAAAGAAGTGCAGAAAGAAGGAACAGAGGTGCAGAGAGAGGCAAGAGGGGTGCAGAAAGAGGGAAGAGGGGTGCAGAAAGAGGCATGAGGGGTGCAGAATGAAGCAAGAGAGATGCAGAAATAAATAAAAGAAGTGCAGAAAGTAGGAGTAGAGGTGCAGAAAGAGGCAAGAGGGGTGCAGAAAGAGGGAAGAGGGGTGCAGAAAGAAGCACGAGTGGTGCAGAAAGAATCAAGAGAGGTGCAGAAAGAAGCAAGAGAAGTGCAGAAAGAAGCAACAGAGGTGCAGAAAAAGGCAAGAGGGGTGCAGAAAGAGGGAAGAGGGGTGCAGAAAGAGGCAAAATGGATGCAGAAAGAAGCAAGCGAAGTGCAGAAAGAAAAAAAAGAGGTGCAGAAAGAAGGAACAGAGGTACAGAAGAGGGAAGAGGGGTGGAGAAAGAGACAAGAGAATTGCAGAAAGAAGCAACAGAGATGCAGAAAGGTGTAAGAGGGGTGGAGAAAGAGGCAAAAGGGGTGCCGGGAAAAGCAAGAGAGGTGCAGAAAGAAACAAAAGAAGTGCAGAAAGAAGGAACAGAAGTGCAGAGAGAGGCAAGAGGGGTGCAGAAAGAGGGAAGAGGGGTGCAGAAAGAGGCACGAGGGGTGCAGAATGAAGCAAGAGAGGTGAAGAAAGAAACAAAAGAAGTGCAGAAAAAAGCAACAGAGGTGCAAAAAGAGGCAAGATGGGTGCAGAAAGAGGCAACAGAAGTGCAGAAAGCAGCAGAGATGTAGAAAGGGGATAGAGAGGTGGAGAAAGAGGAAAGAGGGTTGCAGAAAGAATCAAGAGAGTTGCATAAAGAAAAAAAAGAAGTCCAGAAAGAAGGAACAGAGGTGCAGAAAGAGGCAAGAGGGGTGCAGAAAGAGGAAAGAGGGGTGCAGAAAGAGGCACGAGGGGTGCAGAAAGAAGCAAGAGATGTGCAGGAAGAAGCAGGAGAAGTGCAGAAAGAAGCAACAGAGGTGCAGAAAGAGGCAAGATTGGTGCAGAAAGATGCAACAGACATGCAGAAAGAGGCAAGAGAGGTCAGAAAGAAGCAAGAGTAGTTTGCAGATTATGCACCAGATGATGGATTATGTGGCAAATGCAGAAAATGTATAATTGTGCGAATGTCGGTGCAGCCAAACAGTTGCATAATTCCAGTGGCCCTGCTCATACCTCTGACTAGGTCTAGAAGTGCTCGTCAGTGGTTCCTTCTTTTTTTTGTCTCATTGAGTTGATAGTTTAGCTTCTGTGGAAACGAGGAAGACTAAACCTGAGGTTACCACTCCACAACACAGACTACCATACCACATAATTACTCTCCATAACACATAATCCCACTCTACATAATTCCTATACACTAAATACCACATACTTTCTATCCACATAATTTCACTGCACAACATATCACATAATTCCACTACACACAACGTACATCCACTCCAAAAAGCATTAGTAAAAAACTTTTACATTTGCAACGCCCATAGCTCTAACTCTTTCAAATGCGAAACCTTTTACATTGCATATGCTTATTTAGCTAGTAGTTGCGTTTGCAGAGTGGTGGAGAAAGGGTGCTGGGCCTCCGACCAGCGCTTAGGAATTCCGTTGCGTAGGACTTACAGGAGGTACCAGGAGGGCTTCTTGGCCCCCAAAGTCCCTCAGGAGTAAAGTGAACTACATCCCCCAACCTGTAGTGTGCCAGGAGGTGCATTTGTAGAGTGGTGGAGAAAGGGGGGCATGGCATCCGAAGACATCTTAGCAATCCTACTGTGTGGGACTTACTGGAGGTAACAAGAGGGGTACTTGGCCCCCAAGGACATCCTTGGGGGCCAAGTAGGGAAGAGGAGAGCAGAAAGAGGCAGGAGGGGTGCAGAAAGAATTAAGACAGGTGCCAAAAGAGGCAAGAGAGGTGCAGAAAGAAGCAAGTGAAGTGCAGAAAGAGGCAACAGAGGTGCAGAAAGACGCAAGAGAGGTGCAGAAACAAGCAAGAGAAGTGCAGAAAGAGGCAAGAGATTTGATGAAAGAAGCAACAGAGGTTTAGAAAGAAGCAAGAGAAGTGCAGAAAGAGGCAAGTGAGGTGCAGAAAGAAGCAAGAGCAGTGCAGAAAGAACCAACATAGGTGCAAAAAGAGGCAAGAGGGGTGCAGAAAGAGGTAGGAGAGGTGCACAAAGAGGCAGGAGAGGGACAGAAAGAGGCAGGAGGGGTGCAGAAAGAAGCAAGAGAAGTGCAGAAAGAGGCAAGAGAATTGCTGAAAGAAGCAACAGAGGTGTAGAAAGAAGCAAGAGAAGTGCAGAAAGAGACAAGTGAGGTGCAGAAAGAAGCAAGATCAGTGCAGAAAGAACCAACAGAGGTGTAAAAAGAGGCAAGAGTGGTGCAGAAAACGTTAGGAGGGGTGCACAAAAAGGCAAGAGAGGTACAGAAAGAGGAAGGAGGGGTGCAGAAAGAAGCAAGAGAAGTGCAGAAAGAGGCAAGTGAGGTGCAGAAAAAAGCAAGAGCAGTGCAGAAAGAACCAATAGAGGTGCTGAAAGAGGCGCGAAGGGTGCAGAAAGAGCAAGAGAAGTGCAAAAAGAGGTTACAGAGGTACAGAAAGAGACAAGAGATGTGCAGAAACAGGCAGGAAAGGTGCATAAACAGGTAACAGGGGTACAGAAAAAGGCAAGAGAGGTACAGAAAGAGAAAAGAGTGGTGCAGAAATGTGCAAGAGATCTGCAGAAAAAAGCCACAGAGGTGCTGAAAGACGCAAGTGAGGTGCAGACAGAGGCAAGAGATCTGCAGAAAAAAGCAACAGAGGTGCTGAGAGAGGCAAGTGAGGTACAGAAAGAAGCAAGAGATGTGCAGAAAGAGGCAATAGAAGTGCTGAAAGAAGCAACAGAGGTGCAGAAAGAGGCAAGAGGGGTGCAGAAAGAGGAGAGAGCAGTGTGGAAAGAAGGAAGAGAAGTCCAGAAAGAAGCAACAGAGGTGCAAAAGGAGGCACGAGGGGTGCAGAAAGAAGGAAGAGAAGTGCACAAAAGAAGCAACAGAGGTGCTGAAAGAGGCACGAAGGGTGCAGAAAGAGGCAAGAGAAGTGCAGAAAGAAGCAACAGAAGTAGAGAAAGAGGCAAGAGTGGTGCAAAAAGAGGGAAGAGGGGTGCAGAAAGAGGCAGGAGGGGTGCTGAAAGAAGCAACAGAGGTTTAGAAAGAAGCAAGAGAGGTACAGAAAGAGACAGGAGGGGTGCAAAAAGAAGGAAGAGAAGTGCAGAAAGAGGCAAGAGAATTGCTGAAAGTAGCAACAGAAGTGTAGAAAGAAGCAAGAGAAGTGCAGAAAGAGGCAAATGAGGTGCAGAAAGAAGCAAGTGCAGTGCAGAAAGAACCAACAGAGGTGCAAAAAGAGGCAAAAGGCATGCAGAAAAGTTAGGAGGGGTGCACAAAGATGCAAGAGAGATACAGAAAGAGGCACTTCTCTTGCCTCTTTCTGCACCCTTCATGCCTGTTTCAGCACCTCTGTTGCTTCTATTGTGCACTTCTCTTCCTTCTTTCTGCACCCCTCATGCCTCCTTTTGCACCTCTGATGCTTCTTTCTGCACTTCTCGTCCTTCTTTCTGCGCCTTTCGTACCTCCTTCTGCACCTCTGTGGCCTCTTTCTGCACTTCACTTGTTTCTTTCTGCACCTCTCTTGCCTCTTTCGGCACCTCTGTTATTTCCTACTGCACCCCTCCTGCCTCTTTCTGCACCCCTCTTCCCTATTTGTGCAACTCTCTTGCCTCTTTCTACACCTCTCTTCCCTCTTTCTGCAGCACTATTGCCTCTTTCTGTACCTCTGTTGCTTCTTTCTGCACTTCTCTTGCCTTTTTCTGCACCCTTCGTGCCTCTTTCTGCACCTCTGTTGCTTCTCTCTGCACTTCTATTGCCTCTTTCTGTACCTCTCTTGCTTCTTTGTGCACTTCTCCTCCTTCTTTCTGCACCCCTTGTGCCTCTTTCTGCACCTCTGTTGCTTCTCTCTGCACTTCTATTGCCTCTTTCTGTACCTCTCTTGCTTCTTTCTGCACCTCACTTGCCTCTTTCAGCACCTCTGTTGCTTTTTTCTACAGATCTCTTGCCTCTTTCTGCATCTCACTTGCTTCTTTCAGCACCTCTGTTGCTTTATTCTGCAGATCTCTTGCCCCTTCCTGCATTCCTCTTTCTCTGTCGTCACCTCTCGTGCCTCTTTCTGTACCCCTGTTCCCTGTTTCTGCACCTTTCCTGCCTGTTTCTGCACATCTCTTGCATCTTTCCATACCTCTGTTACCTCTTTATGCACTTCTCTTGCTCTTTCTGCACCCTTCGCGGCTCTTTCAACACCTCTGTTGGTTCTTTCTGCACTGCTCTTGCTTTTTTCTGCATCTTACTTGCCTCTTTCTGCACTTCTCTTGTTTCTTTCTACACCTCTGTTGCTTCTTTCAGCAATTCTCTTCCTTTTTCTGCACTTTTCTTCCTTCTTTCTGCACCCCTCCGGCCTCTTTCTGTACCTCTCTTTCCTCTTTGTGCACCCCTCCTACCTTTTTATGCACCCTTCTTGCCTCTTTTTGCACATCTGTTGGTTCTTTCTGCACTTCTCTTGCTTGTTTCTGCACCTCTCTTGCATCTTTCTGCACCTCTGTTGCCTCTTTATGCACTTTACTTGCTTCTTTCTGCACCTCTCTTGCCTCTTTCGGCACCTCTGTTAATTCTTTCTGCACCCCTCCTGCCTCTTTCTGCACACCTCCTGCCTCTTTCTGCACCTCTCTTCCTTTTTGTGCAACTTTCTTGCCTCTTTCTACACCTCTCTTCCCTCTTTCTACACCACTCTTGCCTCTTTCTGTACCTCCGTTGCTTCTTTCTGCACTTCTCTTGCCTCTTTCTGTACCCTTCGTACCTCTTTCAGCACCTCTGTTGCTTCTTTCTGCACTTGTCTTTCTTCTTTCTGTACCCCTTGTGCCTCTTTCAGCACCTCTGTTGCTTCTTTCTGCACTCCTCTTCCTTCTTTCTGCACCCCTTGTGCCTCCTTCTGCACCTCTGTTGCCTCTTTCACCACCTCTGTTGATTCTTTCTGCACTGCTCTTGCTTCTTTCTGCACCTCACTTGCCTCTTTCTGCACTTCTCTTGCTTCTTTATAAACCTCTGTTGCTTCTTTCAGCAATTCTCTTGCCTCTTTCTGCACTTCTATTGCTTGTTTCTGCACCTCTCTTGCGTCTTTCTGCACCTCTGTTGGCTCTTTCTGCACTTCACTTGCTTCTTTCTGCACCTCCCTTGCCTCTTTCGGCACCTGTGTTGCTTCTTTCTGCACCCATCCTGTCTCTTTCTGCACCCCTCTTCCCTATTTGTCCAACTCTCTTGCCTCTTTCTATACCTTTCTTCCCTATTTCTGCACCACTCTTGCCTCTTTCTGTACCTCTGTTGCTTCTTTCTGTACTTCTCTTGCCTCTTTCTGCACCCTTCATGCCTCTTTCAGCAACTCTGTTGCTTCTTTCTGCAACCCTTGTGCCTCTTTGTGCACCTCTGTTGCTTCTTTCTGCACTTCTCTTCCTTCTTTCTGCACCCCTCTTGTCTCTTTCTGTACCTCTGTTGCTTCTTTCCACAGTTCTATTGCCTCTTTCTGCACCTCTCTTGCTTCTTTCCGCACCTCACTTGCCTCTTTCAGCACCTCTTGCTTTTTTCTGCAGATCTCTTGCCTCTTTCTGCACCTCTCTTGCCTCTTTCGGCACCTCTGTTGCTTCTTTCGGCACCCCTGTTCCCTCTTTCTGCACCTCTCTTCCCTATTTGTCCAACTCTCTTGTTTCTTTCTACACCTCTCTTCCCTCTTTCTGCACCACTCTTGCCTCTTTCTGTACCTCTGTTGCTTCTTTCTGCACTTCTCTTGCCTCTTTCAGCACCTCTGTTGCTTCTTTCTGCACTTCTCTTCCTTCTTTCAGCACCCCTTGGGCCTCCTTTTGCACCTCTGTTGCTTCTTTCTGCACTTCTCTTGGTTCTTTCTGCACTTCTCTTGCCTCTTTCTGAACCCTTCCTGCCTCTTTCAGCACCTCTGTTGGGTCTTTCTGCACTTCTCTTCCTTCGTTCTGCACCCCTCTTGCCTCTTTTTGCACCTCTGTTGGTTCTTTCTGCACTGCTCTTACTTCTTTCTGCTCCTAACGTGCCTCTTTCTGCACCCCTGTTCCATGTTTCTGCACCTTTCCTGCCTGTTCATGCACCTCTCTTGCATCTTTCTGCACCTCTGAGTTAGAGGTAGTTTTAATCCCCCTGCCCTATTATGTACTAGGGCCTTACAGGGAGATCATGCCAATCACAGGGATACCCCAACCCATAGTGTACCCTAGTGTATGTAGGTGTTTTCACTGTGTCTTTCAGCATAGCACTGGCTAAGGCATGGTTAATTAGAGTCAGTTACCACCAGTACCAGTCAGTAAAAACTTGGGGGCACAGGATGACTTTGAAACAAGACCTCTTTCTGCACCTCCGTTGGTTCTTTCTGCATATCTCTTACTTCTTTCTGCACTTTTCTTCATCTTTTCTTCTGTTGCCTCTGTATGCATTTCTCTTGCTTCTTTCTGCGCCTTTCTTTCTCTTTCTTCACATGTCCTATAGTGCATGTACTGTAGTTAGTGCAAGTGCTATAGTCAGGGCATGGGCTGTAAATACTGCATGCACTGTAATTAGTCTATTCACTGTAGTTAGTGCATGCACTGTAGATATTGCATGTACTGTAGTTACTGCATGTGCTATAGTTGGTGTCTGTGCTGTATATAGGGCATGTCATGCAGTTAGTGCATGTACTATAGTTAGTGCATGCGCTGTTGATACAACATGCACTGCAGTTAGTGTATTCGCTGTAGTTAGTGCATGAGCTGTAGATAGTGCATGAAGTTAGTTTATACACTGTAGTTAGTGCATGGTCTGTAGTTAGAGCATGTGCTATATTTAGTGCACAGGCTGTAGTTAATGCATGCACTTTAGTTAGAACATGTGGTGTACTTGGTGCTTGAGCTGTAGTTAGTGCATGTGCTATAGTTAGTGCATGTGCTGTAGATAGCGCATGTACTGTAGTTAGTGCATGCGCTGTAGATAATGCATGTACAGTACTTAGTATATGTGCAATAGTTAGTGTATGTGCTGTAGATATGTACTGTAGTTAGTGCATGTGCTGTACATTGTGTATGCACTGTGGATAGTGCATGCGGTGTAGTTGGTGCTTGTGCTGTAGTTAGTCAATCAATCAAATCAAACAGTGCTTATAGGCCACAGCTAATCATCCTTGGGGGTCACCAAGAGCTGGGGTCTTGCAGGTCTTTAGTCAAAGAGCCAGGTCTTGAGTCCCTTTCTGGAGTTGGCAAGTGAAAGTGAAGTTTGCAAGTGCAACGAGAGGTCACTCCAGGACTTGGTGGTGAGGTAGGAGAAGGAACGACCTCTGCTGTGGCTTAGGTGGATGAAGGGACCGTGGGCGAGGGCTATCGCAGTTATCTGGCGGGTTGGTGGAAGGTCAGGCAGTGGTTGATGTAGGCTGGCCCCTAGTTATGGAGGGCTTTGTATGCGTGGGTTAGTATCTTGAACTGGCATCTCTTCTGGATCATGTACACATTGTACATGTGCTGTAGTTAGTGCATGCCCTGTAGATTGTGCATGAGCTGTGGATAGTACATGTGGTGTACTTGGTGCTTGTGCTGTAGTTAGTGCATGTGCGATAGTTAGTGGATGTGCTGTAGTTAGTGAATATGCTATAGTTAGTGCATATGCTAAAGTTAGTGCATGTGCTGTAGATTGTGCAGACTCTGTGGATAGTGCATGTGGTGTACATGGTACTTGCACTGTAGTTAGCACATGTGCTATAGTTAGTGCATGCACTGTAGCTAGTGAATGTGACATAGTCAATGCATGCGCTGTAGATTGTGCCTGAGCTGTGGACAGTACATGGTGTGTACTTGGTACTTGAGCTGTAGTTAGTGCATGTGCTATAGTTAGTGGATGCGCTGTAGATAGCGGATGCTGTGGATAGTGCATGTGATGTACTTGATGTGTGCCCTGTAGTTAGTGTGTGTGCTATAGATAATACACGGGCTATAGATAGTGTATGCAGTTAATGTATGTGATGTGTTAGTGCATGCACTATAGATAGTGCATGTGCTATAGTTAGTGGTTGCTCTGTAGTTAGTGCATGTGCTATAGATACTGCACAGCGGTAAATAGTGCATGCACTGTAGTTAGTGTATGTGCTGTAGTTAATGCATGTGCTGTAGTTAGTGCATGCGCTATAGTCAGTGCACATGCTGTAGTTAGTGCATGCTCTGTGGTTAGTGCATGTGTAGTCATTCCACTTCCTGGTCTACTTTGGTTCTTCCTTTTGTTTTGCATATTAAATGTTTTAGGCTGCCTCTGCTTTGCACAGCTACATATAGCACATTTGTTTTCATGACATTATTTTAGGAATACGCTGTACATGCTGTTTGTTATTCAGTGATGCTTCTCAGGAGTCAGTCTGCACATTTTGTACAAGGTTGCCTGGAATACACAACAACATGGTGTACTATTTTCTTTGCTCATTCAGAAACAGCTCCTAAAGTTTTAGACAATACACGGTAGCACAACTGCAGCTTTCCAACACAGTAGTTCTTAACATATAAACTGTGTCTTGTCCCCTTTGCGTCAGAGGGGAGAATTCTGTCAGAGAGACTGGTAATGGAACGCGCGCCTGCAGAGCTTGACATGAGCTCTTAAATTGAGCTTACACCCATGATGCGGAGCACATAACCTTGCACACCAGGTACAGGGTCTGTTGCCAATCCCAGAGACAACTAATATATATTCCTTTGCTTACACAGCAAGGATAGACCTAGGCAGATAGATAATTTTCTATGGTAGGGATGTTTATTTTATACACTCTTACAGTAATGCTAATTACTATGTTTAGTTTTATCTGCCTATTGATTGCAGCACATTTGCTTTATAATAGACTACAATAGTTTCAATAAATATATTGTAAACTTTCTTTGTGTCTTTCTTATGTTTACCATGGGCATGCATGAGTGAGTGACGAAAGGTTCTGATCTGTTTCCACAGTTCCCTTAGGGACTAGAGGGTCATGTTCTAGGTTGTCAAAATCACCTGTTACTCTGGGAAGGTTAGAAGTCCAGGTGAGGCAATGTGAGCTAACCAGTATTTTGGGTGACAGGTACTGATGTGGTAGAGACACACAGTCCCTAAATTCTGACATCCTGTCATCTCAAGGCACATTTCTACCACCGGAATTCCTGTCACTGTAGATAGTGCACGCACTTTAATGCACATGCTGTATTTAGTGCACGCACTGTAGATAGTGCATGAACTGTAGATAGTGCATGCACTGCAGTTGGTGCATGCATATGGTTAGTACACAGGCTGTAAATAGTGCATGCTCTGCAGTTAGTGCATGTGCTGTAGATAGTACATGGACTGTAGATAGTGCACGTATTGCATTTAGTGCATGAACTCTAGATAGTGAACATGCTATAGTTAGTGCATGATCTGTAGTTAGTGCATGCACTATAGATAATAAACAGACTTTAAATAGTGCATGCACTGTAATTAGTTCACACACTGTAGTTAATGCATGTGCTGTAGTTAGTGCATGCGCTATAGTTAGTGCACATACTGCAGTTAATGCATGTGGTGTAGTTAGGGCATGCACTATAGATAGTGCATAGGCTGTCAATAGTGCATGAACTGTAGTTAGTGTGCATACTGTAGTTAGTGCACGCACTTCAGTTAGTGTATGCACTGTAGATAGTGCACGAAGTGTAAGTAGTGATTCCACTGCAGTTAGTGCATGCGCAATGGATAGTGCACAGGCTGTAAATAGTGTATGCACTGTAGTCAGTGTGCTTGCTGAAGGTAGTGCATGCACTTCAGGTAGTGCATGCGCTATAGATAGGGCGCGTGCTGTAAATAGTGCATGCACTGTAGTTAATGCATTTGCTGTAGTTAGTAAATGTGTTGTAGTTAGTCCACACAATGTAGATAGACAGCATTAATTAGTTGAATCATGTTCATGGCTCCCTTCTGCTCCTATGCACAATCACTCAGGAGACAAACAGCAGAAAATGGTCACTTTGTCTAATCTGCTTCAAGGTTACATGATATCATTTTTGTCCAAATGATAAATTGTCGTTTCCTGGAAAGTTTATCACAGGACATCTCTCTGAGGCCTGTGAGCTGGACCCCAGTGTCTTAGGAAAAGAATTGAAAGAGGCAGCCTACCTGCGGATACTTGGACAGTACCAGGAGTTGGGCCATGGAGTTGGTAGTTGATGAGGACAGGTCACCAATGAAACCCACCAGGCTATAATACAGTTGAAGTAAAGCATCCTCCTACCTGTGTATACTTGTACAGCGCCAGGAGATGGGCCATGGAGTAGGTCGTTGATGAGGACAGGTCGCCGATGAAACCCACCAGGATGCCATTGCTCTGGCACCTGTAGTTTGGCACTGGCTCACTTTGCTGGGACATGATGCTCAGGGTGCTCTGAAGAGCTTTTATCTCACTGGCACAGGAGTCAAATAAATGGTACCCCAGTGTGAGGTTTGGTAAAAGTTCAGGGTTTCTGTTAATCTCCTCCACGGCATAGATGAAGGCCAGGCCCTGCAGAATATGCTGAAATGAACCCCTAAAGAGCAGGAAACACAGGAGAAAAGTGCAGCTTTGTTAGTACTTTAAGCATTAGCAGAGAAACAAGAATATATAGAAACAAACTGTGTGTAGGAGGCACTTGATTTTGTGTTGTGAGAAGCCGGTCATTTCAAGAGTAGTGCTGCAGCTTCCCTTGCTCTTTCTGCTTCATCCTAGGTTCTGATAAGCTAAATGTGGGGGCTTCTACCCACTGTATGCAGCAGTAAATCACCTCAAAATCCCCATTTCCGTATCAGCGATGCTGGGAGAAATCTGCCCCAGGGCCACCAGCGCACCACCCTGCCCCACAAACACATGAAGCCTCTCTGTAAGGTGCAAGACAAGGAGCCACAACATCACCACACTCGAAAGAAGACTGGTGAAACAGCCACTGCTGTCATAACTACGACCATGAAAAGGGAACCTGCCAGTTATGCTGGACCTCTAGACACAGTAGGGGCCAGTCCCTCTCCAAATCCCATACTTATGTACATGCTATGAAAGTGGTCCTTCAACTTTACTACTGTGTATGGTCATGTGTTGGAGCATATCTAGTACCAGGACCATCCCTATCACCAACATCCATACTGACACCTGAAACAAAACTAACACCAACACCAACAACATCAGCAACAACATCAATAACTGTAACAAAACCAACACCTGCACACAAACTAAGTCCAGCAACTACACCAAAACAAACACCTGTACAAAAACTAGCACCAACACCAGCACCGAAATCAGTAACAGCTTACTCAAGGAAATTTCTGATATAGGGTTAACGGAATAAGAACTGTTCTCATTAGTGGTATCAAATATGCGCATTATAATATTAACCTAATCATGTTTTTATGTATAAATTGGCGCTTTTTGCCTAGTAGGTTGGATGTTATAAGGTCCATGGCTCACTATAGCTTGTTTATTTTTAAGAAGAGGCTATAATAATGAGCTTCCATCTTATGATTTTATGCTTGGTGAAATGAGATGGAAAAATAATAATAATAAGAGGGTCTGTGACTCTCCACCCCAGTGCCCTACCTATGTTGGTGGTGGTAGGGCTAGTTTCATTGATTTTATGTTAATATCCACCCGGAAAAACACCAAAGACACTTACCTGTTTTGATTAAGTTGGTCTCTGACAATAAAATCACGCCATCATTTATCCACGAATAAGACCTCGATTCTTTTTCCGCCCATCCCTCTCACAGCAACCCTACTGAGTTCTCCGGTTTGAAGGTCAATCAAGTACTAGTCAACAATCGGTGATCTCTGTTAATTCCTCACCATTCGTCACTGATCCCCAGCCTGTCGCTGCTTGGCGTCTTATCTTATGATGACAACTCCCACAGGGAACACTCACTGTTGTTGGGCTGCCTGAATTCCTACCGCCACTGAGACAAGGTACCAGCTCCTGTGTGGAGGGGGGCTGTGTGTAGTGCCGGACTACATCTCCCGGCATTCTCTGGGGCACGCGCACCGGACGCCGACACTGCAACCGCCAAGGAGGCGCAAAAAAACCGCTAGGGCTCCACTCTGGCCAAGGAGGCGCAAAAACACGCTAGGGCTCCACTCAGGCCAAGCCCGGGCCAAGTGCCCGTCAGAGGCCGGGCAGGGCCACCTTATTAACACCTTATTAACACTCCGTGCCTTAAAGTTATATGATTATTGACTGTGTTGGGGGGTTAGTGTATGTGGGCCAAGGGTCCTCATCGGCATAGTCGGCATAGTCAAATAATTCAGCTAACCATTTGCTAACCATCTGTCATAGACTATTATATATCGTCCTACTTAGGTGTATTGACAAAATTAATAAAAGAAAATCCTTCACAGGACAGGGAGTGGTGGGGACTCTAGATGCCTTTCTGTTACGTACTGAGTCAGCTCTCATCCACGAAATCGCCCTAACAGAGCAAAGACTGTCCTTGGAATCAAAACCCTCCCAAGGGCAGCTTGACCTGTTTTAGCCCTCAAATAACATCGCTCGCCAAGAGTGTATTTCTCCTACTAGGATAGCGAGCAGTCAGATCACTGAAGTAAATGATAGTTCCACGCCAAGGGTTGCAAATGTCAGATCTAAAATAAATACCAGGGGCCAGAAAAGTAAGCTCAATCAGGGGGATAGCTCCTCAACCCAATCTAGGAAAATAAAGGGACAAGGCCCTAATAAGCGTATTCATCCAGCACCAAAGAGAGGACGTAAAAGTAAAACCACGAGGGAGGAGACGGAGGAGGTGGCTGAGGGGCATTCCTCCGCAATTAGTCCCGTCCATTTAGCGCCTCCCACAAGTCCCCCTACTCCTATACAGGGTACTGAAAGCACAGAGTTCTGGGTAAAAATTGGTGGGCTGGTTACAACTCTATTAGAACCTCTACTTCAAAAATTAAACCGAATTGAAACGAGTATTGAAAAACTCGAACGGATGCAGCAGCCCCTGTTGAGCCAGTCAGGCCTGGACAATAGTCAGCCCCAATTGATTAACCCTTGCCACTGCCATTGCCTTATAAAGAACACCCAAACAACTGGGGGCGACAGGCCCTTGTCCACACAAATAGGACCCCCAAATCTTGGCCCTGTGACAGCACCTCAAACAGGACAATTGGCTCCCCCATCCATGAGCCAGAAGAGGGCAGGCATGCCCAATGTGCACCACAAGTCACAGGTCCCAAGTACTATTCAAGAACGTTTAATAAATATCCAAAATGAACCCTTATCTAGCAGACCAAGACATGAAAGCATAAGGGAAGCACCAATGAAATTTGCACAATATAAAGCATCACACACAGTAAGAGGTCTATCCGACACAAACATCTTACACCTTCCACCGGAAGCAACTCCCTATACGATAGTGTTAGCCAACGTACCCATGCTGCCTGATGGCACTAGGGAACACTGGTCATCTCTCAAAAATAAAGCACTGTCCCTGTTAAGTTGAAGGTCCGGACTACCCTCCCCACTCTTCACAGAATTCAAAATGGTTAGACGGGTTGGTTGGATAGGCAGATCAAAAAAGTTGCTAGGGGGTGATTGTGTGGTGCTATCTTTTGGGTCACCCAACCTTGTTCAAACATTACTTGATAGGGTGGGAAATCGGACAGTTGAGCAAACAGGGATCCATATTTTACCATTGGGGTTCTTTTATAAGCCACCTAGCTACAACCAGTCGCTACATGGGATGGATATTGGTGGGGGATGGAACCAATCTAGATACAATATCCCAGTGAATAACCACTATGCGGCCCTTAGTTCTATGGAGGACAATGATTGACTGGAGATATCTAATGATGAGTCACCCGAAAGAAGGGCCGTTACAAGAGGCCCACGGCAATCTGAACCACTTAGGCTGTGTATGGCCGGAAAAGAGCATGGATCTTTAGAGACCCCAATTCTGCCAATTCTGAGGTTGTCCCCTCTGAGTTCTACTGAGCTTAGCCATAAGGCCAATAGATCTGGTTTAATTAAGCCATTGATTATGGAACAGGCACTTCACCCCGCTGGCATCCCAATGCTTCATATACAAGGATTAGCAGAGGTTGGGGGAGCCAGAAGTGGTGAAAGGAATGAGATATCGGGGGAACTTTCTCTCAACAAAAACGCAGAGCTATTACTGGAGATTCACAACGCCCAACAGTTAGCGAACCCCCTTTTAACAATTGCAGAAGTAAACCAGCCCATAGCTAGGAACGGCCACTGGCCTTTGGACAAGGAGTTTGAAAACTTTAGCAACCCTCCGAATCTTCCATCGAAGCTCCAAATACTATCCTGGAACATTGCAGGTCTCCGCTCCAAAATGGATAATCCGGAGTGGGGTACTTTTATTCAAGACTCTGACATATGCATGTTCCAGGAAACCTGGGCCAGGGAGAATACCCATAGATCTGGCTATGCAACCTACAACCTACCAGCTACATCAGGGGGGAAGGGCAGACCGTCTGGGGGACTTACTATTTGGGTTGCTACACACTTGGGCTGCACAGTGAAGCAGGTAGAGACGTCTTCAAGAGACATCCTCTGTGTTATCCTGAGTTCTCCCTCCAGGACCAGGTTAGTGCTTATTAATGTATATTCACGGCCAGTCGGGTATGGTCAAGAGTCTCTTACCCTAGACAAATTATTATCATTTATATCCACAGTCATTGATAATGACATAGTGATCCTGGCTGGCGATTTTAATGGTCAGTACGAACCATTGAAGGACCTGGAGGCTGGTGACCCAAATGAGGAGGACCTGCACTGGGCTATTCCAGTGGTCAATGCTCCGCCAATCCGGGCATGGACACCATTAGTCACACAGTTGAACACCCTTGCCTTGAACTATTCGCTCAGGGCGTGTAATGGGCGCTCTAAATCTGATAGTCCGGCAAATTTTACCTATAACAGGTCGGACTGCCCTTCGATCATAGACTATATTATGGTGAATACTAAATCCTGGCACCGGATGGTTAATTTTAAGATTGTCCCCAGATATGACAGTGATCATAATGCCCTGATTTTAGAATTGGTCTCTCCGTATGTCGGGGATGTCCCTAAGGGCCAATCGTCGAAAATTACAGGGCCAATCCTAACTATTTGTAGGAGGAGAGTAAGATGGGGCACCCTATGTGAATCCCAAGATAGATTATCTTCACTCTATCAAATAATTACGCCATATCTGGAGGTTGCAAACCATTTGAGTGAGTCTGGAGATTCTACTGGTCCACTCTGTGAAATTGCAGAAAACCATCAAGGCCTAGTGGCAGCCCTGGCGGATAGTTTTTCCCATGTAGTACAAGTAAAGGAAGGAAGGCAGTGCACCCAGACATCCCTGGTATAATGGCAAATGCCGAAAGGCTAAGACAACCTTGCTCTCAGCTATTAAATGCAATGACAAGCTGGCAACAAAAGAAAATAGGTTACTTCATAAACATGCAATTAAGCAAGCTAAAAAGGAGTGGGAAGCAGAAAAGTGGGAGAGCCTGAGAGATGCTCTAAGTAGGAGGGATATGAGGACCTTCTGGAAATTAATAAGCACAGACTCAAATTTTGAACCTAATTTGGGTGCCGAGATCTGGAGGGCCCACTTTCAGTCACTTTATTCCAGAGTAGATGGCACTATTGAGCAAGTTGAAATTCACTGCCCCCAGCCACACCGTGCCTGCCCGGAAACTCCTGCAATTTCTCTTAAAGAGGTAACGGCTGCAATTGCTCGAGTAATACCTGCAAAGGCTCCGGGCCTAGATAAGATCCCTGGAGATCTATATCGCACTGAACCTAGCGTTTGGGCTCCGTACTTTTGGAGCGTATTCAACGCTATTTTACAGGGAATGGAGATCCCCATAACATGGCTAGGGGCGGAAATCACCCCTATCTTTAAGAAGGGCTCACCCCTCCATCCTGCGAATTATCGGCCCATTAGCCTTATCGATGTTGCACAAATTTTTTTTGCTCGAGTGCTCCTGGACCGATTACAGAATTGGATGGAGGAGTTTCCCATTCTCAGCCCTTATCAGGCCGGTTTCCGAACAAAAAAGTCCACAATCGATCAAGTTTTCAGGTTGCAATTATTGCACTGGAAAACAGTGATTCTGGAGGGTGGCAGTCTCTACATGATCTTTGTGGACTTAAAATCGGCCTTTGATTTAGTTCCTAGGGAAAAACTATGGGCTATTTTATTTGATCTGGGTGCCCCCCGTATTTATGCGAGATCTTGAAAAGATTACATGTGAATAATTACGCCCAAATTAGATATGGGAAGAATGGAGACTTCACTGACCGCATACCCATAGAGAGAGGTGTCAGACAGGGGTGCGTTTTAGCCCCAACCCTCTTTTGTATTTTTATCAATGGCCTAGTGGGAGCCTTGACTGCAGGAGGGGCCATAGATGCTCCAAAGCTAGCGGGCCGCAAGGTACCTGCCTTGATGTTCGCAGATGATACCCTCCTGCTGTCAAGATCACCGATGGGTATTCAAAGGGTCTTGAACATCTTTTATTTATTTTGTAAGAACAGGGGTCTGGAAATCAATACCCAGAAAACAAAATACATGGTGTTCAATGCAGGTCACTCAAAACGACCCAACCCACAATTAGCTGGGGAATTTTTAGAGAAAGTCTCTGTATGTGAATATTTGGGATTATCGCTCAATGAGAAAATGGAATGGGGTGACCAAATTAAGAAGGCTTGTCTTAAGCTGGCGCAAACATCAGGGGGCCTTGCGAAACAGCAGAGGAGGTGTGTACACAAGATGCTGGGGCCGGTGCTGGAAATATATAAGGCGCAAGCCAGAGGGGCTGCCCTATATGGAGCAGAACTATGGGGCCACAGGCCATCTGAACAACTTGCCAAGATTGAAAATTCATTTCTTAGACAACTGTTGGGACTCCCCAATAGTACCCCATTAACTCCGCTCCGAATGGAACTGGGAGTCAGCCCAATGGCACTGGAGGTTGCGCTTAGACCTCTGCTTTACTGGCGCCGCCTATGGAGCACTCCAGAATTATCTATGCATAAGGAGGAATTGAGGGAGGTGGCAAACCTCAGTGGAGCAAGCAAAATACCTTGGCTCACCTATATCAAGAATTCCTTCTTATCCATTGGAATGGGAGATCTATGGGATAGCCCGGAAGAAAGATCTTTGTCAACATCAAGAAAGGCTCTGATAAAAAACTTTAAGGATCACCATCTCAACTTATTACTGAAGGGCCCCAGGACAGGCACACTTACATCATCCTTTTTAGAAGTTAAACTGCAATACACCTTAGAATCTAGCATAGATGACATACAGCCTTCTCTTGCTAAAAAACTCTACGTGCAGTTTAGGTACGGTGTACTTCCTTTATGTGCTGTTACTTATAAATGGGGGAGTAGTGCTACGAAAGATTGTCCGTCATGTAAAAGCTGTATGGAGACTGACCTGCATGTGTTGTTTTTCTGTCCCACCTACAAGGCAATAAGGAATCGCTGGTTACGAAAGCTTTGTAGGAACTTTGGAACTTCCAACTGCTCACAGGCTTATAGGATCCTGAAATATGATACCGGTATGCCAATTGTATATTCAGTTTCCCGTTACCTGTTTTCAATGTGGTGTGCACGCCGTGCAGTTTTAAAGATAGATCAAGTTTAAATCACCCACTCTATGCCTTTACTATTACTTGGGACTCTGTATTCTAATCTGTTTTTTAATCACATGATTTTGTACCATATGCTCAAGATACTTAGCGCCTCAGGATATTTAATACTCTTTTTAACATTTTATTGTTCTCATATTTTAATGTGTATAAAAAAAACAAAAAAACTTTTATACTGATAAATTGCACTGAATTTTTAAATGTGTTATTTGCGCATTTATGGTCTTGTGAGGCCGAAATAAAGTATCTCTTGACTTGACTTGTTAATATCAAGGAACTTCACGCGTTTATGATTTCATGGTGGAACTTAATTGTGCCACTGATCACAACCCCCTCATTGTTTCCCTCAATTTAAAGATCCAAGAGGGGGAGGGCGATGAATGGGTAAACAGACATAATATCGAATTTTAAATATCGAATTGACACAATATCGAGTTCTAAATATAGAATGGACAGAATATCGAATTGCCAAAATATAGTGGTGAAGAATATCGAAATTCAGGTAAGAAATATCGATTGTCATAATATATATTGTCATTATATCGATTGTCATAATATCGACAGTCATAATATAGTTGTTAAAAATATCGAATTTTTTTATAGTGTTTTAAGTGTTAGTATATGTGTTAAAAGTATGTATTATTTTTGTAATGTATGTTTTAATTTTTTTAAAGTAATGAATTTTATGTTATTTAATTTTTGCGTAATTTAATTCTGTAGCGGGTTGTGGGTTTATAGGGAATAGGGTGGGAAGTAATTTAATTATAGTAAATTAAATATTAATTTTTAGGAATTATTAATTATATTTAATTTAATTTTGCGTTTTAGTTCTGTAGCGGGTTGTGGGTTTATAGGGGAATAGGGTGGGAAGTAATTTAATTGTAATTAAGTAATTATTTAATTTTATTTATTGGTATTGATAAATAATTCATTGTTAATTAATTTTTAATTGGTAATTAATTTTTATTAATTGGTAATTAATTATTATTAATTGGTAATTAATTTTTATTATTTTTTTAATTGATAATTATATTAATTGTATTAATGTATTATTCAGAGCGGGTTGTGGGTTTATAGGGGAATAGGGTGGGAAGTAATTTAATTGTAATTCAGTAATTATTTATTTTTATTTGTTGGTATTGATTATTAATTTATTGTTAATTAATTTGTATTTGGTAATTAATTTTTATTAATTGGTAATTAATTGGTCATTAATTTTTATTAATGTATATATTGATAATTATGTTAATTGTATTAATTTATTCTTTGTAGTGGGTTGTGGGTTTATAGGGAATAGGGTGGGAAGTAATTTAATTGTAATGAATTAATTATTGAAAATATTTTGGTGTATTGTTAAATAATTTACTGTCAATTAATTATTACTTGGTATTTTTTATTATTTATTATTTTTTGGTATTGAAAATTAATTCTTTGCTAATTAATCATTAATAGGTAATTAATTTTTAAGAAATAATATTTATTGGTATTTAGAATTAATTATTAAATATTTTGTAATTGGTAAGTAATTTTAATATATTTTTATTGATATTGATAATTATTTTATTTTTATTAAAATATTAAATCATTATTTTCCCTACTGTTGCACTCTCTGGAGTGGGAATAGTAATTTTTACCCCTACGCTATCCAACGCTTTCCCTACTGTTGCACTCACTGGAGTGGGAATAGTAATTTTTACCCCTACGCTATCCAACCCTTTCCCTACTGTTGCACTCACTGGAGTGGGAATAGTAATTTTTACCCTCCCGCTATCCAACGCTTTCCTTACTGTTGCACTCTCTGGAGTGGGAATAGTAATTTTTACCCTACCGCTATCCAATGCTTTCCCTACTGTTGCACTCACTGGAGTGGGAATAGTAATTTTTACCCTCCCGCTATCCAACGCTTTCCTTACTGTTGCACTCTCTGGAGTGGGAATAGTAATTTTTACCCTCCCGCTATCCAACGCTTTCCCTACTTTTGCACTCACTGGAGTGGGAATAGTAATTTTTACCCTCCCGCTATCCAACGCTTTCCCTACTGTTGCACTCACTGGAGTGGGAATAGTAATTTTACCCTCCCGCTATCCAACGCTTTCCCTACTGTTGCACTCACTGGAGTGGGAATAGTAATTTTTACCCTCCCGCTATCCAACGCTTTCCCTACTGTTGCACTCTCTGGAGTGGGAATAGTAATTTTTACCCCTACTCTATCCAACGTTTTCCCTACTGTTGCACTCTCTGGAGTGGTAATAGTAAATTTTACCCTCCCGCTATCCTACGCTAGCAATATTGAATATTTTTTATAAATATTACGTTAATATATATATGTATTAAAAAATAAAAATGTATGTTTTTTTTTTACTTACATTAATTATTTATTAATTTTAAAGTTATTTAAGTATTTTTAAGTATGTTTTAGTTAATTATATATATTATTTCATTAATTTTACATTACTTTTAAGACATTTAAAAAATTCGATATTTTGACTAACTATATTGTTTACAACTATATTTTGGATTCGATATTTTTGTACTTACCTGTTTGTAGATAGGCAGTCGATATTCTGTCACTCGATATTTTTACTTCGATATTGTGGCAAGTCGATATTCTTCTAATCGATATTCTGTCAGTGATCCCGATGAATGCCTGAGCCATTAGCACCCGAATAAAGGAGTTAGATTAAAATGGGGTCAAATAAATCCTTCCAAATTTTGAGAAAGATATTATTAAAGGATGGTGGTATTGGTGGTGGTGGTATTTGTAGGAAACTGGCTCTTTATACACTACACCAAAATGAGGTATAGTGTGTATAGAGTCCAGGTGACCCCAGAGGTAGGCAGAAGTTGAAGTTAGATAGAACCTTACTCTTTATTTGTGGTAGAGTGGTCGAGCAGTAAGGAAGTATCAGAGGACAGTGTTAAGCATGTGATGTACACACTCAGGGGCATATTCACAAGGACTTATCGCCGAGTTATCGCCACCTTAAAGCATCAAAAGTGGAGATAGATTTAACACCCTATTCACAAGTGGGTGCAAACTGCAGACATCGCCACTGTTCCCGTAATAACTGCCGCAAATTTTATCTCCACGGGTGACACCACCAACTAACCCTAATGAGATGCAGAGTAGGCGTTCCTGTGCAAAAACTCACAAATAAACCACAACACCACTTTCACAACGAACTGCCAGATCTGCAATGCGACCCAAAAACAGGCGATAAGCCGCGGTAGCAGCAGGGAATTAATACCTGCCTTTAGCTGGTGTTAAGCAGGACGAATACCTGCAGCATGAAAGGGAGCCCAGCCAAGAGCCACATCTGAAGACCCACAGATGCCATGGAGCCAATGATCATGCAGCTCTGAGACCCATGAGGGACACAACACCCACCGCCACCACCCCCAGGCCCGCCACCACCCCCAGGACCCGCCCTGCCCCCCCCGCCTGGACGACCACAGAGGCAGCATACACAAAGACAGCGGACCCACTGTAAACGCACCAGCCGCAGACCTAACGCCAGAGGAGGACATTGCCCACTACAGTCCCAAAAGGACAACCATCCCCCGCATCCTGACCCACAGCGCCCACCTGCTGACGGCACCAACACAGCGGAAACCAACATCCCTCAGCAGATAAAGCTGCCGGCTGTGCTGCACATGTTGGCCTCTGGTACCTTCCAAACCACAACTGCCAGAGTCGGAGGAGTCTCACAGCCAGCCCTATCCAAGTTCATCACACCTGTCCTGGATGCCATCATCAGCCTGGTACCCCAGCACCTCCACTACACCCACACTGCACAGGAGCAGCTGGAGACCAAGCAAGGCTTCTATGCCATAGCTGGATTCCCTCACGTTTTGGGGGTAATCTACTGCACACATGTACCCCTTGTGCCCCCTGCCGACACTGCACACAACTACCGCAACAGAAAGCACATACATTCCATCAATGTGCAGGCAATAGTGGACCACCAGGGACTCCTCAACAATGTTGAGGCCAACTCCCCAGGCAGTGTGCATGAGTCATACATCTCCCGACAGTCCATCGTCAACCAGCGCTCCCAGGTTGGCACCTATGGAAATGCATTGCTCATTGGTAAGTACCAAATGAACACACCACACACCTCCACTCCACAGTCATGCAACTCACGCCACTGGCAATGGGCACGCAGCAAAACTACATGCAACATGCCACACAACATGCCAACCGACCCGACACGACAACACGACTCCATTGGGAACCTGGGCTTGCCATGCACACAACCCAGCCAAGGCATGGCACCACAGCCACACAATGGCAGAATGTGAGGAGAGGCCCGGAGCAGGCATGTGCGAGAGCGGCACGTGACCAATGAATGAGAACCTACCCAATGCCAGGTGTGGCGTGGATGTGCCGGACAGACTTCAGTGTGCAAACCACGGAAATGGCCATGTGGACATTAACTACTGGTGCATGGAGTGTAGTGGCCAGTGGATGCCACCATGTCCCCACAGGCTGTGGGGCAGAACGCGGAAATGTCACCCGTTACGTCCCCCCCTGTATGCGCGAGCGGAGTGGGTTGGCCCTAGGTACATCAGGCCTGCGTAGGGGTGTGAATAAAAAGCAAGTCCCACTGGGCGTGGTTCTCATTCGGAATGGCCAACATGTCTGCCAGGGCAGCGCCTCTCAGCTCGCCACGAGGCCGGTGCCGTGCGCGGTGGGGCCTGCGTCCCTGTGTGCCTGCTGCACCCCAGGCCGCTGGTCCCCAGACCCGTCATGCCTGCCCCAGCGCACCAAGGAGGCTCCGCTCACCTGCCGACACCGGCGTGTGTCAAAGAGGGCCCACCAGGTGCCGGTGCACGCTCCAAGCCCCAGTCCCACGACCTTTGCAACCTACGCAGACCATCGCTGGCCTCCACGACGCTGGCCCACAGCACTCCCTTTTCGTTGACATACCCCACCGGCGTACTCTTCGGCCCAGTTGTTGGCACATGTTGTACTGAGTCGTGAGTATTGAATGGCAGTGACCCCAAGTCTGTGGCCGCGTCCACATCACTATACTCCCTCCGATCAGTGAAGCCAAAGTCTGCATCGCAAGCCTGCGACACGTGGTGCCACTAACCCTGTTCAACGTAAGTCGGTGACACTTGGATGAGGGCTCAGGCCTACACTGCGGTCCAGTAGGTCCCACATGTGGAACCGTGTCCTGAGTTTTGAATGGCAGTGACCCCAAGTCTGTGGCAGCGTCCACATCCCTATACTCCCTCCGATCAGTGAAGCAAAAGTCTGCATCGCAAGCACACGACACGTGTCTGTGGGCCCGTGCTGACGGCTGCCCCGGCCTACACTGCGGTCCAGTAGATCCCACATCCAGCACTTAGTCATGATTCATGAATGGCAGAGTCCATACCAGTGAACGCATAGAGAGGAGTAAGAGGAAGGTGCTGTTCAGTCCGGTTGAAAGCCGGATCCTCGTCACGGAGGTGACCGAACACTAGCAACAACTGACCTGGTGCCACTAACTCTGTGCGCAATGAAACATGGGCCCTTTCTGGTTGGACTTTGGTGGCGTCTGAGTCCATGGCCTGGGGGTTGTCTGCATCATCATCTGGCTGGGACGGACTTGGTGTTCGACATGTGTCTGTTCCATTCATCTCCACCATGGTGACTGTTTCTGCGTGATTCTGCCCTCTGCATCATGCCCTGGGGGTACACCTTCCATTGTCCACCGAGACACTCCGCGACAACCCCCTTTGTCATCTACGAGAACCTGCTCTGTTGTTGTGACCCTGCCCCAGTGCACCGCATGTCAGCGGCCCGTGGCGGTAGGCCCGTGCAGGATGCTGTGCATCCAGGGCCACTAACTCTGTGCAGCTCAAGTCATGGAGCCTTTATGGTTGAATGGTTGTGTCCTTAACGATGTACACTGTTGTCGTTTCTTGACTGCACCAGGCACTCCATGATGGCTGGTGTACACACTCCCCACACACATCCAACACAGGTGTCACTCGACATGTGAGCCTGCTAATAAACGTGGCCGGGCGCACGTGCCCGTAGCCATTCACACCATCTAAGCAAGCGTGTCCGTGTGGTCATTATGTCAGCATTATGGGCCCGAGCCCTGCAACATCACAGTGTGCTGTCTTCAGCGGACGATACCATGTCACCTCAGCAGTGGCCAAGACCTTGGACATGTAGCTTCGCCCACCCCCCCCTGCATGCACAAGCAGCGTGTGCTGGTCCAGCATACGTCAGGTCAGTGCCGGGGTGTGCTGATTCGGCAGGGGGATCAGGGCGTGGCTCTGGTCTGGCCTTGAGCAGGAAGTGCAGTAAGCATGTCTCTGTGTTGGAGTGTTGTCACCACCAGGGCCACAGTAGTCGATGTTGCAGTGTAGCATGCACCCAGAGGGCGGGCCTGCACATACGGGGAAATGTAGGAGCGCAAGACCGCTCGGGGTCTTGGCTCATGCATGCCAAGTGTTATGTGTATCAGTCCTGTGGCTGCATAAGTCAGATGCCTAGCCTCAATCGCAGTGCGATCACAGCCAGCCATGGACTGTACACCTGTGTCCGCCCTGTCTGGACCATTGGCCTACACTCATGTGGCCGCACACCCTCAACGGCCAGCTTCACAGTGCTGTTGGCATGCCGCTGGACATGCGCAGACAGGCATGACATTGGTGTGCCATAGGAGTGCACGTGATACAACCACGCAGCGCACACAAGTGTGGGGGAACATGGAGGGAGGAGCAGCTGTGAGGCAACGTAACACACAGTGATGCTGCTCATGTGCCACGTGCTTGGCATATCATCCATGATTCCCTGGGTCGCAGACATCCCACCCCACCCTCGACAGGCCTCTGTACCTCTCCTGTATGCAAGCAGATGGTGAAGTTACTGTAGGGATGAAAGGTCCTTTGTCTGAACTATCAGGCGGTAGCACATCTGCAGCTCCGAGCTGGGACTTGCATGTTCCCAGCACCCCCTGACAGATACAATAGCATTTGCTGGTGACTCCCACACTACGCACTGCCCGACGTGAGACCAACTTGTACACATCCCACACACAGAAGTCCTTGGCCGTAGTTAGCATGCGTGAAATGGCCTTCACACGTACTCCCACCCCACCCCAGGCCTGCACCCGTTGCACACAGACACTGCTCATTGCTCCGAGCTGTGCCATTACATCCACAGGACTGGTGAGGGTCAGCACAGTGCCGCTTCAAGCAGAGCCACTGACGCAATGTCAGACCATCCCGGACACATGCACAACTCCAGTCATGTGGACCTGTACCGTGCATGTCTGCTGCATGTACTGGGGGCACTGCCATTGGCAGTGCTGTGGATCAGTTACCGGCTAAGCTTCCGCCTTGCCAATGTCACCTGCGTTCAGCCTGTGTTGCATTGTCGCTCGTGCATATTCGAGTGGACCATGGATGTCTGCCTCTCCAACGTAATGATAGCTGACCTGGATTTCGACGTGTGTGTGCGCCCCCTGTTGGCCCACGACCAGGAGTGTCACCATGATGCCTGTTTATGGCATGCCTGGATGATTGGCATGCATGCTGGCAAATGGACCTGGGAGATTGCATGAGTCGTCGTGTGCAGTGACCACATTGAGCCGCTCCCCTATTGGGCTTTAGTGCCAATTGGGGCCAGGGGTTGGAGTCAGCCCATCTGTCCGGGACAGCTGATGGGTTACGTCACTGACATGTTAGATGTGGTGGACAACGAGCTCTCATTGGAAATGTTGGCCTACGCTGCTGCACTCGCGTTCATGGACGAGTGACAACGTACCTGCAGCCACAACTGAATGTGACCCATTGCACGTGTCCTGACGCCTGGTTGCATGTTGGGGATCTGGTCACATGTCCCAAGACGACAGTGGACATGGCTGCATTGGCCTGGACTCCGGATCCATGCGCGGACAACCAACGCGGGTTGGCACTGACTTGTGTGGGTGATGGACTCCCCCGGGGTGGACATGGGCGCTTTCCAACGTTCCGCATTCAGACATGCTGCTGCATTGGTCTGCATGTCGTGTCACTTCTCTTGGCCGTACTGACACGCAATTGTTGATAAAGTTTCTGCACCTTCACTTGTCTCCAACTGTGGTGAGTGTTGATTTGTATGCCAATGTGTGTGTCACGGCCTATCTGGGTCCCTGCCATACATGCATTGCTACCCCATCAGGGCTGTGGGTTTATACTTGTGCATTATCATGTCCCTGTTTCGTACTTTGCCAGATGCGTATGGCCATTTACCGGCCACAAGTGGGTGCACTTTTGTCCTGTGTTCGGTTGTGCAAATGTTGTTGTTTGTGCCACATTGTGTTCGATGTTGGGGTGCTCTGCTTCCTATGTGTGTGTGCTGCATTGTGTGTGAGATGTCCCTTCAGCTCTGATTTGGCTCACCCTTCTCCCTTTCAGGCAGTGTGGTTTTCACTTCTGTGCTTGTTCAGTGGTGCAATATTGCTGAGTTGTGTGACTTGTGCTCTTGGTTGGTGTTGTTACTCTTGGGCATGGTTTGTCTGAAGTTGTGCTGTGCTTAATTGTGCATGTGTGCCATTGTGCCCATCTCCCCCCGTCCCCACAGTCCCTGGTCGTTCCTCTCCCTGTTGCTGTTGTGTCTGTTGATTTTGAGCAGTTTCCGGTCCCCAACTCCTGCCACCATCTCCAGACTGATGTGGTGGACACCATTTCCTCCATGTCATCCAGCTCATGGTGTGGCGCTGGACTCCCACCTCCGGTGTGCATTGCTGCCTTCTGGTTGTTGGCGTGTTTCTGCTTGTTTGTGCATTTCGCATCATTCCAGCTGTTTTGGTTTTCTTCCATTGTCCTCCTCCGCTCTCCGGCTGCATTCACCTTGTCCACGATGGACTGCCATGTACAATGTTTTGTTGCCAATGGGCCTTGTGGGGTTGTGTACTAGCTCCGGCTGCCTCCATTGTGCTTCGCTGTTGTTTTCTGTTTGGTTTGTCTTCCTTTTTCCTGCTTTTGTTGTGCTTATTCCCACATGCTATGTGTATTGCGGGCCTGGCGCTGCTCATCGCTGCTTTCCTCATCACAAATGGGCTCATCGCACGTTTTTTGGTGTTGGGGTTTGTGTTTTTATCTCCGTCTCGTGGTTGTATCGCGGACATTGGCCGCGTTTTCGGCAGACTATCGCATGGAACCGCCGTGTTGTGAATTCCACGTTAACACGGGGTTATTTTCCCGTGATAGACTGCGATGTGTAAAGTTGTGTTAGCATTTTTTGGAGTTGTTTAGCGCACGTTCTTGTGAATATCCCCCTCAGTCAGCAAATTAATTCACACACTCAAGAACTGAACTCTAGGCCAATTGTTTTTGTATAAAAAAATATACTGTTGTTTTATTTTAGAACCAAGCAAGCCGGGCACAGGTAAGCATTAAATACTTTCAGTAATAAGTTGCTGAATGTAAAACAGTTTGAAAATGCAATAGGAATTGTACTTTGTTTGATTTACAGGGGATGCAGTAAGTTGCAATACTTAGCAAATACAGTACATTGAAATGAATAGGCTTTTTCAGTAAATTACAGGTAAGTTACTTTTTACGTTACTTTTCTAACTCAGTGCTGGATACCTAGATTCATTACTGGGCCATTTCCTGCAAACAGGTAAGTAAATACGTTTTGGTTATTCGTGCGATTTTTAAAGAATATTTTTAGACTTCAAAACTCTACACTTTAAAACTTTTTGGAAGAAAATTGTCAATGTTATCCTATGGAGGAAAAACAGGTTATCGGTTCACTGGTAAGTTATCGACTGTGGGACTTAAGGTTCTGGGGTTAGACTCGGGGGTCCCCCAGGGTCAGTGATGCACTCTTGTTACACCCTCAGCGGCACTAGGGTGGCCGGGTGCAGAGTGTTGAGGCCCAATGTTATCCAATAGGGGATAGGGGGCCTCCGGTTGGTGGCTGCTGGCAAGCAGGCCACTGGGTTGTGGGAGCAAAGCTCCTAGGGTTTAGGTCAGGGCAAACGGGGAAACAAAGTAGCACAAAAGGTGCACCCTCAGCGGCTCTAGGGCAGCCGGGAGCAGGGTGCTGTTTCGAGGTCGGGTGCCCTGTTGTTTTTAAAGGAGAACCTCCGGTTTGCAAAAGCACTGCAGGCAGGGAGACGAAGGACTTCTGGGTGCGACCACCACTTCGAGAGGTAAGTTGGGAAGTTAGGGGTTGGTTAGGCACCGTTGGTTTGGGCACACAAAGCCTTGGGGCATCGAGTGCAGGAGTGCCTTTTGGGGTCGGATCTTCTTACCAACTCCAGGTAGCGATCAGGGGGGCCTTCTGGATTTAGGCTGCAGGCATCGGCTGGAGGCTTTAGGCAGGTCAGGGGTCGCCGGATCTTGGTTCAGAGTATATGGTGCTGGGAGTTTGGCATTACAAATTCCACAGCACCCTAATGGCTGCACTGAAAACTGAGAAGTTCGGTATCAAACTTCTCAGCACATTAATCCCACACTAATGCCAGTGTGGGATTTAATGAAAAATGCACACAGAGGGCATCTTAGAGATGCCCCCTGAAAAACGACCTACCACTAGTGTCCAGGCTGAGTGGCTGCTTTCAGCTGCCACCCCCAGACATGTTTCTGGACCCCTGGGTCACGAGCCTGCTGTTCTTGGGGGCCTGAAACAATGCACTTCCTGGGACGAGGTGCCAAGCCTACCCCCCCCCCCAGGATGGGCAGGGTCCACAAAGGGGAAGCTCCAAAGGCTTGCCGCCTTTGTTAGCTTCCCAAGGCCTTTTGCTGCCTTCAGCAACTGGTCCCCATACTTTATGACCCCCACTTTGAGCGGGAGAACTGGCAGGATACCAAGTGAGAAAGGGAAGTGTGCCCACCTCTGCCAACTCTACCCCTTAGGTGGGGAAGGCGAGTTGAAGCACAACTCTCAGTCCCCGCCATCTTGCAGATGGGGGACCCAGCCAACCAAGGTGAGGCTTACAACCCTCTCCCACTGAAGGGTGGCATAATAGGGGGTGTACCCACCCCAGGGAATGGACCCATTGGTCCCAACCTTTGTACCTACCTGTAACGCCTGTAAATCGATTTTTTGGGGGCACCCCTTAACATTGCTTCCTCACACAAGAAACCAGAAGAAGAACAGAAGAAGAAGGACCAAACAGCCATGCCTAAACTAAGAGGAGGACACCCACTGACTTGGCCCCAGTCCTACCAGCCTGTCCCCACCTCAAACCTGCAGAAGCGAAACTCCGGTGTTTCCTGCAGCCAGCAGCCTCAGGAACCCTGAGGACCTGCCCTGCCTTTAAAGAAAAGACTCTGTCTCCCGTGAAAACCTGATTTGTTCACCAACATACTCCAGGTCCGACAAAGTCCATGAATCTGCGCCATTCTGCACCCAACACCCATGGCCCGAGTTCGATTGGCCCAACACCACGAGGAGGTCTCCCCGGTGACCCTGAACTGATATCCAGTGACGCCTCACCTGCCTCTAGCCTCCGGTCGATACCTGCAGCCTCAAACCGAAATGTCCCCCCAACCGCAACCAGGAGCTGGTAAGAAGATCTGACCCTAAAAGGCACCCCTGCTCCCGACGCTCCACAGCCTTGGTTGGCTCAACCGACGGTGCCTAACCAACCCCCAGCATCCCAACTTACCTCTCCAAGTGGGTAATCGCACCAAGAAGACCTTAGTCCCAGAGCCTGCAGTGTGTTTGCAAGCCGCAGACTTCACATTGAAATCTACAGGGCGCCCAACACCAAAACAGCACTCTGCACCCAGCCGCCCCAGTGCCCCTGAGGGTGCACCTTTTGTGCTGGCTTGAACTCCCATTTGCTGTGAGCCTAAGTCCAGGAGCTTTGCTCCCACAACCCAGTGGCCCCCTATTACCCGTTGGATAACATTGGGTCTCAGCACTCTGCACCCGGCCACCCTACTACCACTGAGGGTATAACAAGAGTGCATCCTTGACCCTGGGGGACCCCAGAGTCTACCCCCAGAATACCAACTCCCACAACCAAATACTTACCTTTGAACCGATAACCCTATTTTTCTCCATAGTATAACATTGACTGTTTTTCTGTAAAAAGTTTTTAAGTGTGGAGTTGGATAATCTAAGAAACCCTTTAAAACTGTAACTAAATAACAAAAATGCTTTTACTTACCTTTTTACAGAAAATGCATCAGTGCAGTATCCAGGTATACTGCACTGTGTAAGGAAAGGAAACTGTATAGTAATCTACTTGACATTCTACTAAAAAGCCAATACAAAGTATATGTACAGTATATCAAAAGCATTGCATTACTAGTAGCTCTACTGTAATCAAATCAAAGTGCATATACAATTGCAATTCAAACTGTTCACAAACTGCATTACTACGTAAAGTATTTATTGCTTACCTGTGCCAGGCTTGCTTGGTTCTAGAAAATAAAATAACTAAAAGAATAGTTTTATACAAAACCAATTGGTCTGAAGTTCAGTCTTTGAGTGTGTGATATCACTTGCTGATTGAGTGTGTACAACAAATGCTTAACATTACCCTCTGATAAAGCCTTACTGCTCGACCACACTACCACAAATAGAGACTAAGGTGCTATCTACTTTTACCTCTGCCTACCTTTGGGGTTCCACACTATACCTCACTTTGGTATAGAATATACAGAACCAGCTTCCTTCAGTGGTATTGGTGGTGGTGGTGGTATTGGTGGTAGTCGTATTGGTAGTGGTGGTATTGGTGGTGGTGGTATTGGTGGTTGTGTTAGTATTGGTGGTGTTGGTGGTGTTGGTATTGGTGGTGGTGTGGGTGGTATGGGTGGTGGTGGTATTGGTGGTGGAATTGCTATTGGTGGTGGTATTGGTGTTGGTGGTATTGGTGGTGTTGGTATTGGTGGTGTTGGTATTGGCAGTGGTCGTGTTGGTGGTGGTGGTATTGGTGGTGGTGGTATGGGTTTTGCTAGTGGTGTTATTGATGGTGGTGGTGGTATTGGTGGTAAGGTGCTACCTTCTTTTACCTCTGCCTACCTTTGGGGTTTCACTGGACTCTGTGCACACTATACCTCACTTTGGTATAGTATATACAGAGCCAGCTTCCTACAGTGATATTGGTGGTGGTGGTGGTATTGGTGGTAGTGGTATTAGTGGTGGTATTAGTGGTGATGGTATTGGTGGTGGTGTTGGTATTGGTGGTGTTGATGGTGGTGGTATTGGTGGTTGTGGTATTGGTGGTGGAAGGGTATTGGTGGTGGTATTTGTGGTGGTGCTATTGGTATTAATGGTGTTGGTATTGGTGGTGGTGGTATTGGCATTGATGGTGGTGGTATTGGTGGTGGTGGTGGTGGTATTGGTGGTGGTGGTGGTGGTATTGGTGGTGGTGGTATTGGTGGTGGTATTGGTTTTGGTGGTATTGGTGGTGGTATTGGTGGTGTTGGTGGTGGTGGTATTGGTGTTATTGGTGGTGGTGGTGGTGGTGGTATTGGTGGTGGTGCTGGTATTGGTGATGGTATCGGTGGTGGTGGTGGTGGTGGTGGTGGTGGTGGTGGTATTGATGGTGTTGGTGGTATTGTTGGTGGTGGTTTTGTGGTGTTTTTGGTGGTGGTGGTGGTGGTATTGGTGGTGGTGGTATAGGAGGTGGTGGTATAGGAGGTGGTGGTATAGGAGGTGGTGGTATTGGTGGTGGTGGTGGGGTGGTATTGGTGGTGGTGGTATTGGTGGTATTGGTGGTGGTATTGGTGGTGGTGGAGGTGGTGGTATTGGTGGTGGTGGCATTGAGGCCTGTGGTGGTATTAGTGGTGGTATTTATGGTGTGGTTGGGGGTATTGATGGTGGTGGTATTGGTGGTGGTGGTATTGGTGGTGGTGTTGTTGTTGTTAATAAAACAGGCTTTTGAAAACAACCCATCAGGTGGCTTTAGTACAGATGACATGTAACACAGATGTGCTGTTGTCAGCTTCAGCCTATTAGGACAGGATTATGTGCTGCCTGGAATTCACATGACTTAATTCGCTGATCATTTCTGAATCCATTTTACTTGGGGATGGGGGTTTGAAACAGACACGAGATAATGCCAGTTTAAAGTGATTGAATGCAGGTGCCCGTGTTACGGGGGCGGCCGGGCTGCTTAAAAAAACACAAGCGGTTTCAGCTAAAGCAGCTTATATCCGGCGTGCAATAAGAGAAACTCAATTGAGTAAATAGTGCTTACAGAATAATTATGGGGGCATTTGGGGCACGCGAGAAATATAAGTGAGCTGCCAAAGACACAACACACAAAAATATTTTGCTATGTAATGGAAATATCTGCTGGAGGTTAAGGTACATGCACCACACTCTTTTTTTTAAATCTAACATAATTGATAAGAATTATAACTTTCTCCCAAAAACTGTCTATCGAATGTCGAGACAGGTGGTAACAATCTGAGCAAACTGCCCTGCGAGAAAAAGCATCACTAGTTGTTAGTTGAAGCATATTACGAAAAACCCAACACACTCCTATCGTATCCTATAGAGTGGAGTTTATTTATTTATGTATGTTCAAATAAAAACTAATACGTCCATTTATTTACTTTAAAAAACAATTACATCTCTGTTGATGATTTTCTCTATATTTGCAATAGAAATGACTTTGACAATCCTTCTGTAAAACAGATTTCAGCACCACAATGAAGCCGATCAACAACAAAAATGTTGTCAACTTAAAAGGACCCCCAAGGTGATATAAATCACTTCTGGCAGAAAATGAAAATGTCTGCGTTCTGAGTGTGTGGGTGGGGTGAAAGTGTGTGGTGTGGGTTGGGGGTGGGGTGTCACAGGCACATTTTTATTTTGACATACCAAAGGCATTACAAATAAAATCCTGAAACGCGAACAGGGGCAGGAGTCTACATGCAATGGAAGTGGGGGTTCCTTTGCTCAGAGACGGGCTGTGGCGTGTGAAGGGGGCACCCACCGGCTCCCAGAACAGCTCTCATTTCGGAGAGGTTTTTGTTTCCACACCTCAGATTCCTGCCTAAAGCTCTGTGTGAAACTTTGCTCTGCCATTTGGGAAGCTGTGCTCTGTCCTCTCCACACACCCTTCCTACCATTGAAATGATGTAGCGCCCAACAAATGACACCATGTCGCTATGTTGCGGCTTCCCTGGCACTCTGAGGAGCGGAGAGAAAGAACACCTTGCTTAGAGCCTCCTGCCTTTACGTTCCTTTCCTTTCTGCGCTAAAGGCGTTGAAACAAATAAATATTTGCAATGCCATTGGTCTCGCATTTAAATGCGAGACCTATGGCACTGCAAACGGCCGCCATTGTCCCTGCTTCGAAAGTGCAAGCGGGCATAGTGCGCTGGATGTGCAGAGGCAGACCTGAGACATGTTTAGAGGGCTACTGAGATGGGTGGCACAATCAGTGCTGCAGGCCCAACAGTAGCATTTAATTTACAGGCCCTGGGCCCATTTAGTGCACTTTACTAGGGACATATAAGTAAATTTAATATATAAACTGTGGATAACCCATTGTTACCATGTTTTAGATAAAGGGCACATGTTAGTAGTGGTAAAGTGCTCAGAGTCCTAAAACCAGCAAAACAAAGTCAGAAAGCAGTCAAAAACAGGAGGTAAGAAGGTAAAAAGTTAGTGGAAATCACACTCCAACAGAGAGTGTATATAAAAGGGAGAGAGAATATAGAGTTAGTAGTGCACATCTGGAATTAAGCAGATGTACATGATGACAAGAAGATCTAAATGGATGGGAATGCAAGTGAAGGTGATAGTGTGATAGTGTTTGTGTACAACCTGCAAAGCAGATGTGGTAAGTGGATGTACAGGGAGGAGCACACAAGTGGAGTGTGAAGAAAGCACTGATATCATAGAGCACATGTGGAGCATGGAGAGCGGATGTCTAGGAAGGACAATGGAAAGCTGACGGATGGGGAAAATAGAGTACCAGGGGACCATGTGAAGGGCATTGAGAACATGTGGAGGGTGTAGACTGCATGTGAAGGTGAGAATTGGAGCCTGGACAGTAGGGAGAAAGACGATCAGGATGGAGAGCAGATGTATAATTTATTGAAGAGGTTTGGATGTGGACAATGAACAGCAAATGTACATGGTGAAGAGGTAGATGTAGAGCATGTAATGCAGATGTGGTGAGGTGGAGAACAGATATGGAGAGAAGGCGTGGAACATAGAGAGCGTATGTACATTGTGAAGAGCATGTGGATGGTAGGGATTGCATCTAGAGGAATGAGAGCTTAAATGGTATGGAAGTAACACCTGGATATGACCACATCTACAGAATAGCAACAAGATAGAATGGGATGTAATGAAAAGTGGCAGTTGAAGTGCACGTGTACAGGTTAGAGAGAGGATGTGGAAGGCGGTTGTATAAAATGAAAATCACATGTGGGAGGAAGGGAGCTGATGTCAAAAGTGGAGAATGCACATAGAAGGTAGATAAGGTCAAAGTGCCAAGTGGATGACAGCTTTACAGTTTGGCAAATAGATGCTGATAGTAGATGAAAACGTAGAAAGAGCAATTGGAGGGCAGATATGCGAGTGGAAATTGTGGTGGCAAGTGTAAAGTGTACACGCATGAATAGAGTGGCAAGCATATGCAGAGGGCATGAGAGCACATGCAAACCATGGAGAGTGGTTATAAACACTGCAGAATAGATGCAGACAATAGATGTATAGGGTGTAGGGTAATGATGGTGATTGTGGAGATGTCATGTGAAAAGCAACAGCAGATGTAAGGTAGCTATGGAGAGCAGATGCAGAGTGTGCAGTGCAGATGTGCAGGATGAAAAAAAAATTAGTGTGCAGATGAAGTGTGGAGAATGCATAGGAAGAGTGGATGTGGAATGAGGAAAAACAAAGTTCAAGATGGACATGAGAAGTGGAGGTTGGATGTCGCATGTACAGGTTAAACTGCATATGTGGAGAGTGTCTCTATGTGGTGGAGAGTAGATGTAGAGACTGGATGTACACAATGTGGAGCAGATTTTCAGAGTGGCTGTATGTTGCAGAGAGTAGATGTGGAGACCAGATGTGCATGCGGGGGATCTATTTTGGAGAGTTGATATATGTGGTGGAGAGTGGATGTGGAGACTGGATATTTATGCTGGGGAGCAGAGGTGGAGAGTGGCTGTATGTGGCAGAGAGTGGATGTGGAGATCAGATGTACATGCTGGGGAGCAGATTTGGAGAGTGGCTGTGTGTGGCGGAGAGTAGATGTGAAGACCAGATGTGCATGCTGGGAAGCAGATGTGGAGAGTGGCTGTATGTGGTGGAGAGTAGATATGGAGACCAGATGTACATGTGGGGGATCTATTGTGGAGAGTTGATGTATGTGGTGGAGAGTGAATGTGGAGACTGGATATTTATGCTGGGGAGCAGAGGTGGAGAGTGGCTATGTGTGGCGGAGAGTAGATATGGAGACCAGATGTACATGCTGGGGAGCAGATGTGGAGAGTGGCATTATGTGACTGAGAGTGGTTGTGAAGACAGGATGTACATGCTGGAGAGCAGGTGAGAAGAGTGCATGTGTGTGGTAGAGAATGGATGTGGAGACTGGATGTACATGTTGGGAAGCAGATGTGGAGAGTTAATGTACAAGACAGAGAGTGGGTGCGGTAAGTGAATATAGTGAATGGGTAGGAGATTTGGAGTTTGGAAAGTAAATGTATAGAGCAAATGTACACTGTGGGGTGTTTATGTGGGGAGTGTATCTACAGGGTGCTTGTGGAGAGAGCCTGTATGGTCAGACAGCGTGTGGATTATAGAGAGAGACATGGTGTGGAAGGTATAGAGTGGATGTGCAGGAAGGAGAACATCTGTAGCTGACCAGATGTACAGGCTAGCAAAGCAAATGTAAAGAGTGGAGAGAACAAATGGTGGCTAGATGGATGTGGACAGTGTGGAGGGCGGCTGTGGAGAGTGGATGTACATCATTGAGAGTGGGTGTACATGGTGGACAGCACTTGTGCAGGGTGGATATACAGAGTGTATGGCAGATGTACATGCTGGGGAGCAGATGTGGAGAGTGGCTGTATGTGGTGGAGAGTACAAGTGAAGACCTGATGTACATGGTGCGGAGCAGATGTGGAGAGTGGATGTACAGAGTGTATAGCAGATGTACAGGTTGGGAGCAGAGGTAAATGATGGAAAGGCATGTGTAGGTTAGACATTGAGGGTGAAAACCATATTAAGTGTGGAAAGCAGATGCACTTGGTAGTAAAAGCAGACAGAAGGTGGAGTTGGCATCAGATAGTTAAGACAGTATGTAGACCATATGCAGAGTGTGCAGAGTGAATGCACATTGTGGTGAGCAAATGTGCAAGATGGAGAGTGGATGTAGAGCATGTGCAGATGTGGTGAGATGATGTCCAGACAGATATGGAGAGTGGATGTAGGGTCAGTGCAGATGTGGTGAGGTGATGTCCAGACAGATATGGAGAGTGGATGTGGACTGTGGAGAGCAGATGAACAGGGTGGAGAATATTTGGAAAGTATAGCTGGAAGGAAATGCCTCTTTTTACATAATCACCCCTAAGGTTTTAGACTGATGCTGCTGGTTTTTTGCCTCTAAGATTGCACTGAGGCCTGCTAACCAGATCTCAGTGGCAACATAATAACCCATTACAAAGTGTATGTTGAATTGGTTACCCCTAATTGGTATAAACTGGCTTACTTATAACCCCCCCCAGTATATGGTACCAGGGGTACCCAGGGCATGTGAGACAGAGTGTCCACCAAGACTGCAGCACTGATTGTGCCACCCAGTGTGTGTCCCTTTATTCAGGTAGACAGACTGGTGGCAGGAACAGAGTGGGGAAACCAGTGCCCAGACTCGTTTACCCATGGGCGTGTAAGTAGTCACAGGTTTAGGGTAGGCTACCAAGCTCTTCTCATACAAGGAAGGGTTCAGACAACTTGAGAATGGGCAGAATAGTGAAATCTGGGATTAATAGATGCCATATATAGCCAAAAGTCATCATAGGGTGGCAGCCCATTGGCTAATGACCGCATCATCCCCCCAGGTCACTTTCTGGGCATAAATATGTCACCCTGAACCTCAGACCACAACGGAACTGGAGAAAGGGCTGAAGAAGGACTGCCCTGCTAACCCCTCAAACTGGCAAGAGAGGCTGCACCGACTCCTGGACTGAGCATGCCACACCTTAGGCTAGCAAATGAGGACTGTGCCTGGGGCTCCTTGCTCATGGAAAAGTCACTCCTGAGCCCCAGACCAAAGAAGTAATTCCAAGGGTCTGTTGACTGATTCCCTGGAACGAGCACCAGTGTTGATAAAGCTGAAATAGCCCATTCTGACAAGTCAATAGGCACCTTCTTCAAATTATTGCTGACCGCTGTTGGGCAATCCAAGAGATCGATCCTCGATGGCCAAACGTTGAAACTGGCACTTCCAGACCATCACCTCACTTCTGGAATTCCTAATGGGCCTCAAGACCTGGCTGTTTGAATAAGCCACCGGGGCCTGCAAGCGCCTGGATACCCTACCAGGGGATTTGCTGCGCTTTATGAAAACTGATTGATTGGTCACAAAAGAGGGACACCAGCATTCCAAAAGGATACCGCTGAACAAGCTGTGTACATAGACCGATAGCCCAGTGGCAGCTGGCCTTTTACAGGCTCAAAGAGGACATCGAGGGACACCAACCGTGTGGCCATAGTCACTCCACCTTACTGAAGCCAAAGGGGAATCGGTCTAGTGCAGACCCGCAGAGATTGAAACAGGCAATAATCCCAGAGATCGCCACAGGATGTGGTGGGGCTGGCACCAAGAAAGTTGGCTCCATGGAGGCTCAGGCCGCGACCCTCCAGGCAAGAGGAATGGTAGCAAATGCATCTTTGGGTTCAAATGCCGTGCGTACCGCTTTACCTGCTCTAACCTGCTCAGTATCTCTGGGCAACATAGGGGTGGATAAGGATTTTTTAAACCTGCCTCCAGATCAGATAGGTAAAGGGGCCGGGCCTGTGGATTGTGCCTCTCCATAAAATCAAGTTTTATCAACTGAAGGCCTGGCTGACTCAGAGATTCAGCTGCTGGGGTTGAAGGCAGTACTGGTCTCAGTTCTAGGGGAAAGAAGCCTAAAGCAGGGGGCACCCCAGACAGGGCAGATAAATCTTTTTCTCTTACTGATGATTCGGACTTTCTGGGGTTAGTGATGTCCAATCTGATGCATGCTTTTTTTTTAGAAAGGTTACGGATAGGATAGTTGATTTGGGCTGGTGCATTACTACCAATTATAGATGAGTAAGCTAAGGATCAATCAATCAAACATTTGTAGAGCGCGCTACTCACCCGTGAGGGTCTCAAGGCGCTAAGGGGAGGGGGGAGCAGCTACTGGTCGAACAGCCAGGTCTTGAGACGTCTCCTGAAGGTCAGCAGGTCCTGGGTCTGACGCAGGTGGACGGGGAGGGTGTTCCATGTCTTGGCGGCGAGGTGGGAGAATGATCTTCCGACGGTGGTCGTTCGGCGGATGCTTGGGACGGTGGCAAGTGCGAGGTCGGTGGAGCGAAGCGAAGCCGGGTGTAGAAGGACAGTCGTTCGTTGAGGTATGCTGGTCCGGCATTGTGGAGTGCTTTGTGAGCGTGGGTGAGGAGCGTGAAGGTGATCCTCTTGTTGACCGGGAGCCAATGCAGATCTCTCAGGTGGGTGGTGATGTGGCTGTGGTGAGGGAGTCCGAGGATGAGGCGTGAGGAGGCGTTTTGTATGCGTTGGAGTCTCTTCTGGAGTGTGGTTGTGGTTCCTGCGTAGAGGGCATTGCCGTAGTTCAGCCTGCTGCTGACGAGTGCTTCGGTGACCGTTCTTCTGGTTTCGATGGGGATCCATCTGTAGATCTTGTGGAGCATGCGGAGGGTCTTGCAGCAGGAGGAGGAAACCGTCTTGACTTGCTGGGTCATAGAGAGCGTTGAGTCCAGGATGACTCCCAGGTTGGGTGCGTGGTTGGTGGGTGTCGGGGCATCTCCCAGCGTGGTCGGCCACCAGGAGTCGTCCCATGCGGAGGGGGTGGAGCCAAGGATGAGGACCTCCTTCTTGTCCGAGTTCAGTTTGAGCCGGCTAGTCTTCATCCACTCTGCGACAGCCTTCATTCCCTCATGGAGGTTGGATTTGGCAGTGGCCAGGTCCTTGGTGAGGGAGAGGATCAGCTGGGTGTCATCGGCGTATGAGACGATGTTGAGGTGGTGTGCTCGGATGATGTTGGCGAGCAGTGCCATGTACATGTTAAAAAGGGTCGGGCTGAGGGATGATACTTGGGGTATGCCGCAGGTGATCGTGGTGGCTTCGGACCTGAAGGGGGGGAGGTGGACTCTCTGCGTTCTGCCGTTGAGGAAGGAGGTGATCCAGTCCAGGGCTTTATCTCGGATCCCTGCGTCTTGGAGGCGTGTGCGCAGGGTGTGGTGGCAGACGGTGTCGAAGGCAGCCAAGAGGTCCAGGAGGATGAGGGCCACAGTTTCGCCATTGTCCAGTATGGTCCTGATATCGTCAGTGGCGGCGATGAGGGCGGTTTTGGTGCTGTGATTGCTGCGGAAGCCGGATTGGGAGGAGTCCAGGACGTTGTTCTCCTCCAGGAAGTGGGTCAGTTGTCTGTTGGCGGTCTTCTCAATGACTTTCGCCGGGAACGGGAGCAGGGAGATGGGTCGGAAGTTCTTGAGGTCCGTTGGGTCCACCTTGGGTTTCTTGAGAAGGGCGTTGATCTCGGCATGTTTCCAGCTTTCTGGGAAGGTGGCGGTTTTGAAGGAGCTGTTGTTGATCTTTCGGAGTTGGGGTGCGATGATGGAGCTTGCCTTGTTGAAGATGTGGTGGGGACAGGGGTCGGATGGTGAGCCGGAGTGGATGGTGTTCATGATTTTGATGGTGTCTTCGTCGTTGACATTGTGCCAGGAGAGTAGAGGGTTTATGTGCTTGGTGGGTGTAGAGTCGGGGGTGATGGCGTCTGTCGTTGGTGTTTGGGTGTCGAAGCTGTTGTGGATGTCTGCCATCTTGCGGTGGAAGAAGGTAGCCAGGGAGTCGCAGAGTTCTTGTGATGGTGGTATGTCATTGGAGCAGGAGCTGGGGGTGGCGAGTTCTTTCACGATGTTGAAGAGCTCTTTGCTGTTGTGTGCGTTGTTGTCGATGCGTTCTTTGAAGGAGGTTCTTTTTGGTGGATCGGATGAGTTGGTGGTGTTTGCGTCTGGCGTTCGTGAGGGCTGCGTGGTTGTCTGGTGTCTGGTCATTGCGCCAATGTTTCTCGAGTCTTCTGCAGGTGTGCTTGGAATTCGGCGTTGAACCAGATGGCTCTTGTGTCGGTGCACCTGTTGGAGGGTTTCCTGATCAGGGCGAGGGTGTTGGTGCAGTCGTCGATCCATTGTCTGAAGTTGTTGGCTGCTGCGTCGGTCTCGGAGGGCTCGGGTGGAGGGTCTCGGGCGAGTGTGGTGGTGAACTGGTCTTCGGTGACTTTTTTCCAGCTGTGGTGTGGGATACGTTGCGGTTGGTTGTGTGCGGTGTGTTTCTCGAAGGAGAAGTGGATGCAGTAGTGGTCGGTCCAGTGGAGTTCGGTGGTGTGGCTGAAGGTGATGTGCTCGCTGGCGCAGAAGATGGGGTCGAGCGTGTGACCGGCGGAGTGGGTGGGTGTCATGACGAGTTGTTTGAATCCGAGGTTGGCGAGGTGAGGCAATCAACCTTGTGGAGTTGCTGTCGTTGGCGTTCTCGAGGTGGAAGTTCAGATCTCCGAGGAGGATGTAGTCTGTGGAGGCGAGGGCGTGCGTGCTGATGAGGTCGGCGATGTATTCGCTGAACTGTGGTCGGGGTCCCGGGGGTCTGTAGATGAGTCTTCCTCTGAGGGTGGTGTTGTGATCGACGTGGATCTGGAAGTGTAGGTGTTCGGCCATGCTGAGGGAGTCATCGGTGTTGGTTGAGATCCTGATGGTGTTCCTGTGGACGATGGCTATTCCTCCTCCTGGTTTGTTGCTGTTTCGGTCCCTGCGGGTGATCTTGTAGCCGTCCGGGATGGCTATGGCTATGTTGGGCGCCGAGGAGGTGTTCATCCAGGTCTCTGTCAGGAAGGCGACGTCCGGGGCGGAGGAGTCGAGCAGGTCCCAGAGTTCGACAGCGTGCTTGTGGACTGAGCGGGTGTTTAGTAGTACGCAGCTGAGGTAGTTGTGGCCTGCAGTGTTGGGATGGGCAGGACATGCAGGTGTGCGCTGGCTGGTGTAGCTGCAGTTTCGGCAGGTGAAGGGTCCGTGGTGAGCTTCAGGGTGGCCTGGAAGCAGGTGGAAGTCCGTCCGGCATTGAGTGCGTGGAGGGTGTTTGCGTCGTAGCGGCGATGGATCTTGTGGTGGTCGCGGGGGCCATGGGGTCTGGCGCTGGGCACTGTGCAGGCGCAGACGTGCATGCCTTAGGCACGACCGTGCAGAAGTCGCCATATGAAGGGGAGGGGGTGGGAGCAGAGGACGGGAGGCGGGAGTGTGCAGGATCGGGGGCGGGGCCGCAGGGGCAGCAGCGGCGGGAAACTGGCACAAAAGGGAGCGGAACAATCAAGGGTTAAATACAGAATACAGTAAGTAAAAAGTAAAAAAGAATTACGGACGACAATACAGGCACACCGGGGGTGGACTGCAGGCAGGGGACTGCGGCACAGGGACGGGCAGCAGGCTCGAACCCTGACCGGTGCAGAGCTGGGCTGGGAGACTGGAGAGCGGCTGATGGCGGCGCTGCTGGGGAGAGTGCTGGCCTTGAACCAAGGGTCAAGGATAGCGCCATTAAATATTTGCGGATTAAAGAATCCCTTGAAAAAGTGAAGGGTCAATGTGGACATACAATTCTTGAAGGCAGATATTCTCTGGCTTCAAGAGACACACGTAGAGGCAAATAGGTGTAAAGTTGCAGAGGTAACTGGGTTTCAATTAGTGACCAACACTATGCAAGGGTCAGGCACACAGGGGGTGGCTATTATGGCCATAGGGGGATGGCTAGGTTCCCACAGACTAGGGCTGATAAATATGGCTGTTGGACTATGGTGCAATGTTGCAGATACACAGGGTGGCAAAAGATGTCAGAAGCAAATGTGGGTGGAGAGTAAACTTTGTGTTTGAAGAGCAAATGTACAAGATGTAGGGTGTGCGTCCAGAGGAGAGAGTGCCAGTGAAGGTTGGAAGTGAATGTACAAGATGTAGGGTGGGCGTCCAGAGGGGAGAGTGCAGGTGTAGGTTGGAAGTGAATGTACAAGATGTAGGGTGTGCGTCCAGAGGGGAGAGTGCAGGTGAAGGTTGGAAGTGAATGTACAAGATGTAGGGCGTGCGTCCAGAGGAGAGAGAGCAGGTGAAGGTTGGAAGTGAATGTACAAGATGTAGGGCATGCGTCCAGAGGAGAGAGTGCAGGTGAAGGTTGGAAGTGAATGTACAAGATGTAGGGTGTGCGTCCAGAGGAGAGAGTGCAGGTGAAGGTTGGAAGTGAATGTACAAGATGTAGGGTGTGCGTCCAGAGGAGAGAGTGCAGGTGAAGGTTGGAAGTGAATGTACAAGATGTAGGGTGTGCGTCCAGAGCAGAGAGTGCAGGTGAAGGTTGAGAGTAAATGTAGATGATGCCTGTGTAGACTGAAGAGCTGATGTGTGGAGGGCAGCAGGGAGTATAGAAAGAACTGATGGTGTAAAGCAAATGTGGTGCATGAAGGGGGCAGATGTACAGAATGTAAACAAGGCCTCGAGGGTCGATGTGGATGCACATCAGCACAGTATGTTGAGCACAAGTGAGAAGTTGGTTGTAAGATGCAGAACAGAAAAGGCGAGAATCTGAATGACATTTGTTGAAAGGACAGAACACAGACGAGATAAGAACAAGATAAATCGTTTCTCCGTTCTAATGAAAAAGAACAAAAGTGGCTATCTCTCACCGGGAGGGGGATGGGGGGAGGGTAACTTGCAATGCCTCAAAAGTGGCCATCTCTCACCTTAGGGGAGGGGGTCAACTTTTAATGCCTCAAAAGTGGCCATCTCTCACCTTTGGGGGGGCCTAACTTTCAATGCCTCAAAAGTGGTCATATCTCACCTTAGGGGAGGGGGCTTAACTTTCAATGCCTCAAAAGTGGCCATCTCTCACCTTTGGGGGGGGGCTAACTTTCAATACCTCAAAAATGACCATCTCTCACTAGGGGAGTTAACTTTCAATGCCTCAAAAGTGGTAATCTCTCCCCTTGGGGGTGGGGGTTGACTTTCAATGCCTCAAAAGTGGTTATCTCTCACCTTAGGGGAGGGTCAACTTTCAATGCCTCAAACGTGGTCATCTCTCACCTTGGGGGAGGGGGTTAACTTTTAATGCCCCAAAAGTGGCCATCTCTCACGGGGAGAGTTTAACTTTCAATGCCTCAATAGTGGCCATCTCACACCTTGGAGGAATCTCTCGCTGGGGGGCTTGGGGGTGGGAGGGTGGGATAACTTTCAATGCCCCACTCACTTCTTTGCTCCTGCAATAGTTCACCCACTCCAAAGCTACTGGGGCTTAATCTGCTAGTAACTCCCTGGCTTTCTGTTCCATAAAACTCAGCTCTGAGGCTTCAGCAACACATGGAAAAAAGACCTGATTCTCTATCCTGCTTGTTGGAATGGAGACAACAATACTCTTGCTGATTGGTCAAGACAGTCGTAGGGCGGGCAAAGTTCAACAAGGTCGGTTGCAAGATTGTTCTTGTGCTCTTTTTCTAACAACCTTTCTTGAAAACTCAAGACTAGCATAGAAAGGGCGTGCAGGGATGCAGCACAAAGCAGGAGTTTACCTATCAATTACTGCAATCATTACTAGTCCAATTAAAAGCCTGCAGTGCATTCTGCGAATAAGAGGATGCTATCTTCTGTGGCGTGCTAGGCTTATGACAACAGTTAGAGGTGTGGCTATCATAACTAAAATGATACATTATGTTATGCACAGTTGCTATGGCTCTCATATATTTTGGGGTAAAATGTAATTAAAAAAATACACTTTTACTCTTGTTGATTTCCTGAAGTTTTGCAGCTTTGAACAGAAAGCTTAATTTGCATTTATGTATCTTGGGAGGCACAGGTTTTGCTGCATGCAAGCAATATAGTGTGCAAGCATGCAAGTGTGCAACATGCAGCATCCAAGCAATATAGTGTGCAAGTATGCAAGTGTGCAACATGCTGTGTGCAAGCAATACAGTGTGCAAGCATGCAAGTGCGCAACATGCTGCATGCAAGCAATACAGTTTGCAAGCATGCAAGTGTGCAACACGCAGCATCCAAGCAATACAGAGTGCAAGCATGCTAGTGCTCATCAGGCTTGTGCAAGCAATACAGTGTGCAAGCATACAAGTGCGCATCAGGCTGAGTGCAGGAAATACAGTGTGCAAGTGTGCAGCATGCAGCATGCAAGCAATGCAGTGTGCAAGCATGAAAGTTCACAACATGCTGCATGCAAGCAATACAGCGTGCAAGCATGCAAGTTTGTAGCATGCAAAATGCAAGCAATGCAGTGGGCAAGCATGCAAGTGTGGAACATGCTGCGTGCAAGCAATACAGTGTGCAAGCATGCAAGTGCGCAACATGCTGCATGCAAGCAATACAGTTTGCAAGCATGCAAGTGTGCAACACGCAGCATCCAAGCAATACAGAGTGCAAGCATGCTAGTGCTCATCAGGCTTGTGCAAGCAATACAGTGTGCAAGCATACAAGTGCGCATCAGGCTGAGTGCAGGAAATACAGTGTGTAAGTGTGCAGCATGCATCATGCAAGCAATGCAGTGTGCAAGCATGAAAGTTCACAACATGCTGCATGCAAGCAATGCAGCGTGCAAGCATGCAAGTTTGTAGCATGCAAAATGCAAGCAATACAGTGTGCAAGCATGCAAGTGTGCAGCATGCTGCGTGCAAGCAATGCAGTGTTCAAGCATGAAAGTTTGCAACATGCTGCATACAAGCAATACATGAGCACTCAACAATGGCCAACTTCTCGGACACAGCTTGGAACAACATCTGGACCTGATTCACAAACTACACTTTTGTATAAGTTAACTACTTTTTTGGTATTCACAAACTACAAATTTAATTTGACTACTAGTAATTTTATGACTGTGGAGATGGCACTTGTGGAGGAGTCTTTGTATATAACAAGAAAAGCCTCTCACTACTCACAAGTGGCATTTCCATGGATCTTTCAACTCGCTGAAACCTTTCCAGTGTTGGAGGTTATGCATATGACGCTGTATGACCGCCCCAATCATGAGGTCTCCAGCCTTGTACACGCTCGGCTGTGTCCTGGTTCGGAGGCTACACCTGGGTGTATGTTCAGAAACGTCTCCGGTAGCACATTGAAGCACCATCAAGAATAAAATAAAAAGCAGCATGATGTATCTGAAAGAGGGGGTGTTTAGGACTCTACATGCAGATCTGTCTCCAAGGGTCCAATAGAACCACTTCTTTGGGAGGCCACATTTTACGTCCTCACTTCCATCCTCCGATCTGTCCCAAAGCTGCAAATGTGAACAAGTGTCACTGGGTGTTGGGTGCAGCTCATTGGCAAACATTGCAGCTTGTCGTCTTCAGGCTGTTATCAAGGAGTAGCAAAGGAGTTCATGGGATTTCTTGCAGAAGCCGCCTTAAGTGAGAAGTCCCTAGATTTGTGGTGGGAAATATGTAATTATGAAGCAAAAAAGTTCAGCTCTGAGTCACTGATCCCAGTCTGTTACTTAAAGAGATAACTTGTTCCCATGCACCTCATCAAAGAAACCCATGTATCTGTACCCAACAAGTAACACATCTTAGAGTCTGTACCTGTGCTCTGAAGGTGAGAGGTCTCGAAGTCTGTAAGATGCCCGATCCAAAGATACCCATGTACCTTTTCCCCTACAAATAACAAATCTTAAAGTCTGTACCTGGGTCCCAAAGGTAGGAGATCTCAGCGACTGTACCCAGGCTCCAAAGGTAAGAGACCTTGGCGTCTGTGCTTGAGTTACAAAGGTAAGAGATCTCAGAGTCTTTACCTGGGCCCGATGGTAAGAGATCTCAAAGACTGTATCTGGGCTCTGAAGGTAAGAGATCTCAGAGTCTTTAAGATGCCTGACCAAAGAAATCCATGTACCTGTACCCCACAAATAACAGATCTTAGAGTGTGTACCTGGGTCCCAAAGGTAAGAGATGTCATACTCTGTACCTGGACTCCGAAGGAAAGAATTCTCGGAGTCTATACCACTGCTCCGAATGTAAGAGATCTTAGCGACTGTACCTGGGCTCTGAAGGTAAGAGATCTTAGCGACTGTACCTGGGCTCTGAATGTAAGAGATGTCTGAGTCTTTACCTTGAGCCCAGAAGGTAAGAGATCTCAGTTGGGCTCCGAAGGTAAGAGACCTCAGTGACTGTACCCGGGCCCCAAAGGTAATAGACCTTGGAGTCTGTACCTGGTTCCCATAGGTAAGAGATGTCATACTCTGTACCTGGGCTCCAAAGGAAAGAAATCTCAGAGTCTATGCCACTGCTCTGAATGTAAGAGATCTTAGAGTCTGTACCTGAGCCCAGAAGGTAAGAGATTTCAGAGTCTTTACCTGATTCATGAAAGTAGAAGATCTCAGTGGTTGTTCCTGGTTCCTGAAGGGGAGTGATCTTGGAGTCTGTACCTGGGGCTCAGAAGGTAAGAGATCTTAGAGTCTGTACCTGGGCTCCGAAGGTAAGAGATCTCGGTGTCTGTCCCTGGGTCCCAAAAAAAAGACATCTTGGAGTCTGTACCTGGGGCTGAAGGGAAAAATCTTTAAGCCTGAACCTGGGCCCTGAAGGTAAGAGATCTTGTAGTCTGTACCTGGGCCCGAAGGTAAGAGAGCTCAGAGACTGCACCTGAGCCCTGAAGGTAAGAGATCTCAGACACTGTACTTTAGCCCCGATGGTAAGAGATCTCAGACACTGCACCTGGGCCCTGAAGGTAAGAGATCTTGGAGTCTGTACTTGGGGCCCCGAAGTTAAGAGATCTCAAATTCTATACCTGGGCCCCAAAGGTAAGTGATCTCAGAGTCTGTACCTGGGCCCCAAAGGTAAGTGATCTCAGAGTCTGTACCTGGGCCCCAAAGGTAAGTGATCTCAGAGTCTGTACCTGGGCCCCAAAGGAAAGAGATCTTGAAGTCTATACCTGGGCCCCAAAGTAAGATATCTCAGTGACAGTACCTTGGCCCCGAAGGCAAGACATTTCAGTGACTCTGCCTGGGCCTGAAGGTAAGAGATCTCAAAGTCTTTACCTGGGCTCTGAAGGTTAACGATCTCAGCGACTGTACTTGGGCCCCTAAGGTAAGAGATCTCAGAGTCTGTACCTGAGCCCTGAAGGTAAGAGATCTTAGAGACTGTACTTGGGCCCCAAAGGAAAGAGATCCCAGAGTATTTATCTAGGCCCGAAGGTAATAGATCTCAGTGACTGTACATGGGCCCCGAATGTAAGAGATCCCAGAGTCTCTACCTGGGCCCCAAAGGTATGTGACCTTGGAGACTGTACATCAGCTTGAAGGTAAGAGATATCACAGTGTTTACCTGGGCTTTGAAAGTAAGAGATCTCAGTGACTGTACCAGGGCCCAAAGGGTAACAGATCTCAGAGTCATCACCTGGGCATTACAGGTAAGAGATCTCAGCAACTGAACCCGGGCACCAAAGGTAAAAGATCTTGGAGTCTTTACCTGGGCATTAAAGGTAAAAGATCTCAGCGACTGTACCCGGGCACCAAAGGTAAGAGATCTTGGAGTCTTTACCTGGGCTTTGAAGGTAAGAGATCTCAGCGACTGTACCCGGGCACCAAAGGTAAGAGATCTGGGAGTGCCAGAAGCTATTTCAGTAATGACCATGTGTTAGGAGTTCTCTGTTCTCTCTGTGTTTTATCACTGTTCTCACTCTGTTCTTGGTGCTCCCACTCTGTTCCATTTTTATCAGTTCTCTCTCTGTTCTTTCATGATCCTCATTTCTTCTCTGTTTACCTTGCGTTCTCTCTCTATTTTTTCTGTATTCTTGCTCTTCACTCTCAGTGCGCTCCCACTCCTCCCCTCTCTTCTCACTCTGTTCTTTCATGATCCTCATTTCTTCTCGGTTTATCTTGCGTTCTCAGTTTTTTCTCTATTCTTGCTCTTCACTCTCAGTGTGCTCAAACTCCTCCCCTTTCTTGTCACGCTGTTCTTTAGCTTTTCTCTGTTTGTTGCTCCTCTCTATTCTCTATGTTGTATCTGCACTCTTACTATGTTCCAGGCACCCTGGCACTGTGGTGGCCTGGTACCCAGGCACCCTGGCATTGTGGTGAACTGGTACTTTGGTGGCCTGGTACCCAGGCACCCTGGCACTGTGGTGAACTGATACCCTGGTGGCTGGTAACTCTTGCACCCTAACACTATGGTGGTCAGGGACACTGATGGTCTGGTACTCACGCACCCTGGGCACTATGGTGGCCAGGTACACTGATGGCCTGGTACTCACGCACCCTGGGCACTATGGTGGCCAGGTACACTGATGGTCTGGTACTCACGCACCCTGGGCACTATGGTGGCCAGGTACACTGATGGTCTGGTACTCAAGAACCCTGGGCACTATGGTGGCCAGGTACACTGATGGTCTGGTACTCACGCACCCTGGGCACTATGGTGGCCAGGTACACTGATGGTCTGGTACTCACGCACCCTGGGCACTATGGTGGCCAGGTACACTGATGGTCTGGTACTCACGTACCCTGGGCACTATGGTGCCCAGGTACACTGATGGTCTGGTACTCACGCACCCTGGGCACTATGGTGGCCAGATACACTGATGGTCTGGTACTCACGCACCCTGGGCACTAGGGTGGCAAGGTACACTGATGGTCTGGTACTCACGCACCCTGGGCACTAGGGTGGCCAGGTACACTGATGGTCTGGTACTCACGCACCCTGGGCAATATGGTGGCCAGGTACACTCATGGTCTGGTACTCACGCACCCTGGGCACTATGGTGGATAGGAACACTAATGGTCTGGTACTCACGCACCCTGGCCACTATGGTGGCCAGGTACACTCATGGTCTGGTACTCACGCACCCCGGGCACTATGGTGGCCAGGTACACTCATGGTCTGGTACTCACGCAACCTGGGCACTATGGTGGCCAGGTACACTGATGGTCTGGTACTCATGCACCCTGGGCACTATGGTGGCCAGGTACACTGATGGTCTGGTACTCACGCACCATGGGCACTATGGTGGCCAGGTACACTGATGGTCTGGTACTCACGCACCCTGGGCACTATGGTGGATAGGTACACTGATGGTCTGGTACTCATGCACCCTGGGCACTATGGTGGCCAGGTACACTGATAGTCTGGTACTCACGCACCCTAACACTATGGTGGCCAGGTACACTGATGGTCTGGTACTCATGCACCCTGGGCACTATGGTGGATAGGTACACTGATGGTCTGGTACTCATGCACCCTGGGCACTATGGTGGCCAGGTACACTGATGGTCTGGTACTCATGCACCCTGGGCACTATGGTGGCCAGGTACACTGGTGGTCTGGTACTCCCGCACCCTAACACTATGGTGGCCAGGTACACTGATGGTCTGGTACTCACTCATCCTGGGCACTATGGTGGCCAGGTACACTGATGGTCTGGTACTCATGCACCCTGGGCACTATGGTGGCCAGGTACACTGATAGTCTGGTACTTAGTCTCCCTGGGCACTGTGGTGGACTGGTACTCTGCAACCTTGACAGTATTATGGCTGGGTACTCTGGCTGCCTGATACTCAGGCACGCTGGCAGTTTGGTGACATGATACTCTGCTCGACTGTTACTCTGGCACCCTGACACTCTGGTGGCCTGGTACTCTTCACACTGGCACTGGCACCTGGTACTCTTGCACCCTGACACTCTGGTGGCCTGGCACTCCTCACACTGGCAATGACTCAGTAATGATGTTCAGGGAAGGGACCACTTTAGATGACTCTCTGCTGGAGCCAGACCTTGGAATAAAGGTGTGTCACCTCCAGACCTGCCCTCACAGCCCAGTGCCACAGCCTGCCCTCACAACCCGCCCTCAAAGCCTCCTTCCACAGCCTGCCCTAACGGCCTGCCCTCGCAGCCTGCTGCCACAGCCTGCCCTCACAGCCTCCTTCCACAGTCTACCCTGACAACATCCTTCCACAGCCTGCCCTCACAGCCTCATTTAACAGCCTGCCCTCACAGCCTCCTTCAACAGCCTGCCCTCACAGCCTCCTTCACAGCCTGCCCTCACAGCCTCCTTCCACATCCTGCACTCTCAGCCTCCTTCGCTGCCTGCCATCACAGACTCCTTCCACAGCCTCCCCTCATAGCCTTACCTCAAACCTCCTTCCACAGCCTGCCCTTACAGTCTTCTTTCACAGCCTGCCATCTCATATTCCTTCCATAGCCTGCCCTCACAGCCTCCTTTCACAGCCTGCCCTCACAGACTCCTCTACAACCTGCCCTCACAGCCTCCTTGCACAGCCTACCCTCACACCCTGCTTCCACAGCCTGCACTCACAGCCTCCTCCAACAGCCTGCCCTCACAGCCTCCTTTCACAGCCTGCCCTTACAGTCTTCTTCCACAGCCTGCCCTCTCAGACTCCTTCCACAGCCTGCCCTCACAGGCTCCTTTCACAGCCTGCCCTCACAGACTCCTCTACAGTCTGCCCTCACAGCCTCCTTCTACAGCCTGCCCTCACAAACTCCTTCTACAGCCTGCCCTCACAGACTCCTCTACAGCCTGCCCTCACAGCCTCCTTCCACAGCCTGCTAAACAGCCTCCTTCCACAGACTACCCTCACAGCCTCCTTGCACAGCGTGCCCTCACAGCCTCCTTCGATAGTGTTCCCCTACTGCCCCCTCCAACACCCTGCCCTCACAGCCTCCTTTCACAGTCTGCCCTTACAGTCTCCTTCCACAGCCTGCCCTCAAGGCCACCTTGCACAGCGTGCCCTCACAGCATCCTTCAACAGCCTGCCCTCACAGCCTCCTTTCACAGCCTCCTTTCACAGCCTGCCCTCACAGACTCCTCTACCTGACCTCACAGCCTACTTCCACAGCCTGCCCTAACAGCCTCCTTCCACAGCCTGCCCTCACTGCCTACTTTCAAAGCCTGCCCTTACAGTCTCCTTCCATAGCCTCCTCCAACAGCCTGCGCTCACAGCCTCCTTTTACAGCCTGCCCTTAGAGTCTTCTTCCACAGCCTGCCCTCTCAGAATACTTCCATAGCCTGCCCTCACAGCCTCCTTTCACAGTCTGCCCTCACAGACTCCTCTACAGCCTGCCCTCAGAGCCTCCTTCCACAGCCTACACTCACACCCTGCTTCCACAGCCTGCCCTCACAGCCTCCTTTCACAGCCTGTCCTTATAGTCTTCTTCCAAAGCCTGCCCTCTCAAACTCCTTCTACAGCCTCTCCCCACAGGCTCCTTTCAGAGCCTGCCCTCACAGACTCCTCTACAGCCTGCCCTCACAGCCTCTTTCCACAGCCTGCCCTCACAGACTCCTCTGCAGCCTGCCCTCACAGCCTCCTTCAACAGCCTTCTCTCACAGCCTTCCCTCACAGCCTTCTTCCACAACCTGCACTCTCAGCCTCCGCCCACAGCCTGACCTCACAGCCTCCTTCCTCAGACTGCCCTTACAGTCTCATTCCTCAGCCTGACCTCTCAACCTCCTTCCACAGCCTGCCCCCACAGTCTCCTTTCCCAGCCTGCCCCCACACGAATCCTCTACAGCCTGCCCTCACAGCCTCCTTCCAAAGCCTGCCCTCTAAGCTTCCTTCCACAGCCTGCCCTCTAAGCTTCCTTCCACAGCCTGTCCTCACAGCCTTCTTCCACAGCCTGCCCTCACAGCCTCCTTCCATGTCTCCCCCACAGCCTCCTCTCACAGCTTGCCCTCACAGCCTACCATCAGAGCCTCCTTCTGTAGCATGCCCTCACAGCCTCCTTCGATAGCGTGCCCTCACAGACCCCTCCAACAGCCTGCCCTCACAGCCTGCCCTCACAGACTCCTCTGCAGCCTGACCTCACAGCCTCCATCCACAGCCTGCCCTCACAGCCTCCTTCCCCAGCCTGCCCTCACAGCCTCATTCTACAACCTGCCCCGACAGCCTCCTTCCACAGCCTCCCCTTACAGCCTCCTTTCACAGCCTGCTCTCACAGCCTCCTTCCACAGCCTGCCCTCTCTGCCTCCTTCCACAGCCTGACCTCACACCCTCCTTCCTCAGCATGCCCTCACAGCCTCCTTCCACATCTCCCCCCACAGCCTCCTCTCACAGCCTTCTTCCACAGCCTGCTCTCACAGTCTCCTTGAATAGCCTCCCCTCACAGCCTGCTCCCGCAGCCTGCCCTCACAGCCTCCTTCCACACTCTTCCTTCAGTGCCTCCTTCCACAGCCTACCCTCACAGCCTCCTCCCACAGCCTGCCCCCACAGCCTCCTTCCATCACCTCCCCTCACAGCCTCCTTCCACCATCTGCCCTCACACTCTCCTGCCACTGTCTCCCTTTGCAGCCTCCTTCTATCGCCTGTCCTCACACCCTGCTTCCACAGCCTGCCCTCACTGCCTCCTTCCACAACCTGCCCTCACAGCCTCCTTCCACAGCCTGCCCTCACCGCTTCCTTCCACTGCGTGCACTCACAGCCTACTTCTACATCCCCCTCACATCTTCCTCTCCCAGCCTGCCCTCACAGCCTCCTTCCACCGCTTGCCCTGAGCAGCCTCCTTCTTCAGCCTTTTCCGACAGCCTTCCCTCACAGCCTCCTTTCACAGCCTCCCCTCACAGCCTCCTTTAATAGCCTGCCCGCACAGCCTCCTTCCATAGCCTGCCCTCACTGCCTCCTACTACTGCATGCTCTCACTGCCTCCTCTTTCAGCCTGCCCTCACAGCCTCCTTTTAACGCATGCCCTCACAGCCTCCTTCCACTGCCTGCCCTTGCAGCCTCCTCTACAACCTGCCTTCACAACCTCCTTCCACCACCTGCCCTCACAGCTTCCTTTCACAGCCTGCCCTCACAGCCTCCTTCCACAGTGTGCCCTCACAGCCTCCTTCCACTGCCTGCCCTGAGCAGCCTTCTTCCACAGCCTCCTCCCACAGCCTTCCCTCACAGCCTCCTTTCGCAGCCTGCTCTCACAGCCTCCTTCCACAGCCTGTCCTCTCTGCCTCCTTCCACAGCTTGACCTCACACCCTCCTTCCTCAGCATGCCCTCACAGCCTCCTTCCACATCTCCCCCCACAGCCTCCTCTCACAGCCTTCTTCCACAGCCTGCTCTCACAATCTCCTTGAATAGCCTCCCCTCATAGTCTGCTCCCGCAGCCTGCCTTCACAGCCTCCTTCCACACTCTTCCTTCAGTGCATCCTTCCACAGCCTACCCTCACACCCTCCTCCCACAGCCTGCCCCCACAGCCTCCTTCCATCAACTCCCCTCACAGCCTCCTTCCACCATCTGCCCTCACACTCTCCTGCCACTGTCTCCCCTTGCAGCCTCCTTCCATCGCCTGTCCTCACTTCCTGCTTCCACAGCCTGCCCTCACTGCCTCCTTCTACAACCTGCCCTCACAGCCTCCTTCCACAGCCTGCCCTCACTGCTTCCTTCCACTGCGTGCACTCACAGCCTACTTCCAAGTCCCCCTCACATCTTCCTCCCCCAGCCTGCCCTCACAGCCTCCTTCCACTGCCTGCCCTGAGCAGACTCCTTCTTCAGCCTCTTCTGACAGCCTTCCCTCACACCCTGCTTCCACAGCCTGCCCTCACAGCCTCCTTCCATAGCCTGCCCTCACTGCCTCCTACTACTGCATGCTCTCACTGCCTCCTCTAACAGCGTGCCCTCACAGCCTCCTTTTACCGCCTGCCCTCACAGCCTCCTTCCACTGCCTGCCCTTGCAGCCTCCTCTACAACCTGCCTTCACAACCTCCTTCCACCGCCTGCCCTCACAGCCTCCTTCCACTGCCTGCCCTCACAGCCTCCTTCCACAGCCTGACCTCACACCCTCCTTCCACCTCCTCCCCTCATAGCCTGCCCTCACAGCCTCCTCCACAGCCCGCCCTCACAGACTCCTTCCACCTCCTCCCCTCACAGCCTGCCCTCACAGCCTCCATCCACAGTCTGCCCTCACAGCCTGTCAGTGCTTCAGTCCTAGAAACACATCTCGCTATTTAACTGGCCTAACTATAGCTGGGCCAGTGGGCACTGAATCTATGAAGGGTCATCCTGTCAGGCTCTGGTCACCAACTACAAGCCCTAAACAGATTGTTGAGTTTAAAAATGAAGGTGGTGAGATCAGCACACTGTCAAGCCTGTCACTAACACAAGCAGCCATGAAGACAACACTTTTAGATAGCTCCAATTATCAACTTACCTTGAGAAATCACTGCCCAGAAATGGCTCTTTCCATCTTGTGTGTTCTGTTTTCAAACACTGAAGATTAAGTTTCTTCCAGTATTGTGTGCTGTAAGTTTCTTCCAGTATTGTGTGCTCTGTTCTCAAACACTGAAGATTTAATTTCCTCCAGCACTGTGTGTTCTTTTTCTCCAACATTGAAGATGTGGGCTCCCTCCGGTCCCCTTTTTCTGGTCCAAGACTTCTCCTCCTCTTCCTGAGGTCCACTCCTGTGTGACCTTTAAGGGTGGTCCTGGGGTCAATTCACTGAATGTAAACCCATGAGCTGCTCTTATAGACAAGGTAAGTGGAGTTGAGAGTAGGGTGCAGTGTGCTAAATGTAGCTTTAAGGTATGTGGGGCTCAGCTGTAGTACCACTGTTCCCGAAGCAATAACAACAATGTTGTTCTACAGAAATGTACAGAAATATTCAGAGAAGAAACCCACTGCAAACATGTTTATCCCATAAGCCTCACAGCACCCTTCTGCCACCTAGGGGTGCTTTTCCCTCTAGAATGTTGCAGAAATAGACAGGCTTAAGGGAACTTAGCAACACATGTGTCATTGAACCTTTAGCCTGTTTTCTTTGACTGTTCTGGTCTTATGCGGAGGTCCCTTTCCCCAGACAGAGCCTGAAATGGAACTCTGTGAGGGGTCAGCAGATGGAGACATTTAGAGTTTTTTTTTAACCTTATGGGCGGGAGAACAAAACATTTGTGATTCACACAAACACACGTCCTTGGTGGTCTCTAAGGCAGTGTTTGGTGCAAACACCTTTTACCAAAGTAATGGGCAGTAGTGTGGCCTCTTGATATGGTTATTTTTGTTTCAGCAGCCTTTGGTGTGTGCTGAAAGCTAAATAAATGTTATGAGGTCAAGAGAAAAACAATCTAAAATACTGCAGCTGTGTCCTCGCTAAGCTGTTTACATCTGTCTGTCTGAGAACCAAGGGCCCATTTTCACCTGGTAGTTTTCGGACAGGCAAAATGATGATGGGCTCTGAAAGGTGTAATAACATAGAAAGGCAGAAAATACCACTCACTAGCAGCCTTTCTAAAGCATGCCCACATTTCAAAATATATGTTGAGATTCTAAATAAGAAACCACAGTCGTTGCCTCTTCGACCCTGATGACCAGTGGCCTCTAATTCCGATAGAAGCCTAATACAGGCATTGGCAGAATTATGAGCTCAAAGGGAACCGCTCAGTTCTCTTTACTTTCATCCTTTTAGCTGTTGAAAACATCCAATATCTATGTGTTTATAGTACAGTAAAAATAGGAATTACCAGGTAAATGAGGTATGAAAATACCAGTTTCCCTGGTAAATCCTCTTTTCTTAGAGAATACTCAGGGCCATTTGTATGAAGGAAGTTATGACACAGCTACAAAATGCGATTTATGAAACCATATGGCCCCTGAAGTTCTAATTTGCCCCTGTGTTCCGCACACCTGGCACGTATTGTGCTTGACACACAATATTGCAGTGTAGCAAAAATGCCAAAACTACTCTACAATACAATACATCTATTGATCTTGCTTTCCCTAACTTTTTAGCTTATCTCATTGCGGAAATACGGTGCATTTCTGTCCTTTCTCCCCGCAATAGTGCAGTTTCAGCAGCCTAATTCAAACGTAGGCACCCTTGCACAATGGTGCCAGGCTTCATGTGTTGTCCGCAGGATTGTGTTTGTGCAGGAAGGGGCACCTTCCTGCATAAGAACAATCCTGCAAGGCTTTTTCCTTTTTTTATGTGTGCTGCAGAATGCAGCACACATGGAAACAGGAAAAAACGAGGAGAAATAAAGTTATTTTGTGGGGGCATGGCATTACTAATTCTTGTGCAAGTGTCAGATCCTACCTCCCTTCCTGCTCTGGAAGGGCCATCAGAATGCAGATGAGTTTTCAGAAACACCCTAACCTTCCTGTGTTTGTGGCTGTCTAGAGGGTATGTACAACATGAAGATGTCACCCAGCTCAGAAGTGTATTGGAGACACGGCTGCAGGCAGACAGAGCCGTAAGAGCAGAAAAATGTCCACTTTCTAAAAGTGGCATTTCTAAAATATTAATGTCACATCTGACTTTACCATCAAAGAGGATTTGTCCTCATCATTCTGAAGATATAAAACATGACACAGCTACTCCTTTCTAATCAGGAATTACACCCTAAAAGTGTTTTAAGGAACTCCCAATGTTACCCTACGAGAGGAGTAGGCCTCACAGTATTGAAAAACAAGTTTAGGGGTTTTTCAGTACTAGTACATGCAAAACATAAAAGTACATGTCCTACCTTTCACTTACACAGCACCCTGCCCGACGGGCTACCTAGAGCCTACCTTAGGGGTTTCTTATGTGTAATAAAGGGGGGGGTTTAAGGCTTGACAAAGGGTTTTAAATGACAAATCAAAGTGGCAGTAAACCGTGCACACAGGAACTGCAATGGCAGTCCTGAGACTGATTTGAAAGGCTACTTGTGTGTGTTGGACAATCAATGCTGCAGGCCCACTAGCAGCATGTCAAGTACATGCCCTGAGTATATGGTAAACCACTTTAAAAGAGACTTACAAGTAAACTAAATATGCCAATTGGGTATACACCAATGTTACCATGTGTAGGGGAGATATACATGCACTTGAGCACTGGTCATCAGTGGTAAAGTGCTCAGAGTCCTAAGGCCAACAATAAGATTCAGCAAAACAGAGGAGGTTAAAGTAAAACTTGGGGGAAGACCACCCTAAGAATGCCACGTCTATTACATTTGTTCCGCCAACTGATCTGTTGTTTGGGCCAAAATCAACACATCGTCCAAATACACAATTACCTGATCACCCATCGACCTCAACCAAGTTACACCTGGTCTCATCACCCTTGTGATATTCCAGGGTGTTGAACCCCCAAAACAAGAGGCATACCCAGAAAGATTTCCATAGCCAGCCCAAGGAGTGTTTTATAATTGCCCCCTCCCTTCAGAGAAAACAAAAACAGGCAGGTATCTCTCCCTCTTTTTTATAATGATTTGGGTTCATCTAGATCCAGTGTTATGAATCAGAAAACCGTGCAGGGATGTGTTTATTGGTAGTTGTGCCTACCCTCACCCTGGTACCTGAAGCCATAGACATACACGACAATCAGCATTTATAATTATTAGTTATTTACTATGTATTATCAGCTACAAACTGTGTGTATCAGAATGATGAAATCAATTATTGTTACCTTAGCAGCCATAATATAAAGCAAGATGAATATTAGAAATCCCTTTTATCTTTAATAATTTGTCTAAGCTATACATAAATTTGATATCTATATTATTATTAATCTCGGAATTATATTACTGGCTGAATAATTATTACTTTTCATCACTTCTTTATGGCAAGCTACGTACTATTCCCATATACCTTTAAGAAGCATTCAAGTCTGCTGTCAGATATTGGATCCCTGCACTCGATCCAAGCCACCAGTCATTGGGTCTGCCCCTCTCAAATTCTCAGGTGCTTTTATACTTTTGTCCCCAATTATTCTCTGTTGAGAGGGGAGATGTAATCACTCTCAGGTCCTCAAATTTGTTACTCTGCGTTGCCAATACCTCAGTCAGTCAGAGTCAAGCAATTCAATCAAACCATGCTTCCTTCCATATAAGCTCCGTGCTGGGCTGGACAACCTAGCAATGTTGTTCATTAAACTTAGCTCAACATCAGAATGGAAGATTTTTCTGTGCTGCATTTTTGTTATTTTTGTCAGTGCGACTCTTGTCAAACTGTTTATAAGATGATACAGCGATCTTGAGCACTCTGTGGCCTATTATCACTATTCAAAATATCAGTTTTCTAAGCCCTAAGCCTTTCATGTACACAGTCTAAAGGATTAGTGCGGTCCTGTTCATTATACAATTAATCCTGACTCTGCAACATGAACATGTCATCATAAAAACCCCTTCCACATGCATCAACGGTCTGGAGATCATTCCGAACAGGAGACATGTGAACCTCTAAATCCTTCTCTGCCAGTGGAACCTCAGAGAGTGTCCATCTTCCTGACACACTGGGATGGCCAATTAGGCATCATTAAGCCTAAAAGAGTCGTCCAGTCACATTTCCTTAACATGTCCCTTAAAAGACGGATCCCTTCCAACATGAAATGGTGACATGGTACTCAGTCATTTAAATCCCTCAAATTTGTCACTGAACTCTTGCCCTTGTCTTTTTTCTCTCCCTTGAAAATATTGCTGACAAACCCATCTGAACCATCTGTCACTAATTCTATTACTCCCTTTGAAATGAAGCCTGTGCTTCCTAATTCACCTTCTTCATTTCCTCTGCTGCAAACCTCAACACCTTAGCTTCCCTTTCCTGAATCGAAGACTCTATTAACTCTATGTGTTTTCCCAGTACTGACTCCAAGATCCTGAATCAAAGACTCCATGAACTCTATGTAGCGACCCAATACTGCTGAAAGATCCTGAATAAAAGGCTCTATGAACTCTATGTGGCGACCCAGTACTGCGTCCAAGATCCTGAAACAAAGACTCTATGACCTCTATGTGGCGACCCAGTACTGCCTCCAAGATCCTGAATCAAAGGCTCTATAAACTCTATGTGGCGACCCTGTATTGCCTCCACAATCCTGAATCAAAGGCTCTATGAACTCTATGTGGTGACCCAGGACTGCCTCCAAGATCCTGAATCAAAGGCTTCATGAACTCTATGTGGCGACCCAGTACTGCCTCCAAGATCCTGAATCAAAGGCTCTATAAACTCTAAGTGGCGACCCAGTACTGCCTCCACAATCCTGAATCAAAGGCTCTATGAACTCTATGTGGTGACCCAGTACTGCCTCCAAGATTCTGAATCAAGACTCTATGAACTCTATGTGGTGACCCAGTCCTGCCTCCAAGATCCTGAATCAAAGGCTTCATGAACTCAACGTGGCGACCCAGTACTGCCTCCAAGATCCTGAATCAAAGGCTCTAGGAACTCTCTGTGACAATCCAGTACTGCCTCTAAGATCCTGAATCAAAGGCTCTATAAACTCTATATGGCGACCCAGTACTGCCTCCAAGATCCTGAATCAAAGGCTCTATGAACTCTATGTGGCAACCCAGTACCGCCTCAAGATCCTGAATCGAAGGCTTTATGAAATCAATGGGATGACCCAGTACTGCCTCAAGATGCTGAATCAAAGGCTCTATGAACTCTATGTGACAACCCAGTACTGCCTCCAAGATCCTGAATTAAAGGCTCTATGAACACTACTTGACAACCCAGTACTGCCTCCAAGATCCTGAATCAAAGGCTCTATGAACTCTATGTGACAACCCAGTACTGCCTCCAAGATCCTGAATCAAAGGCTCTATGAACTCTATGTGGTGACCCAGTACTGCCTCCAAGATTCTGAATCAAGACTCTATGAACTCTATGTGGTGACCCAGTCCTGCCTCCAAGATCCTGAATCAAAGGCTTCATGAACTCAACGTGTCGACCCAGTACTGCCTCCAAGATCCTGAATCAAAGGCTCTAGGAACTCTCTGTGACAATCCAGTACTGCCTCTAAGATCCTGAATCAAAGGCTCTATAAACTCTATATGGCGACCCAGTACTGCCTCCAAGATCCTGAATCAAAGGCTCTATGAACTCTATGTGGCAACCCAGTACCGCCTCAAGATCCTGAATCGAAGGCTTTATGAAATCAATGGGATGACCCAGTACTGCCTCAAGATGCTGAATCAAAGGCTCTATGAACTCTATGTGACAACCCAGTACTGCCTCCAAGATCCTGAATTAAAGGCTCTATGAACACTACTTGACAACCCAGTACTGCATCCAAGATCCTGAATCAAAGGCTCTATGAACTCTATGTGGCAACCCAGTACTGCCTCCAAGATCCTGAATCAAAGGCTCTATGAACTCTATGTGACAACCCAGTAATGCCTCCACGATCCTGAATCAAAGGCTCTATGAACTCTATGTGTCAACCCAGTACTGCCTCCAAGATGCTGAATTAAAGGCTCTATGAACACTACTTGACAACCCAGTACTGCATCCAAGATCCTGAAGCAAAGGTTCTATGAACTCTATGTGACAACCCAGTACTGCCTCTAAGATCCTGAAATAAAGGCTCTATGAACTCTATTTGATGACCCAGTACCGTCTCAAGATCTGAATCAAAGGCTTTATAAACTCTATTTGATGAATCAGTACTGCCTCCAAGATCCATACATCTTTTGTTATTTCTCTTTCCATCTTTGCAGGAACTGGGAAAGTCAGCCACCCAGCCCAGGAATATATATTTGTGGTCTTGGCTTGAACGTGTCTGCTGCTCTTCTAGGTTTCTGCTCCCCACTAGAGTCTTGAGGCATTGTGGGAAAATCCTGGCAAAGGTACAGCCATCTATAGAGTCAATACCTTGTCATAGACCAGGCAATTCCCCAGGCCCCACCAGAACCTCTCTTCAAATACTCTTATGTTCCTCTACACCTTCTGCAGTGAATGAAATGTTTGCAGCGTCTGGGTGCGGTCGTCCCACTGCTCAGGGCGTCTGCAAGCGTTATCATTGCTGCAGGCAGGCCGCATTGGGTCTCGAGTTTGGTGACGCCGTCAAGACAGTGCGCGCCCTGTCCTCTGTCGCTGCGGGACCTCCGAGGGCAGCTACTGTCTATCGCTGCATGCACTGCTCACGTTGCTGCTAGAGACCTGGACTCGAGCCCCGGGTGTGCTTTTGGCCATCAAAAACGTGTCCAGCCGCCTTGACAGAGAAATCATCGCCATCTGCGGGGATTGGGTTGCGTTATTGCGGTGCGAGTTCGGGAGCTTCAGGCTCGAGCGGCCATTTTGGTCCTCGACCTGGCCAACCTGGGGGCTCTCTACTTTCTCTAGCGCCCTCCGGCGCGACTGCTGCTGATGACTGCACCATTCTCCGGGCAGCCCGGCCGCTCGGTCCGCTTCACACTGCCCGCGGCCCCCGGCTCACTTCCCTACCAACACGGTGTCGGAGCGGTCCCTCTTTGGCACTCGCATACTCCTGTGGCGTCAGTGCTCCCTTCAGGCCACTTCCCTCCGTACTTCTCCGAGGTTTGCGGGCTCCATAGCCCATCTCAGCTTGAAGGCGCCATCACACCAAAGGCCAGACCTTAGCCAGGCATAGACCAGGCAATTCCCCAGGCCCCACCAGAACCTCTCTTCAAATAATCTTATGTTCCTCTACACCTTCTGCAGTGAATGAAATGTGCACACATTTGTGAAAATCTGTTTAACAATGCACTTTCTGACCAACACGCTCTTATGTGCAGCTCTCTCATCATGACTATCCAACTCTGCTTGTTTATGAACAATATTTATGCGGATGTTATCACGCATTTCCATACCGATAGTCGCTTAGTAAACACATCGCTCTAGGTATCTATTGTCACAACTCTTCAATATTAGTATTTCTATGAGTGACCTTTGTTTAGCTTGACAGATACTCTTCTTGCAGGGAAAAGGGTGAGGGGGCGTGGCTCGTCAGCTCATACAGGCAGGCCACGGCTGTTCACAGGTTTGCTACCACAGTCGTCCTGCAGTTCTGCTTTTATCTCTGTTAGATCATCATCCTGGTTAGCTTAGCACCAGTTTGTGTTGTTTATGTGGTCTCTCTACTTGTAGTTACTCATATGCCCACAGGTATGTTTTTTAGTCCCTGGTTTTTGGCTTGCTATTTTTCCATTTTTCTTTCTTTCCTCTTCTATTTTTTCCTGAATACAGGCAGCTTTTGGCTATATCTTTAGCATTTTTTGTTTGTTCAATTGAGTTTTTAAGATCATGTGTTTTTTAAATTATTTATATATATATTTTTTTATAATAGGCTTACTCTGTAGTTCCTCTTTTGGAGCCCTGGTTTATCGCTCAATGTAATCCATGCATACTTAATGATTCCACATGGGCTGGCAATGGTTGGATGAAACTTTAAAGAAAACTGTATCCTTGGTGAAAGATGCAGTTTTATGGCTCGTACCTACATGTGCTGAGATGGTGGATATCGCAGCCAGTGCTCTTACTAGGAGGCATGCAAGTGCATGTCTTCTTGCTATTTTTTTCTTTTCTTTTTGTGTCCTGCGTGGTCAATACTCAGGTGCCTTATCAGAGCTGTGTGAAAGTGGCAGTCCTGGAGCACTGGGTGATGTGCATGGCAGAGCAGCCAGTGAATATTAGTACAGGGACAGCAGGAGTTGTTGTGCACTGAGGTACATTTGCAGAGCGGTTTTTGATACCTCCACAGGTACACCAGGGACTGCTTAAGCTCAATATTGTGGTACTTTTTCAGTACAACTGTATCAGGTGTTACAAATGTTCAGAACTGAGCTGCATCATCTGAGCTGCACATCGTTATGAGTGGAAGAATAGAGCTGTTACAGCTCAGAACTGAGGTGCTAAGCATTGAATTGCATTTGTAAAGCTGTACTTTGATGCTTGTCTCCGGTCCAGGGAGGACCTGGCTTGTCAGTTTGGGCTCGACTCTTCCCATGAAGCACAGGGTGCCCTTTCAACACAAGCAGAACAGCACTTACCTGAAACACGCATAAGCCTAGATTGAGAGTGGATGGGCGGGAAGAGGAACAGGAAGGGTCTGGAGAGGAAGGACCAGGCCGCGGCTTGATAAGGGGTTTGGGGCCAAGTTTTAAAGGGCTGGGGGCTGGTTTTAGGGACCAGGGCAAGGGCATCGTCGTCATTTTTAGGGTAGGGGCTGAGTTTTATGCCTCGGGGGTGAAGGGGCAGTTTTCATGTCTGGGGTCAGTTTTAGGGCACAGGGTGGGGAGTCAGGATAGTTTTAGGGCTGGGGCAGGGTGGATTGCAGGGCTGGGGTATCGGGTTTTAGGGCACAGGTTGGGGGGCTAAGGTGAGATCTCTCCTACACATAACCCTTTACCAATCATGCCTTTACAACAAAATTAATTGTAAAGGCATGCTCGGTAAAGACGCGGTCATGGTAATGACCACATTGTTTAGGCATGTGTGGTTAAGGCATGTGTTTTTGTATCATGCAACCCTGGTGTAATAGGTCTCTGTAAGGGGCAGATGAAAACTTTACAAACAGGTTTAAGCGCTCAAAGTGCGTCTCTGGAGCAGCTCTTACCTAGTGCTCCTTCAAGGTGAATGGCCAGGGATGTGGGCACAGACAGGCATAGACGGTCTTGATTGGTGTCTTTGAAATTTGAATGAAAAACCCTAACCCCTGGTGAAATCGGATTTTAGCTTACAAGGTTAAAAATGCTACTTTTAAAATTTGGCATTTTTCTGCCTTAGCTATTTGGTGCCTGCAGTCTGTCTCTGGGTCATATGACTGGGTGTGGTTCAAAGTTGGGCTTTCTGTAGATGTGCCTGGATAGACGTTCACTGGCAGGATGGGAGGGAGGAGCTGGGCACAGCTCCGGTTACACTATGATAGGCTCTGTTTTTGCTTCCACACAAAGGGCTGCATACCCTGTGTAGTTAGTCTAGAGCCAGCGCAAGGAAGGCAGGGCACCTGTGCACTTCAAATTCATGCCTCTAGAAGCATATCCCTGTTTCAAAAGCACAATTGGGTATAAATACTGGACCTCAGACACCAACTCCTTTGTACAGTTCTGGACCTGTGGATACCCTGCCAGGAAGGACAGCCGTGCTGCTGAAACGACTGCCACTCTGCTGGACTGCTGTTCTGAAGAACTGATGCCCTGCTGTGCTGACTTGCTGCCTGATGCCCTCTTGCTGGGTGAGAAGGACTGGGCCTGCATCTGTTAAACTCAGGATCCTAGTGTGACTCCAATGGCTAGTTGGCTGGTCTCCTGACTTGAGACTCAAGGACAGAAGGCTCCCGCAACATCGACCTCAGCACCTGGTCTTTCCATTTGTGAGTTCTACCCTGCCAGGTAATGCCACCCTTGTCCTGGACCCTTGGAAGTGGGACTAAGTTGTTCTGCCAGCCTCTGTGGACCCAGCGGACCAGCGCATCTCCTCTGCTGCACAGAAAAACCCCTTCAAGACCAAGGCATTGCCATGCCACTGCTGCATGGATTGGACTTTAACAAAGACCTGCATTGCCTCTGTAGCCTGCAGCCTATTCCGAACTGCCGCTGTGTGTCACATCCATGGCTCAGGCTCTCTCATCCTTCTTCAGTGGCAGCCTCGTTGAGGACCCTCGGACTCTGCATCACAGCCTAACAGCTCCTCAGAACTAATGCACTGCCCCAACTGCGCAATGCATCCTTGGCGCTGGATTTAACATCCCAAGACCTCATTGGCAGGATCCTCAACAATGATGTAGGACCTTGCATCGTAGCCTCACAACACTTCGGTACCATACATCGCTTCGGCTACGCAATGCATCTTCAATGTGGATCCACGCAATGCTCCACAAATCAGGATTTAAGGCACTTTGTTGAACGAGTCTAACTATTTTCCTGTAGCCTGCACACACTCCATCGCGGTCCGCCTGAACTTTTGACTTTGTCCCAGTTTGGTGCGACCAAATGTCCACTCTCTTTGTGCTTTTGTGCGCTATGTTTTACTGACATTTTTTAAATTGCATATCTCTGTTTCTACTAATTGTATTGTTCTTGTTTTGGTCTTCTTTAATTTACTGAAGAAGTATCTATTTTTCTAACTTTGTGTGTGATCTTTTTTGGTGTGGTGTTCCTCATTCTATTACTATTTGAAGTATTGCACAAATACTTTGTCTCTAGGTTAAGCCTGACTGCTCTGTGCCAAGCTACCAGAGGCTTGAGTACAGGTTAATTTAAGGTATACTTGTGCCTCAACCTGATAAGAATTATGGTTAATGTCTGACCAGGGTTCACACCCCATTTAATCAGCAATCCAATTTCTTACAGTATTATTCTAATTATTGATTCAACTGTTCACGTTGTCCATCAGTTTGTGGATGATAACAGATTGATTTAAAATGCTGAATGCCAATTCTTTTCTTTAGTTTTTTTTTTCCAGAACAATGTAGTGAACTCTGTTTCTCTATAACTATGAGATCTGGAAGAACTTGAAAGTGAGCTTCTAGGTACCTCCACCACTGCTGGAAGTTTTTTTCAGTTCAATAAAATTCTCAGTCTTAGTAAGATGGTCAATTACTACCAAAAGCATTGTCTGTCCCTGGGATGGAAACAGATCAACTATAAAGTCCATAGTGATCAAGTTCAATGCTTCAGGTGGAGTTGAGAGAGCCTGCAGAACACCTGCCCCTGGTACATGTGACACTGTGGCCTCAGCACACATTGTATATATTTATGTATGTTCTTGGATTACTAACTCAACATCATGCAACCAGACTTCCCTTGTGATCATTTGTACCATTTTCCTGTGTCCTGTGTGTCTTGCTGCTGGTGAATCATGACACAGACAGGCACTCAGGATAGCGTCTGGGGTTTTTGGATGAGTAACACACGTTTAATGACAAAAGGGCCAGCATCATTAAAATAATAAGAAAGTGTATTTGTGACTTTTTTTCTGTGTACCTTGCATTGACAAAGTTAAGTATTACTTTTAACTGCCTTTACTCAATGTATGCTTAAATAGTTGTATAACTGAACTTGAATGTCATTTCCATACTAATGTGTATTTCTCCTTTATTTAAATATGCGTTCCACCTTTCAGGCCTATTAAAGGCCTCTGAGCTATTTATATGCTGTCATACATTTGTACCTTTCTGCAGCTGAAGGTTAAAGCATAGCCTCATTTACAGTATTGTCAATTCAAAGCTTGTTTTAAGTAAAACATTGAGTTCTGCTAAACATGTAGCTTAGTTCAAGAGCTTCTCACAGTCTCTTTGCAAGAGAAGATTTTTCCTCTTGACTATCAGTTGGATTTATTAAAGTAACAATTTGCATCCCGTGATACTTGGTGCTTGATGTCTAATATTTTGCAAAACAAAATGATTGTTAGATTTTGGGGCTTCCCAACGGTTTTTGTGTTCTTTATTTTAACAGAAAGCAAAGTCATTTGCCAAATAAAGAGACCAGACCTTTCCCCCGGTCATTTGGAGCATGTAATGCTAAAATACATACATTTCCCCGGTCATTTGGAGCATGTAATGCTAAAATACATACATTTCCCCGGTCATTTGGAGCATGTAATGCTAAAATACATACATTTCCCCGGTCATTTGGAGCATGTAATGCTAAAATACATACATTTCCCCCGGTCATTTGGAGCATGTAATGCTAAAATACATACATTTCCCCGGTCATTTGGAGCATGTAATGCTAAAATACATACATTTCCCCGGTCATTTGGAGCATGTAATGCTAAAATACATACATTTCCCCCGGTCATTTGGAGCATGTAATGCTAAAATACATACATTTCCCCGGTCATTTGGAGCATGTAATGCTAAAATACATACATTTTTCCCCGGTCATTTGGAGCATGTAATGCTAAAATACATACATTTCCCCCGGTCATTTGGAGCATGTAATGCTAAAATACATACATTTCCCCATGTCATTTGGAGCATGTAATGCTAAAATAAATACATTTCCTCTGGTCATTTGGAGCATGTAATGCTAAAATACATAAATTTCCCCCGGTCATTTGGAGCATGTAATGCTAAAATACATACATTTCCCCCGTTCATTTGGAGCATGTAATGCTAAAATACATACATTTCCCCCGGTCATTTGGAGCATGTAATGCTAAAATACATACATTTCCCCCGGTCATTTGGAGCATGTAATGCTAAAATACATACATTTCCCCCGGTCATTTGGAGCATGTAATGCTAAAATACATACATTTCCCCCGGTCATTTGGAGGATGTAATGCTAAAATACATACATTTCCCCTGGTCATTTGGAGCATGTAATGCTAAAATACATACATTTCCCCCGGTCATTTGGAGCATGTAATGCTAAAATACATACATTTCATTGCTATATTTATGGACTTTTCCCCAAAGTAAGTGAATGGAAGCAGGACCCACGGCTGCATTTTGGGCTATGAAACTAGCTATAAATGCTGGGAGTACGCTGGTGGGCAATCCTACCCCAAGTACACATTTGCACATAGCTGCTCGGGCTGCTATTCAAGTTCTGTTGCATTTAGTGCTAATTCTTAGCTCAAAATGTATTATTGCATCAATTTTGCCTGCAGAATTACTCCTTTTGAGTAATCTCGCACATGTTTTACATGTTCACACTACACAGAATTATGGCAGGCAGTTATGACCACCCATTCCCTAGACTCCTGTTTTCAGCTGCCACTAGCCTGTTTTACAACATTTCCAGCTGCTGTGTGCCTGATGTTTCACCTGAATTCTGACTCCAGTATTTTGTTAATAAAAAACTGCTAGGATTGATTTCTGCCAGCACAGCTGAGTAGAGAAGCTCCCTTTCTGCCTGGTATGAGAACTTCTAATGATGTTGGTAAAGGTGGCCACATAAATAAGGGACTCGTCACAGGCTGGGCTCCCACCATCATAGTGAATGTGGCTCTTCAGGCCTAGCATGATAATGAACATGGACACAAGGATTAGCAGTCAGAATATACCCGAGAGAGATAACAAAGGGTTCACGGATGGAATACTGGTGTCCAAAATAGCAAGGAACAAAATATTGAGAAAGTGAGTGCAAATAGGTAAGTATAGATTTACAATCCTTAACTCCACATCTACGCGCCTTGAAGATATATAGCTCTGCCTACTCATTGAAACTTACCTTTATGACATTTTGGTTCTCGTTATTTTGTCCAAACACCCTAGATTATGTGCTTACATGTAGTCTCACCATGGCTGACTTTCACATTTTCTTCAGTCCTATAATTATTTCAAGAGACAGTAACTCAGAGGCCCTTCCACAAAGCTGATCTATACATGTGAGTATTGGATCAGAACCAGCCACGGCCCTCACGTTCCATTGAAGACCATTGATCGAAAGGTGTGATCCTGTTTTCATTCTCAAACCTTCTTTCCTTTAAATGGCACTTTTGAATCATTTTTACTTCTTCCATCGTTACTTCACTCCCTTTCACTCGCACAGCATTAGGTCAGCTGAGTAAACTGTGGTGCCATCATTAACAAGGATATTCAGCATGTTGTCAGCTGCATGTCATGTTTCTTAGCTTTACTTTAAGTTTCAGTGATTCAGTGACTGCATAGTATCTCTTCTGCACCTACAATTGTGACTTTCTGATTCAAAACTCATTTTGTCTTTCCAGCTTTTTCTTTTTTTAAAAATGTTTCTGTAAATTTAAATAATTTGTTATCCTTGCTTCATCATGTTTCTGCCTTCAACTCTAACACTGACCTTCCTGACCCTAGTTATTTTCTTTTCATTGTCTTATTTATGAATCTATCTCCACCACCTGTAGCCCTGTCCTGTTCTTTTCTCTCAGAAGCCATTGTTCTCTAGATTACTAGATTACTCTCTGCCCAAGAGAGTGCACTTGCTTTTCTCCAAGGAAGGATAAAGAAACCCATACTAATAGTTCTGCTGTCATTCCAAAGGTGGTCAGTTTCTGTTTCTGTAAATGTATGTCCTAAAGCATTTCAGCAATTCCTTTACCTTCTTTTGTCTCTCACTACTTAGAACCTTCCTTTGCATATGTTCAGTTTACATTTGCTCTTCCTAGCCCCTTTTCACATTTTCCCCTCATCACTTTATATTCCTGTATTTTTCTTTTCCATTTCTGTATCCCCCAGGTGGAAGGAGAGAATGAAGAACCAGGGCTTCCTGCCCACAACCATTGTGAACGTGGCTCATGGATCTGGGCTCATTTTCTCTTCTCCACGTACAATGACGTTTCACTAGTGACAATGAAGGCACAGGGTGACTAGAGTGGATTCTTTCCCCCTTTTCCATGTTGCAAATCCTCTGCTGGATCCACTGCACCGTCTTTTAAAGCCACCACGTTTGTTGGCTGCCTTTAGTGGCACCACCTGCTCCATCATCAGCTTCTGCTCCTGCAACCACATAGAACTAGAAGAAAGAATACCTGATTTCAAGACTTTGGGATTACTTGTGTACAGTGCATCCTGTGGAAAAAAGATCCAGTGGAACGCAGATAGCTGCTGTCCATGAATGGGCTCACACCTATGATATTTTATACTTTTTTATTAGACATGCCTGTTGCTGTATCGTCCACTTTTTTACACTTTATATATTTCACTTTAAATTCTTTTTCAAATTTTTGTCTATCAAGGTATCTTTCTTTCCCTTTTTATTTTGAGTTCACATCATTCATCTTTCCTGAAAACCAACGGGACTTATAAGAGCAACCACAACTGCCTTGTAGAAGAGTTTCACTTCATTGGTTCAAATTGTTGCACTTTTACATCACTTTTCTTATGCTTCGGTTTTAAGTCTTCTTTACTAATTTCTTCTATTACTTTGCTTTTTCCTTTTTCACTTTAGTTTATTTTTTCGATTTTCATCTCTTTATATTTATCTTTTAGATTGTGCATATGTCTATGCACACACTTGTCTTTGTCTATGCTCTGCATGTGTGTGTGTTAGGCAGAGTCTGTGAGTTTGTGTGTATCTGTTTGTGTGCGCATGTGTATTCATGTGTGTGTATGTATGTCTTCCTTCACATGTATCAGTATGCCACTGTATGTGCATGTGTGCACATATGTGCTTACTTCAGAATGCATGCCTCTCTCTCACTACGTGCGTTGTCCTTGCATGATGCAAGTCGCCAGGAAGCAATTCAAGTCCTTAAATGGAATAAAGCCAAGCTCAGGGTGATTTGCCATGCCTTGCATGGCTTTGTAAAAATAAAGTAACGCAACACATCGCATAACACAGCCGTGCATGACCTTGCACCAAGGAGGCGTTGCATAGGTGGAGTATCGTCATTCCCGCGCATTCACCAATATATTCTGGCACATTAACTGATTTACAAAGACTTGTACACCTGGGAATGCATCACAAAGGTGCACATTTAAGACCCAGGAGGGAAAATTATTTCTCCTTCTTACTTCCTTTTTAGGTCGAGCCTAGACAGCATGTCTTCTAGACATGCTGTATACACTCTGTGGGCTTACAACCCGACAATTGTTTTTAATTTGTTACTTCGAGTGTCCTTTAAAAAGGCTTGCTTGTTAGTGGTTAATCTTTCCTATTTGTCCCTCCTTTATGTGTTTTGTTCCCTCCTATGGAACACCGCCCCATTCCTTGTTGCCTTAAACTTGTCCCATTTTATCAACTGCTTTAGGAATTTCTTTTTTCTTTTCCTAAAATCACTTCACATAAGCACTCCCCCCCGAGCTCTGTTTCTGTAAACAGGGCTGTAATTCTTGTTCTTATCTCATCACATTTGATTTTCATTCAAAGACCTTCAAAGCAATTCAGTGTTTTGGGCCATGCATTCTATGAGAGTGCATGGCACTGTATGCTCTCCCACCCCCTCGACCCACCCTCCTCCCACCTTCGTTGTGTTTCCCCCACCCTTCCTGCCATCATCCTGTTCTTGTAGTGTTTCCAACCCTCCTGTCGCATGTTTGCGTAGCCATTGCTGTTGTAGAAGTGGTGTTTTGAGGCACTGTTAATATTAGGCATTACTTTCATCCATTATGATGGAATTCCAGAGAGAATAAGAGCTCTGAAGGCTGAATCTGTCATATCTACCTTGAGTTGTGACCTTAATGTCATTCACAGCAGATGTCAGCAATGGATGATTAAGTCACAGTTTCATCTGAATTATAGCGTCATTGAAATAGTACACACTACAAGCCAAGCGTCCCTTAGAGACTTTAACAAAATCTGCTCACATCGGCACAAGGAGGCGCCTTTTCATTTTCTTGATGGCTCCGGTGCTGATAGGACCCTGGGTGCACTCCAGTTTCTGAACCCTTATTCTGCGCTGTGTGGATGCCAGTTTGCACTTTGCTCCTGAGGCAGGATCAGTTACATTGGCTTTTTCAAGTATTATCAAGACGCCACGTGTAGCAAACTCTTTGTGTAAAAGATTCCCGAAGGGTGAGTCCATCAGAGGGGTCGCCTACCTGGGCCAGTCTGTGGGATGTTTTTTTACCTTGTGGGATGATTTTATTTTGCTCCCAGGTGTGGTCATACAGGCGGGCAGGTTTGCTGAGCACTAAATGTAAAATCTTACAAGCAACTAAGGTGAGGCCCCGACACCCACCAAAATGCCATGTGACCTGCCTGCGTCACCGTTGGTGGATGGAGTTGTGAGTGCACAAAATTGATTGTTTTGTTTTCAATTATTTGCACTGGGTGGCTTATCCAATCAGCACCTTCAGTGCCACTGCGACGTTGTGCTGAAGCTGCTGACAGGTTTCACTTTTTCCTCCCTGGTCTCTGATAGGCTCAGTAGCCCACCAACCAGTGTAGCTGTTGTCAGCGCGTTGCCACTTTCCCCTTCAGCCTGAGACCTTGTAATCCCCGCAAGAGGGAGAGAGAGTGAAGATGGCCTTGCCCTTTGGAACCTGTAGGCTGGACAGACCTTGTATGCATTGTGTATAATAATTAATAAAAGTAATACAACAGTTTGTGTGCTGCGCGTTTTACATTATTCAAAACTTAATCCTCCTGAAAGGGGCCCATCGCTCTCCAGATTATCCTCCTTGCTGCTGCTGCCTGTCCTATGCTTCTTCACAGTTGCAGGTGTCAGCATGCACACAAAGCGCCAACTCACCCCTGAGGCGCTCAAGTTAACAGGGAGAACAGACAGCTCAGCCAAGGCCCAGGCGCTGGCACTGAGAGGCCTTTGATGAGCGGAGAATTGATAATATTTGGCAATCATGCCAATCATGCAACAAACATCATGTTAGAGTATGATAAGGCAGCGTCTTCAAAATTCAAAATAACAGCTCTCCTAGCACACAGAAGCATTTCACCTTCTAACTTTATCATAATATTTATTAGTCATGAACTGAGAAACATTCCTACACCTGCCATAGTGACGCTTCACTTCTATTAGTGAACAAGAGGTATGCGATGAGTCCACAGGTACCTCCTAAATGTGGCCTAGCAGCTTATTATAGATAAGCAATATTATAGGCAAGTAACTCAAACACGAGAGGGTTTTGTAAAGCGCAGATCCTGAAATCACTATGTGGAGGTCCTCTGAGCTCTTGTAAACAACAGTGAGCAAAGAGAGGCTTGGTGATATAAAATGTTTGCATACCAGAACAACAATTAGTCAAGCAGGGAAGGTGGGATTATTCAGTTATACCACGTGTGCACAGTGCAGATCAGCCAGTAGATGGGCATCTGCTCCTGATATCACACATTAATGCTTTGTCTTTAATACTTGAAGAGGCGTCAGACAGTATTAACATTATATTTTTGACAGTTTCACATAAAGCAAATCTTGCCCAGAGACATAAGTGGATTCGGCAGGGCGAGGCTTCCATTGGTCCAGCGGGTGCAGTGGCACCAGGGCACAGAGACTTAAGGGGCACACCAAATTGTGATTATTGCCAGAATTCACAACACAAACAGTGCCCAGGGGGCCCATTTCCTTTTGTGCTTTAGGGCCCATCACACACTGGCTACGCTATTGTATGTCTGTGTTCCTTCTACCCCCTTGTACCGCATTGCTCCTGTTGCTTCTTCCTCTCCTAAACCCTCTGCTCCTGTTGCTTCTTTCATTCCCACTCTGTGCTCCTTTTGCTTCTTCTCCTTCCACCTTGTGCTTTTGTTGCTTCCTCTCCTCCCAAACCCCATGCTACTGTTGCTTTATCTCCTTCCACCCCATTCTCCTCTTGCTTATTCTCCTCCCACCCCGTGCTCCTGTTGCTTCCTCTCCTCCCACCCCGTGCTCCTGTTGCTTCCTCGCCTCCCACAGTGTGCTACTTTTGCTTCTTCTCCTTTCACCCCTGTGCTCCTCTTTGTTCTTCTCCTTCCACCCTGTGCTTCTGTTGCTTTTTCTCCTTCCAATCTGTGCTCCTGTTGCTTCTTCTCTTCCCAACTCCCTGCTACTGTTGCTTCCTACTCTTCCAATCTGTGCTTCTTTTTCTTCTTCTCCTTCCACCCCGTGCTCCTGTTGCTTCCTCTCCTCCCACCCTGTGCTCCTTTTTCTTCTTCTCCTTCCACCCCATGCTCCTGTTGCTTCCTCTCCTCCCACCCTGTGCTCCTTTTTCTTCTTCTCCTTCCACCCCGTGCTCCTGTTGCTTCTTCTCCTTCCACCCTGTGCTTCTGTTGCTTCCTCTCCTCCCAAACCCCATGCTCCTGTTGCTTATTCTCCTCCCACCCCGTGCTCCTGTTGCTTCCTCTCCTCCCACCCTGTGCTCCTTTTTCTTCTTCTCCTTCCACCCCATGCTCCTGTTGCTTCCTCGCCTCCCACAGTGTGCTCCTGTTGCTTCCTCGCCTCCCACAGTGTGCTCCTGTTGCTTCCTCGCCTCCCACAGTGTGCTACTTTTGCTTCTTCTCCTTTTACCCCGTAGTCCTTTTGTTTCCTCTCTTCTCACCCGTGCCCCTTTTGCTTCTTCTCCTTCCACTCTGTGCTTCTGTTGCTTCCTCTCCTCCCACCCTGTGCTCCTGTTGCTTCTTTTCCTTCCACTCTGTGCTTCTGTTGCTTTCTCTCCTCCAATTTGTGCTCCTTTTGCTTCTTCCCCTCCCACCCCTCCCACCCCTTGCTCCTTTTTCTTCTTCTCCTCCCACCCTGTGCTCCTATTGCTTCCTCTCCTCTTACCCTGTGCTCCTTTTGCTTCCTCTCCTTCCACTCTGTGCTTCTGTTGCTTCCTCTCCTCCCACCCCATTCTCTTTTTTCTTCCTCTCCTCCCAACCCCCTGCTACTGTTGCTTCTTCCCCTCCCACCCTGTGCTTCTGTTGCTTCCTCTCCTCCCACCCTGTGTGCCTGTTGCTTCTTCTCCTTCCACCCTGTGCTTCTGTTTCTTCTTCTTCTTCCATGCTGTGCTCCTGTTGCTTCCTCTCCTCCAATTCCGTGCTCCTGTTGCTTCCTCTCCTCCCACCCCATGCTCTTTTTGCTTCTTATACTTCCACCCTGTGTCACGATTGCTTCCTCTCCTCCCACCCGGTGTCCCTTTTGCTTCTTCTCCTTCCACGCTGTGCTTCTGTTGCTTATTCTTCTCCAATTCCGTGCTCCTGTTGCTTCCTCTCCTCCCACCCCATGCTCTTTTTGCTTCTTATACTTCCACCCTGTGTCCCTCTTGCTTCTTCTCCTCCAACCTCGTGCTCCTAGTTGCTTCCTCTCCTCCAACCCCCTGCTACTGTTGCTTCTTCCCCTCCCAATCTGTGCTCCTGTTGCTTCCTCTCCTCCCAGCCGGTGCTCCTTTTGCTTGTTCTCCTCCCAAACTGTGCTTCTGTTGCTTCTTCCCCTCCCACTCCGTGCTCCTGGTGCTTCCTCTCTTCCCACCCCGTGTCCATTTCCCTCCCTGCCACCTTCCCTCCCATTATCAATCTTGCCCCTTTCCTCTATCTTTACTTTTAGCCATGCTGCATAGCCACACTGCTATACATGACTACAAGACATTGGCAAAGCCAATAGTTCCCACATAGGTGAGACCAATTGGCTATGCCAATGCTTGTTGCTGATGGCTTAATGCCATCGAGTTACGAGGAGCACTCTCCTTGATAATTTCTTCTTGAGGAAGCACATTACAGCTTTGCTACTGGATTTTGATTAGAGAGATAAAGAGAATGCATATGTATTTTATGTTTTCCTTTACTCTGATGTTTTTGCCAAGAGGAAGTCAGTGGACACTTTCCACTAGATGAAACACGTGTTGGCTGAAGTTGTTTTTCTGATGGAGTTTGATGTATTTAAGCTGACTCTGGAATTAAACAAGACTGAAACCTGGAGAAGATCGTTTTGTAGAAAGCAAGATGGCGATCGCGTAGATCACCGTAGTGGAGCTCTTACCCTCGACCCTTGAAGCACCGTGAAAGCACCATGCTGATCGGCTTACCTGCCGGAAATAGAGACAGGACACTGACACGGATGCAGACGTCCGGTCGGTGGGCATCGGAGGATTGCTTGTCTTCCCGGCAATGAGTGGAGGCTATCAGCAAGCCTGGCGTGTCTGCCCTGGAATCCTCGGGGCGCTTCGTGAGATTATTGCTAAGGAGCAGAGGTGGAGCAGCCTCGGCGCGAGCCCTGGAGTGAGCAGCATCTAGGCTGTGAGACTCGCCCGATCTATGCACAACACCTTGAGGTCGTGGGCGGGTCTGGCTGCCTCTGTCAGCTTAGCATTTGCCCGGAGGACACGGGCTGCGATAACGGACACAATTTTGATATTAGGGACTAAAGGAATGCCTCGAAAAACATTGAGGCAAGTAAAAGAGACCCTGGGGCGGGATCTAGCCCAGCCACAAGGATCAAGACAGGAGGCCCCACAGGCAAATGCAGAGATAAATGCAGGTAAGCCCAGCGAGCCCCATATTCCTAAAAGACAGCAGGATAATATGGGGGCAGGTAAGCAGAGGAACCTAATGGAGCGGGGGAAAACCGGGGGCAAGAAAACAATTGCACCCAAAACTGCAGACGATTTAGGAGCAATATCTGATGGGGATAATGTAGCCACCACCCCTGTTCCACCCCAACCAGCCATCACGGACTTCTTTAAAATTAAGAATGGACCAAGGGGCCAGACTCCTAATGAATCCTCACATAAAATAGGCTCTGGGACACCAGAATCAAACTCTAGAGAAAACGCGTGTGACAATAAAGGGGCGCATAGGCAGGATCATGAAGGAAATGAAATACCATATAATGTGGCAGATAATGATATATCTTTGACCAGTAATTCAAGTTTGCCCCCACTAACTGCGATGAAGGACCAAGGAGAAGCAGCCAGCATAGAAGGTACTGCGAGAGAGGTGCCCAGGGAGGCACCGGGGTCGCACCCGGTACAATGTCGGATCCTCAACCCTATCCTCAGCCTGAAGGTCCTCACTACTCAGGACCTGGCAGTCTATTAGTATCCGATATCATATCCGATGGGACGGATACATTATTTTCTCTCATGGAGGACTCACATTCAGGAGCCTCCGAGTCCGGATGTAGCGAAACAAAGGACAGCGCATCAACCTCTGGCTTGAGTACGCTTGAGGCACCCGAGACTGCCCTTAAACACAAAAAATACCGAAGGAGCTCTAAAGGATCTAAGAGTCACGAAAAAAGAAGGGAAGACACATCTCCGGTCCAGGGCTGAAATGGGACTACTCTCATACAAGGATCATGGGTCCTATGTATCCAGTGTCTGCACAGGCTGGAAGCTTTTAGTTGAACAGCAGGGCGAGGCGACCACTAATATAGACCCGGCTCTGAATCTGATTTTGGAGTAAATTAGAGAACATCGGGTAGAGACCAGGGTGGATGGAAAGAAAGCAAGACAGGCCACAAAGAAATTGGAAGGTGCAGTATGGAAAGTGGGGAGAACCTATGTGGAGATCGGAGAACGTCTGGACGCTATGGAGGAGAGAACATCTGTTGTTGAAAAGGATTTGGCCGTTGTAAGAGAGCAGATGAAGAATCATGAAGCTCAATGTACAGATGTCATGTGGAAACTAGAGGACTTGGAAAACCGTCAGAGAAGAAATAATTTGCGATTTCTGGGGATTAAGGAGGGTCTGGAAGGGGATGGCATCCGTTCTTTCATTATGGGCCTCCTTAAAGATGCCTTTCCCGAACTCACAGGGTGAGACTGGGAGCGGGAAATACAGAGGGTTCATAGGTTACCATTTGCTTGCAATAAAATCCATAGCCAAGACTCAAACCAGCCGAGGGCCATTTTGGTCTTTTTCGGTAACTTCTCGCCTAGGCAGGAGATATTCGAGAAAGCCCGTCCTGAGGCTAGAAGGCAGTTTAAGCGGTCTTCTTTCTTTGTCCACCCTTACTTCTGCCACATAACTGTTGAGCGTAGATGGCGTCTACAACAGTTAAATAAACCTTATCAAGACGCTGGTTGTGAGGCATTTTTGCTGGCCCCGGCTAGGCTGAAAACTATTGTGAGAGGGTCTGTAAAAATCTTTACCTCCGAGATCCAGGCCAGGGAGCATTTGGATCAGGCTCAGGTAGAGAAAAGAAATGTATAAACAGTTTGTTAAAGGGACTTGGGCCAAATCCCACAAGATAGGGGTGATATGGGTGTTTATCATATAGTCGATATACGGCAAAGTAGTTCCTGCCCTATCTTTTTTTTTTCTTATTTCTCTCCTTTCTCTGCGGCTCCTTCTATCTTCTCTACCGGCCTCTATAAAAGGGAAAAAAGTGTTCCTCGGGGGGCTTTCTTTGCGTTATCAATGGATAACTTAGGTTGTAATTATGGCTCGGTGCACAGGAGGGTCAGGGGGTGGGGGCTACGGTGTTTCTTGCTATCTCTATCGCACAGACCTGGTTGGTCTGGCTGCTTTCAAGGGTAGGGGGAGGGATAAAGGAGGGGTAGCGAGGGAGGTTTCAAGTTGAGGGTTACTTGGTAAAAAGTTAGTATGCAATTTTCAGCTAAAGACGGGGCTAAAAGGAGGAGGATCCAAGAAGATCTTAAATTTTTACAAGCAGATCTGCTCTGACTCCAGGAGACCCACATAGCCTGCAATGACAGTAATGTGCTGAATTCTTTAGGTTTAAAAGTGGTCGCCCATACAACTCAAGATGTGAGGACTAAGGGGGTGGCCATTTTAACGAAAGGTGGGTTCATTACGCTTGGGAGAATGGCAGTGGACAAGAATGGCAGATGGATAATACTGGAATGTAGAGGGTCAGACACATTTACGATATTCTCAGTCTATGCTCCAGTATTAGTACGATCCCGGCCTGCTGAATTTTTTAGCTACTGAGCTACCCTCTTGGCCTGCACCGTATATAGTCTGTGGGGACTTAAACATTAATGGATCCAGAGGAGTTCCAGAGAGGGATGGGGCATCAAATAAGGGGCGTAAACTTCAATCGTCTAGGGCGATGAAAAACTTTTAAAGGGATATCGGTCTGGTGGATGTATGGCCCAGTCTGATGGCCCAGGAGCCAGGATATACTTACTACTCAGCGCCCCACAGCAAGTTTGCCAGGCTTGAATATTTTTTAATCTCACCATCTCTACTCAAGGAGGCCCGGGTGGAGCTCTTTCCTAGGGTGATGTTGGATCACAATTCCCTGGTTTTTGAATTTTCCCTGGCAGGGCTAAGAAAGGAACATAAGAGTTGGACTTTCGAGAGAGCACTCCTTTCTGATCAGGAGTATGTCAACTATATGAATGGCTGGATTGGGGAATTTTTTAGTAATAATAAGGATAGTGATTCCCACAGAATGATATGGGATGCTTTTAAAGCGTCAGTAAGAGGTGAGATGCTTTGATATAGCTTGATTAAACAGAAAAAAGGCGCTGCTCAGATTAAAGGGCTACATCAAAGACTTGCCATCCTCGATACTGAACTGATTAACACTGTGAATAACGGAGGTGATATCACCTCAGTTATGAATCTAATGACGGTTACCAAAGCCTCTCTGAATGAGTTCAATGCCGAGAAGATAGCGGGTAGATACCTTGCCAAGAGGTAGCAGTGTTATGAATATAGTGAAAATGTTGGCCGATTATTAGCAGTCAGGGCCAGGCAACAGGTTGCGGCAGGGCATATCAAGCAGGTCGGGAATATGGAGGAAAAAATAGTGTCAGCTCCTGCAGATATCATGGAGGCATTTAGGGAGTTCTATGAGGATTTATATACAGCCACACCAGTAGGGGGTCCTCATATGTATGATGAACGGTGCAAATTCTCTCCAAATGGGAAGGTCTCCCAGGAGGAGGGCCTCCTGTTGGGGTTGGAAATCTCTCAGGAAGAGCTCCACCTGGCTCTCCAAGCTCTCCAATCGCTTAAGGCCACGGGGATTGTCTGTATACCACTAGAATTATATAAAACCTTTGTTAACGAGATCTCCCAGGAAATACTTGGACTAATCAAAGAGGTTAGGGATGGGGCAGCACCAACAGGTTCATGGGGCACTGCCAACATTGTCAACTTTTTAAAGAAAGGTAAAATCCCATCAATCTGGGCTCCTATAGGCCTATAACACTTTTAAATAGTGACACTAAATTATATTCAAAGATTCTTGCTACCCGATTGAATAAGGTAATGCACCACCTGGTATTAGTATGGCAGCATGGCTTTATCCATGGAAGGGGGACTGCTGACCATGTTAGGTGCGTTATCTCACTTTTCAATGCCACCGAGGCCCTCACAAAACCTATGGGGGCAGCCTTCTTGGATGCTGAGAAGGCTTTCGATAGGGTGTCTTGGAGTTATCTATGGAGGATTTTGGAAGCCATTAATCTTGGGGCTTTCTTTGTTAGAGCAGTACAGGTTTTATACATTAATCCTACAGCGTGATTGCAGATAATGGTGGAAAACAGCCTAAGATTTTTTCAATTGGCAGGGGAACTAGGAAGGGTGTCCTTCCTCCCCCTGCTATTCGCACTATATAAAGATCCTCTTCTCAGATGGCTGGATACCTCTCCAGACATTGTTCCTATTAGTCTACAGGGCTGGGATATGAAACTATTAGCAATATCACCTCTGACCCTGATAGAGCACTGTCCGCGGTTGAAACCATTGCAGAAAATTTTGGGACACAGTCGGGATTTTCTTTGAAGAAGGCAAAAACTCATATCCTGATAAATAGATTTACCACTTCCTCCGACAGTAGGATCGTGGAGGAAGCAGTTTATTTAGGACTACACATCATGGCAAAGGTGGAAGATATTGTAGATATAAACTTGGCCCCTATAACGGGAAAAATTAAGAACGGCATGCGGCGATGGGATAATTTAAAGCTGTCTATTATTAGTAGATGCAATTTGAATAAAATTATGATTTTACCTAAATTACTATATATATTTCGTACGATCCCTTTGGAAGTACATAATGATTAGTTCCAGCTAATTGAGAGAGAGGTGGCTAGATTAATTTGGTCATATAGTAGAACCAGAAGATCCATTGTAATTTTCTCCCACCCTAGGGATAGAGACGGGCTCCCTAACTTTAAATTATATTACCTCGCTGCATCTCTGCAATATTATTGACCACTCTTTGGAATCAGATCGAGGGAAGAAAATTATCCCAGTTTTATTCCGTCAATGTTTGAGATTTTGATTGGATCACGGGCTAATGGCTGCCTCTTAAAGATTTACGAACCAAGTTATTTCAAAAGAACACAGTTTAAGACTCTAATTGCAGCATTCCGCAACTGGGCAGGCGTCCGGGAAAAAACTGGGGGTGGGTCGGTTTAGTAGATACACCCCTTTGGTTGGTAATGATCAACTACCAAAGGCTATGCAGGATGATTGCCTGGCAAGGTGGGAAAAAGGGGGTTTCTACAGGATATCAGACCTTTTGGCGGGGGACCATATAGCATCTTTTGAAACAGTTAAGGAAAGATTTAACATCGGCCATTGCGATTTCTTTACATTTTTGCAATTAAGGGACTTCCTTCTTAAAAAAGCTGGCGGCGCCTCTGGCTTTTCACACGTATCCCTGATCGAATTATTAATAAGGTCCTCTGGCTCTTCGATCTCACAACTGTATAGCTGTCTGCTGGAATGGGTCACGGACGATCTGGACAAGCATGGGCTGAGATGGAAGGACAGGTGAGGGGTCCGGGACTCCCGCTTCTTGGAATCATTAGAGATGGGCATCTCCATACTATGTTCTGCAAACTTGCGGGCACAACATTTTAAAACCTTCTTCGACCTGTATATCACGTCCGCAGAAAATTGTGAAGTGGGGGGGAGTGGATGGGACTCAGTGCTTCAGGTGTAAGACACATGGTGCGGACCTGGTCCATATCTTCTCTACATGCCCCAATATTGAGACGATTGGCCGAGAAATGTCCAGCTTTTTGCTGCATGTATTGAATGAGGATGTTCCACTGTCACCGCAGCTCATGCTAATAGGTGTCACTGAACAAGATGGGAAAATTGGAGATGAGTTTACGTTCATAGCAATGTCATTACTTAGACTCTGTGTCACTTCCGCCTGGCTAGACCCTTCTCCCCCGACATTTCAGCAGTGGAAAGGTCGATTTCTGCACATATTCAATTTGGAAAAAGCACTTTATGAACAGAGAGGCAGAAAGGGCAGGATTAAAGGGAAGAGGATCTGGGGTCATTAATTGCCTGGACGGCTGAACTAGCCCAGGACAAATTAATACCAAGGCAATGACTAATTATGTTTTTGTATATATAATGAAATCTTGTGATGATTTTTATGATACAGGTGCCTGTATTGTGCCTATACCTGTGTTTGTGTTGTAACTTTTTTTCGTAGACACTTCCTCTGTATTTCGGGATTTATGATTATTGAAATTCGAAGGATCTTAGGTATCGGCTCTTAATCTGTTCAACCTCACGCCCGTATAACCATGGTACGTCTATTTTCCATTGTGAATGATTTACATTAGCTGCACAGTACTGATTGATGTAAAGGAAATATGGTTTCTTTGAAATGTACTTATATGTATTTTGAATTTTGCTGCATTTCATTTCTTCTGTTTTTTTCTTGAACTATATAAAAATAAAAATTATTTAAAAAAAAAATGAAAACTGGAGAAGATCTCTACGACAATACTTTTGTGGATTTATATTTGTACTGGACAATTGCTCAGGATACTAACCTTTAATGCTTGTTTCTGTGTTTGATGCATTCCACGTCACACACAGAAAAAAGAAAATGCCTTTCTTTAAGGATTGTTTTTGTGCATATAGGTATCCCTTCCTGCCTGTAATGCTGGCACCCTTGCAGCAAGGCACAAGGGACCCTGTGTTGTTGCTAGGCAGCACACAATGCACCATGGCTAGGAGGCAGCAGAAATGTGCCATATCTTTGTAAATATGGCCATTTCTGATGTCTCCCATTCACGCAGCACAGCATAGTACACCAAGTTACCTTGTTGCACTGCATTGCGGTGAATGTTAGTAAATATGGCCTGATGCCTATGTGTGTGTTTTTTTATCCCTCTGCATTTGTGTGTATCCACACATGTATGGATGTTAGAGTGTGTCATGTATATATATATGTGAATACATATATGTACATTTGGGTTTACCAAAACATACTTTTGAATATATATGTGCTGACTGTGTGTCTGTATGGCCTGTGTCTGTGATTTTTATGTTAGTAGATGTATGTATACGTGTAAGTTTGTGTGCATCTGTTTCCATGCATATATTTTTGTATGTGTTACGTTATGCTATTTTTTTGTTTTTATATTCTATGTCATTTTTATGTTATGCTATGTTCAAAGGAATTTATAAAGTGAACTGTCAACTGGTAAAAGTATCCTGGTGCTATTAGAAAGGAACAATACCTGCTAACAATGAAGAGGTATCGCCTGGAGAGATTATGACTGTAATGCCTGGGAACAGAAGTATGTTTTAAATGATTTCCGAAAAACAAGATGACTGTAGGTCAGATATTGGCAGTACAAGAAGTCTCTAAGAAGAATATATTAAGCAGAAAGATATGAAGATATAATAAAATAAATGTTGTTGCAGATACAGGGACAGTTCTGATTGAAAGCACAATGGACTAAAGAGAAGTCCTTCCTCTAATGAGAAAAGGAATAGGGAGACAATGCAAGAAGCAGAGGCAAGAAGAAATGTGTGATCTGCATGGAGATCGCTTGCATTTTCAATGCTAAAGTGGCGATGATGCTCAGAAGCAGGAAGACCGAGATATAGGGAGTTGCAGTAGTCAAGGAGAAACAGACAGGTAGCCTGTACCAATGTCTGATGGCCTGAGCAAAGTAAAAACATGCAGGGGCAGATCTACAAGAAAGTGCCGCAGCGTGGCGCTGCAAGCCCTTTGGCTGCGCCACGCTGCGGCACTTTCAGAGCACAGGAATGCGACATATTTACAAGAATATGTCGCATTCCTGTGCTCTCCCCTGCGCTGGCGCACAAACAGCTGCCAAGCGCCGGCGCAGGCACCCTTGCACCATGGTGCAAGGATGCCTGCGCCATGGGGAGATTGTTTCTGTGCAGGAAGGGGCACCTTTCTGCACAAAAACAATCAGTACAGGCTTTTCCTCTTTCAATGCGTGCTGCAGAATGCAGCACGCATTGAAAGAGGAAAAACGAGGAGAAATGAAAACATTTCTCCTCGGTGCGCCTCGCTACGCCACCTCTAGGGTGGCGTAGCTTTCAGACGCATCTCCAGAGTTACGATTTCTCGTAATTCTGGAGATGTGTCTTGTTCCATGGGTGCTGCGTGGGAACACCCACAGCAACACCCATGGAACGCCCCTTCACCGCAAAGTGCTGCGTGTGAAGGGACGGTATTTACAAGGAGAGGAAAAGTCACGCATGGTGGCTTTTCCTCTCCTTGTAAATATCGAGGAGCCCCCTGCGCCACCAGTACGTCACGAAAAGTGACGTACTGGTGGCGCAGGGGGCTTGTAAATCTGCCCCGCAATGTTTGCATGACAGGCTAACATAATCCAAACACATAAAAGAGAGATGATGAACCTGAGATGAAAGTGAGAGATGATATTTAAAAATGGAAGCCACATTTCCCACTGTAGTGGTAGGTGTAGAGGCAGTGGGGCAGATCTGCAGGCCACCATTTAGAAGTCCAAATCTGGGGAGGGTTCTCAACAAGCAAGGTTTCCATTTTAGCAGTATTGCTGTTGAATGAAATAAGAATAGCTCAAGATACTCTTGCAGCTACAGCTGAGCTAATGGGGTGACAGATATTAAAAGTGTAGGGCTGGCCCTTGAGGAACATCATGTGAAGTAGGCCACTCTGGAGAGGAACAGAGGAGTGGACACAGATTGAAACCCTGTGCCAGCCGGTAATTTTAGCAGAGTTGGCATAAACCCACACATACACCTCACTCACACCCATGCATACACACATGCAAACATATCCAACCACAGCACTCACAAACAAATACACATATATACATGCTTGCATGCACCAAACATTAAAAAACCCATAAAACTTACCTTAACTGCAACTCTCCAAGAGGAGAGCCTTAGGGGTTCCAGGAGGGTTGGTACTGCTGCCTTCAATCATTGGCTGATGAGTCTTGTGAGAGGCTGTCCTGGTATATGATGTACACTTATTTAAGTGGACACGCTTCACCAGTCCAGAGAACCCTTATGGTGATTTAAGAGGTCTTAGACAACCATATAAAGCTCTCTAAGTGGTAGCTGTGGAGAGCAGCATTAGGGCTTAGTCCAGAAGGAGTTTAAAGCAGCTTGTTTTACCAGAATACAATCTTATAGGTATAGATTAAATGAAAAAGAACCACACAAGGTATTTATAAAAGTATGTATTTATTATATAATACTCACTAACATGTTTAGATATCTCCTACTCGGAGATATGCACAATGCACACAATACTTTGCATAGAAATCACATAAATAACACAGAATACACAGTGGACCCCAGGGAGGGACCAAACCATATACTAAGAAAGAGGTATAAGAACCACGACTCGTATCAAGACAATGCCGAGAGGACGTAGAAGTGCCGGGGACCCAAGGACCTGCTTGCAGGTACTCTTCAACTTGAATCCACCTTTGGATTCCACCAGACACTTTCTCCTTCTCAACAACAGCAGCACTGCTGAAGTGAATTAAATGCAATGTGGTGTCCATGGCCAGCTTAGGAACATACTCTACAAATTGAGGCTTAACACAGTTTATTGAAAATTGTCACTTCTTCCTGGACATTGGCATTACTTTGGTGAGATCCGTGGGTGGGTGTTCTTTATCCCAAGTACTGTAACATGTGGGAGAAAAGCAGGTCTAAAGGGCTGTATCTCATGGATCATTTCATGTACTAACTCGTCAGGTTTTAGTAGCTGTTCATACAGCTTCAGCAGCCATTGGGGTATGCGCATCTTAATTGTGCTCTCTGGTTTCGTACAAGGACTGTGGCACACACAAGTTTGAATGTAGTTGCCAATTCACTTACAACAACACAAGACCCATCACACCCTTGAATTACCCTCCTCAGAAAAAGATTTTTAATGTTGCTTGGGACATCTGCATACATGCCAACATTTTAGGACAGGGACGTGGGAGATTTAAAATAGAAAATCGGGAGAACGAAAATTCCCCATTGACTTCTATTGTAGAAAATGCAATTTCAGGTCTATTGGCATGTATGTATCTGGGTCATAAATAGGTATCACAAACAGGGTACCTAGGGTATACAGGTAATCAGTGGGGTAAGAGGAAATGGCACTATGAAACTGAATTGAAAAACACCAAATTATCCTATCTCTTTGAACCACAGCAAGTCTTTAATAATCTGCCGCAGCATTAAATTTATTCCATACATAGAAAGAGCGTGGGGCATCAATCTCCTGCAGCCAGCTCCTTGACAGCAGGAAGTGGTCTCGCATCATCCAAGTATATCCACCTCAAAAGTCTGAGGAGCCTTAATGAGAGAGGTCTGTTGTCATCTCACAGTGCGAGGCAGCTTGAGTAATGGGCACCCCTGCCAATGTAAGACAGATCCTCTGGTTTCTTTAATGCACAAAGGAACTTGTTGAATCGCTTTCGAGTTGGCAGCTGCACCTTCATGAGAGGCAGGTTATGCCTTGTGCATGGTATCCCATTGAAGAATAGACACAGTCAGACTGTTTCCCATTCACAAAGAATAGAGTTACGTGGCTGAGAATGTTTTAGGTGGAGACTGCTATTAATGTTCATTTAATATTTAGATTGAGTTCATTTGTGCTCCAGTAACAGCTAAATTGCTATAAGAGATGCACAACAGCCTGTGCAGCTATGTCTGCCATTACATTTAATCCTCAGTTATCAAATCACTCTGGGGTATATTCACAAGAACGTGTGATAACTACCGCAAGAGTAGTGCAACGCAACTTTCAAAATTGCGGCCCATAGCGGGAAAATAACCCTGTGTCAACTTGGAATTCACAACAAGGCGGTACCATGCGATAGTCTGCCGAAACCACGGACAAACCACAACACCAAAAAACACGCGATGGGCCAAAGCGCGATGAGGAAACCAGCGACAAGCAGCGCCTGCAACACACACCTGGCAGGCATCAAAAACCTCCATAAAAGCAGAAAAAAACACCCACACACAAACTGACCAACACACAAGCACCATGGAGGCAGCCGGAGCAGGCGCAGAGGATGAGCGCAGCCCCACAAGCACCCCGGACGACCAGCCTGGGACCTCGGGGACAGGGAAGGGCAAGGACAAGAAGACCAGGAAGACCAAGTTCAGTCCGCAGGCGAACAGGATCATAGTCACGGAGGTGATGGAACACCATCAACAACTCTTCGTCACCTCCAACGTGTCATTGGGCACCAAAATTGGAATATGGCGGGACATCGTCGACAAGGTGAATGCCGTCGGAGAGCACAAGCGGACAATGGACAAGGTCAAGAGGCGATGGAATGACATCAAGCGGAAGACCAAGGAGAAACTCAGCGCCAACCTGAAGGCAGCAACGCAGACCGGAGGTGGGGGCCCAGCGCCACAGCTGGACCTGGATGACATGGAGGAGCTGGTATCGACAGTCATCAGTGTGGAGACTGTGGCCGGAGTCAGGGGACCGGACACTGCTCGACAGGACACAACACAACCGCAACAGGGTGAGTGACCACCAGGTACTGGGGGGACGGGGGGAGATGGCCACAATGGCACACATGCACAAGCAAGCAGGGCACAGTGCACACCCACAATAACTCTGGGTCCTCGCCCAGACCCACAGACTGTCACAATGTACAATGCCGTGCTGTCTGAATGTCAACCTGTACCATGCAGCTACATACAATGTGGACACATTGTAATACACCATCTCCCCTTCACATCACAGGGGCATCGTCAACACCTCCTGCAGAGCAGTCACAGTCACTCTTCACTGATGACGAGGAGGAGGACAACACCAGCATCGACACCCAAACCAACGAAGACCTCATTGAGCTCATCCGCAAATCACCTCCAGGATCAGGGCAGCCCAGCTACATCCATGAGACCCCACCCACCACCCACACCACCCAGCAGGAGGCACCCACAACCCCAGCACCCTCCCAAGACCCCCAGGAACAACAAATTTCCTTCCAACGCTGTGTGCTGGAGGGCCAGAGGGCGACGGCCGAGCAAGTGCGGGTGGCGTTCGAGCTCATGGCTAACAAACTGGACGCCATCCTTGGTTGTCTATGTTCGCCCCATGGTCTCCAGCGAGCCCTGACTGACATCTCTGGAGTCATGACGCAGAGGGAAGAATACCTGTCCGCTCAGAGTGGCCCCAGCGATGCCAGCCGTGACCTGGCAAACATGCGGGGGCTCATGGAGGACATGGTGTGGATGAAGGTGGAAAGGCAGGCAGCCGCCGCTGCACATCAGCTAAATGTGGCTGGGATCTACTGTGCCCTGCATGTCTTCATCATGGCATTGCTGCCACAAGGCGTGGCGATGATGAATGCTGCTGCCCCCACAACATCCACATCTCCGCCCCCTGGTGTGTCAGTGCCTCCCAGTGCGGCAGGAGTATCCACTCCGGCACCTGATGTGTCACTGCCACACAGTGCGGCCGTCAGTCCACCTCCGGCCCCTGATGTGTCAGTGGCACTCTGTCGACAGTGAAGGATCTTCTGCAGGATCTGCACGAGAACTGTCCGTGGGTCGTGGTTGGCGATGATCTTCCACAGTCGGCGTGGCGTCCATGGTTGAGAGCATGGAGGGTGGCTGAGTCGTAGCGGTGGGTTCTGGAAGAACCAGGGTTCCTGGCGCTTGTCGCGGTTGGGTCGCGGACGGGCGCAGACGGGCTTGCCTTAGCCGCGCCTTAGGCGCGCCTGCGGAGCGTCCGCAGCGCAACCACCCAGCAGTCGCTATTTAGTAGGCGAGGGGGGCGTGCACAGAGGTGGGGAGGAGGGAGCCGGGCTGGATCGGGGGCGGGGCCGCAGGGGCAGCAGCGGCGGGAAAAGACTACACAAGGACGCGGGGGCACAGTAAAAGCAGTAGAGAGAGAAAAACAACAATAGGCAAACAATGAGCAGCAGTCAAGGCAAAACAGTATAAGCAGTCAGGAGAAATACCAACAATCACGTTACGGTTACGGTGCCGGCTCGACCCCTGCTGGGAGAGGGCTCAGACTCGAGCGGTCCGGCTGATTAGGTGGAGCTGCAAGGGAGTGTGCTATCTGGACCCAGAGGTCAAGGAATCACGCCACAGCGGTCGCCATTTAGTAGGCAAGGGGGGCGTGCGCAGAGGTGGGGAGGCGGGAGCGGGGCTGGATCGGGGGGCGGGGCAGCAGCGGCGGGAAAAGACTACACAAGGGCGCGGGGCACAGTAAAAGCAGTAGAGAGAGAAAAACAACAATAGGCAAACAATGAGCAGCAGTCAGGGCAAAACAGTATAAGCAGTCAGGAGAAATACCAACAATCACGTTACAGTGCCGGCTCGAACCCTGCTGGGAGAGAGCTCAGACTTGAGCGGTCCGGCTGATTAGGCGGAGGTGCAAGGGAGTGTGCTACCTGGACCCAGAGGTCAAGACCTGCTCCCAATTAGAAGTTATACCTTATTAAATGTAAGGAATGCCCAATGTTATCCTAGGAGAAGAGCAGGCCTGACAGTAGTGAAAAAATGAGTTTAGGAGTTTTTCACTACCAGGACATGTAAAATGTAAAAGAACATGTTCATACTTTTATTCACACAGTCCTCAACCCTACGGGCTACCTACTGCCTACCTTAGAGATGACTTATATGTAATAAAAGGTGAGTTTAAGGCTTGGCTAAGGGTTTTAAATGACAAGTCAAGGTGGTAGTAAAACTACAGACACTGGCAATGCTGTGGCAAGCCTGAGACAAGTTTAAAAGGGCTTCTTTGTTTTTTTTTATTTTATATAACGTGAACTCAACCGAAGTATCAGAGAACTTCACATGAGCACTAGTTGTATCACAGATGGGCACATCCATTTTCAGGCACGGGGAGATTACAGTGATTTGCCCAGTATCACAGGATGTTGAGACTCCTGCCGAGACTCAAACCCAGTGCCCCAGCGGCAAGGTTGGCCACTCTAGCCGTTACACCACATCCTCTGGGTGATACAATCAGTGCTGCAGGCCCACTAGTAGTCGTAAAACCACTGGAACTATGCAAGTACAGGAAGGACTCAAAATCATCCACAGTGGATGTCCTTAATATCTATCTTTATTATTGGAGGTATTAATGCTTTCCTGCAGGCAGTCTAATGGTTATACAAAAGGATGATGCATTTCTTTCAAACCCTTTAGAAACACAACATTTTGATATTAAATTGGGTCAATTTGAACTCCAATATAAGACTATAAATGACTATGTAAAGTTAAATGTTCTCTGGTGTTGATATCCGGCCTGAACAGTATGATACAACATTTGGGAATGAACAAACAGCCCAGCATTCCAGCGCTGGAAGCTAAGATGGTGAAGATCTCCACGGCCACCATGTACCTGCCTTTAGTGCTGATGTAGGCTGGGAAGAAGGAGACCCAGACACTGCAGAACACCAGCATGCTGAATGTGATGAGCTTGGCCTCGTTGAACCTATCCGGGAGGTTCCTGGCTAAGAAGGCTACTATGAAGCTGGTAAAGGCCAACAGTCCCATGTAACCAATCACACTGTAGAAAGCAGTCACAGAACCCTGGTCACACTGCAGGATGATCCTCCCAGTCTCAGACTGTGTGTCAATGCCAGGGTGAGGTGGAGAGGTGAGCAGCCAAGACAGACAGATTGTCACTTCTCCCAGTGTGCACAAAAGCACAATAGATCCACACACTCTGGACCCCAGCCATCTACTTAATCTACTCCCAGGCCTGGTGGCATTAAAGGCAATGACAACAGTGACAGTTTTCGCTAAAACACAAGACACAGCAACAGTAAAAATAATCCCAAATGCAGCTTGTTGGATCAGACAGGTCCATGCCACAGGGCGTCCAATGAATAGGAGGGAACAGAGAAAGGCCAACATTAGGGCATTGAGGAGTATGTAGCTGAGATTCCGGTTATTGGCCTTCACTATTGGTGTGTCCCGGTGTTTGAGAAAGATTCCCAGCACTCCAACAGTGACAGCAGAGAAGAACATGGCCACAGAGGACAAAATCACACCAAGTATATCACTGTATGAGAGGAAGACAATGACCTTTAGGAGGCATCCAGCCTTCTTGACATCCGGCCACTGGTCCTCAGGGCACTGCATACAGTTTTCCATGTCTACAATAAAATGCAAACACAATCAGTCATTTCCACTGGTTCAAGCCTCTCAGAAATGTGTATTTGATTGTGCAATAAAGCATTTATTCCCAACTTATTGCGAAAATATTTTACTTTTAATACAAATGTGAGCTTTTTGGTAATTTTAGATGTAAGGTGCAGGGTTTGAGTTAGGCTCTTGCTACTCAAATGCAATCACTTAATGACCACACATTTCACCTCTCTTTGACATTAGATAATTTAAAACTAGACTATGACCAGAAAACAGGATGTGGATCAATTCTATTGCAACAGTATATAATGCTGATATTACACGTCCTATGACCTGAATGCTCCATCCCAGGAGACCAAGATCCTTAAGAAAATCAACACCATTAATTGGGGGTGAGGATATAGGCTACCATCCCTTCTGAGGACCTGCAGAACCCTAGCTGTCCACAGGATGCTACATGTCCCCCACCTTTGCTACTGCATCACACTAAGAGGGTTCCGTGATCAATCAGTGTGGTCAGATGAATGAAATGGGTGATGCAAACCCCCAGAGACCATTCTGCACAGTAATGTAGAGCAGCACCAGGGCCAGAGCTGGTGAAGGGATGACACAGTGTGTGTGAAGCCTGTACCAACTGCCATATTCATTAATGGAGTGATCGATAGTGGAGCAGTGAAGAGAAAGACATTGCTGCTCCTCCTGCTGTATGAGGTAGGCCATATGGAGTATGAGCCAGTGGAGAACTGTCACTACAGATGCTAAATATATGCACACCAAACACAGCAGGAATCTCCCTGCCTGCTTGCACATCACACCGTCCAGGTCAACAACTCATTACTATGGATAATGCTTAACAGAAAGTCTGGACACCAGCAGAACCTGGACTGCAATCCTCCTGATTACAATGCAAAGGGTGTGTATCTAAACTGCTGGAGTTAGTCCTTCTGCACAATAGGAAAATGATTGTATGGCTGGGGATAGGGTAGATCTCATGTAGATTACTTTGACTCTGGAAGTAGACAGAGCCTACAGCAACTGCTTTAACACACACTGAAATGTGCCCGGCAGCAGGCCAGTGAGAGAACATCACTGTGACTCATTTTCTTGAGCGTAGACTGGCCAAATGAGAATGCCACTACTGCACAAATGTTATTCTGAAAATGATATGGTCCAACCAACCCCCCGCCTCCCTCCCCTTGCTTGAATGCGCCACTGTCAAGGCCAATGCTTAAATGCCATGATTGAGACCTAGAATTTGAATCAGGCCTAAAAGATTTCATCTGCTCATACACCTTCTGAAAAGTACAGTATACCATCCCCTCTGTGTGTATGGATGCATAGAGGCTTGTGTACCACTGGGACCCGATACCCTGTAGTGCAGATGAGGGCTCCGTGGAATAGTGAAAAGGTGGTGGTTGGTTAGTAACATACTGTCTATTCTGTGCCCCAAGTCTAAATGGGATTGACTACCATACAACTGCAGCCTTAATGCCCAATGTAAAAAGATTGCAACCACATATGTCCACACATACAAACTTACTTGACTACCTGTCACATCCCTGGAACGTTTCCCAGCTGCAACATATGCAGGACCAGCATGTCAGCATCTGTTTCCAGAAGCATTACTAGGCAATAAGCAGGTGACTAGAAAAACATCATGAAAGATGCTTAAATTTACATGAGAATTCATCATGAAAGAAACTTCATCCGTTGTCCCAGCTATTGCTATTTAAGAACAAAAAGTCACAGAAATGGTGAATGAGATCAAATCCATGGGAGTGGCCTTTGCTGCGTCAGTGCAAGGATGGACTTGGCTGAGAAACCTATGAAGGCAGTCAACAATCAAATGCCTAAGGTGCTAGACTGGGGGCAGGATGTCTAGTTTATAAACTGTATGATTACAGACATGGAAAACAGGTCACGCTGCAATAACATTAGTATATGTAGGAACAGGGGTGGGAGCACACCGCTTCACCCCCCAGCAAGGTTCGCCCCTGGCATTCTGGTAAATGCAGTCTCATGTTGCTTGCTTTGCTATAGTATTCAGAGTGTTTCGCCAGAGTTGGCGCAGATAGTGCTGATCTCTAGACATGTGTTTCTGGAATACTCCAGTGATATTTGAAGTAAGCATGTACCATGAACTGCATTGACCAGAATGCTAAGGGGCGAACTGTGCTGGGAGGTGAAGCAGTGTGCTCCCACCCCTTCCTGTTTGAAAAGGCTCCCTTGAGCCATTGAGCTGACGAGCTTGTGGAGATGCACCTGTGCGCCTGTGAGAGGTACTGAGACCTGAAAATATTGTGGCAGCCTGCTCAGCAACCCCAAATTAAATTCGTTTTTATCTGTACTGATGACGGATGATATCCAGAAACACAGGTCTACAGATTTACAGCACTAACCTGCACCAACTTTGGTGGAATACTCCAATGATATTTGAAGTAAGCATGAACCATGAACTGCATTAACCAAAATGCTAAGGGGCGAACTGTGCTGGGAGGTGAAGCAGTGTGCTCCCACCCCTTCCTGTCCAACATTAGTATATGTGGTGTGACTGAAACCACAGCAAAAGATGATATGTTCAACTTCCTGACAGATTTCTTCCCCTGTGTGCTACACATATGATTCAAAATCCAACAGAGATCTTCGAAGGCCTCAAGCAGACCACGTCCCATCACTGACTGTCTACTGCAGCACAAGAACACTCCTCCAGGCAGCTAAAACAATAATATCTAAACCTATCTCTTCAGATTGCTCTGTTGACGCCCATTCCAAACTATGGACGTTTGTGGCCCATAGATCACGCCTCAAGAAATAGGAAATAAATGATGGTCTCTTAGACCCGGCGACGAAGCTTATCACATGGATTATGAGTCCTCAGAGCTCAATGTTCAAGGTCATTTGGAGTATTTTCTGGATTCTCTTGACTCTGCAACTGTGGATTCCGCACTTTTATCATCGGAATGCTCAGATAGAAACAGTAAATGTATCCTCTGAGCAGAATTGCACAGAACACCCAGCTAGCATTCCCACTGAGAGATCAGGCAGACAACATCTGCAAGAGGAAGGACTGACCCAGAATCATTCAGGAACTTCTTAAAGACAGAGTTAAATCTGGGTCCCAGTTTTAGAACAACATTCACCTTAATCAGCAAACTTCCAGAACATCTACTCCTTTCTTTTCAAAAGCATGCTTATTGATATTTACATAGGACTGGGAAAGCACGGCAGAGATACTGTCAACAATCGATTATGTGTGTATGGGGAGATCGTCACTGCCTGAGCTATGACAATGCAGTTCTGACAACAACAGTAAAGCAACAAACAGTAACAGCTCGGCAAGCGGGGGTGAGTCACAACTAGTTTAAAATAACAACATAAGAAGAGAAGCAGAGTGTGATGGAGATGACTGTGGATACAGCTCAGGGGGACGGAACTGGAGCGTGATATTGTACAGTGTTATAGTGTATAATAACAATATATGAAGAGGAGCAGAGTGTGATGGAGATGACTGTGAATACAGCTCAGATGGACGGGGCTGTAGCGTGATATTGTACAGTGTTATAGTGTATAATAACAATATATGAAGAGGAGCAGAGTGTGATGGAGATGACTGTGAATACAGCTCAGATGGACGGGGCTGTAGCGTGATATTGTACAGTGTTATAGTATAGAATACAATATATGAAGAGGAGCAGAGTGTGATGGAGATGACTGTGGATACAGCTCGGATGGACGGGCTGTAGCGTGATATTGTACAGTGTTATAGTGTATAATAACAATATATGAAGAGAAGCAGAGTGTGATGGAGATGACTGTGGATACAGCTCGGATGGACGGGGCTGTAGCGTGATATTGTACAGTGTTATAGTATAGAATACAATATATGAAGAGGAGCAGAGTGTGATGGAGATGACTGTGGATACAGCTCGGATGGACGGGCTGTAGCGTGATATTGTACAGTGTTATAGTGTATAATAACAATATATGAAGAGGAGCAGAGTGTGATGGAGATGACTGTGGATACAGCTCAGATGGACGGGGCTGTAGCGTGATATTGTACAGTGTTATAGTGTAGAATAACAATATATGAAGAGGAGCAGAGTGTGATGGAGATGACTGTGGATACAGCTCGGATGGACGGGGCTGTAGCGTGATATTGTACAGTGGTACAGTTTAAAATAACAATATATGAAGAGAAGCAGAGTGTGATGGAGATGACTGTGGATACAGCTCAGATGGACGGGCTGTAGCGTGGTATTGTACAGTGTTATAGTTTATAATAACAATATATGAAGAGAAGCAGAGTGTGATGGAGATGACTGTGGATACAGCTCAGATGGACGGGGCTGTAGCGTGATATTGTACAGTGGTACAGTGTATAATAACAATATATGAAGAGAAGCAGAGTGTGATGGAGATGACTGTGGATACAGCTTGGATGAATGGGCTGTAGCGTGATATTGTACAGTGTTATAGTATAAAATAACAATATATGAAGAGGAGCAGAGTGTGATGGAGATGACTGTGGATACAGCTCGGGTGGACGGGGCTGTAGCGTGATATTGTACAGTGTTATAGTGTATAATAACAATATATGAAGAGAAGCAGAGTGTGATGGAGATGACTGTGGATACAGCTCAGATGGACGGGGCTGTAGCGTGATATTGTACAGTGTTATAGTGTAGAATAACAATATATGAAGAGGAGCAGAGTGTGATGGAGATGACTGTGGATACAGCTCGGGTGGACGGGGCTGTAGCGTGATATTGTACAGTGTTACAGTGTATAATAACAGTATATGAAGAGGAGCAGAGTGTGATGGAGATGACTGTGGATACAGCTCAGATGGACGGGGCTGTAGCGTGATATTGTACAGTGTTACAGTGTATAATAACAATATATGAAGAGAACCAGAGTGTGATGGAGATGACTGTGGATACAGCTTGGATGAATGGGCTGTAGCGTGATATTGTACAGTGTTACAGTGTATAATAACAATATATGAAGAGAACCAGAGTGTGATGGAGATGACTGCGGATACAGCTCGGATGGACGGGCTGTAGCATGATATTGTACAGTGTTATAGTATAGAATAACAATATATGAAGAGAAGCAGAGTGTGATGGAGATGACTGGATACAGCTCGGATGGACGGGGCTGTAGCGTGATATTGTACAGTGTTACAGTGTATAATAACAATATATGAAGAGAACCAGAGTGTGATGGAGATGACTGCGGATACAGCTCGGATGGACGGGGCTGTAGCGTGATATTGTACAGTGTTATAGTATAAAATAACAATATATGAAGAGGAGCAGAGTGTGATGGAGATGACTGTGGATACAGCTCGGGTGGACGGGGCTGTAGCGTGATATTGTACAGTGTTACAGTGTATAATAACAATATATGAAGAGAAGCAGAGTGTGATGGAGATGACTGTGGATACAGCTCAGATGGACGGGGCTGTAGCGTGATATTGTACAGTGTTATAGTGTATAATAACAATATATGAAGAGGAGCAGAGTGTGATGGAGATGACTGTGGATACAGCTCAGGGGACGGAGCTGGAGCGTGATATTGTACAGTGTTACAGTGTATAATAACAATATATGAAGAGAAGCATAGTGTGATGGAGATGACTGTGGATACAGCTCGGATGGACGGGTTGTAGCGTGATATTGTACAGTGTTATAGTGTATAATAACAATATATGAAGAAAGCAGAGTGTGATGGAGATGACTGTGGATACAGCTCGGGTGGACGGGGCTGTAGCGTGATATTGTACAGTGTTATAGTATAGAATACAATATATGAAGAGAAGCAGAGTGTGATGGAGATGACTGTGGATACAGCTCGGGTGGACGGGGCTGTAGCATGATATTATACAGTGTTACAGTGTATAATAACAATATATGAAGAGAAGCAGAGTGTGATGGAGATGACTGTGGATACAGCTCAGATGGACGGGCTGTAGCGTGATATTGTACAGTGTTATAGTGTAGAATAACAATATATGAAGAGAAGCTGAGTGTGATGGAGATGACTGTGGATACAGCTCAGATGGACGGGCTGTAGCGTGATATTGTACAGTGTTACAGTGTAGAATAACAATATATGAAGAGAAGCAGAGTGTGATGGAGATGACTGTGGATACAGCTCAGATGGACGGGCTGTAGCGTGATATTGTACAGTGTTACAGTGTAGAATAACAATATATGAAGAGGAGCAGAGTGTGATGAGATGACTGTGGATACAGCTCAGATGGACGGGGCTGTAGCGTGATATTGTACAGTGTTATAGTGTAGAATAACAATATATGAAGAGAAGCTGAGTGTGATGGAGATGACTGTGGATACAGCTCAGATGGATGGGCTGTAGCGTGATATTGTACAGTGTTACAGTGTATAATAACAATATATGAAGAGAAGCAGAGTGTGATGGAGATGCCTGTGGATACAGCTCAGAAGGACGGGGCTGTAGCGTGATATTGTAGTGTTATAGTGTATAATAACAATATATGAAGAGGAGCAGAGTGTGATGGAGATGACTGTGGATACAGCTCGGGTGGACGGGGCTGTAGCGTGACATTGTAGTGTTATAGTGTATAATAACAATATATGAAGAGGAGCAGAGTGTGATGGAGATGCCTGTGGATACAGCTCAGAAGGACGGGGCTGTAGCGTGATATTGTACAGTGTTACAGTGTATAATAACAATATATGAAGAGAAGCAGAGTGTGATGGAGATGCCTGTGGATACAGCTCAGAAGGACGGGGCTGTAGCGTGATATTGTAGTGTTATAGTGTATAATAACAATATATGAAGAGGAGCAGAGTGTGATGGAGATGACTGTGGATACAGCTCGGGTGGACGGGGCTGTAGCGTGACATTGTAGTGTTATAGTGTATAATAGGAATATATGAAGAGAAGCAGAGTGTGATGGAGATGACTGTGGATACAGCTCGGATGGACGGAGCTGTAGCGTGATATTGTACAGGTTTTATAGTGTATAATAACAATATATGAAGAGGAGCAGAGTGTGATGGAGATGACTGTGGATACAGCTCAGGGGGACGGAGCTGGAGCGTGATATTGGACAGTGTTATAGTGTAGAATAACAATATATGAAGAGGAGCAGAGTGTGATGGAGATGACTGTGGATAAAGCTCAGGGGGACGGAGCTGGAGCGTGATATTGGACAGTGTTATAGTGTAGAATAACAATATATGAAGAGAAGCAGAGTGTGATGGAGATGACTGTGGATACAGCTCGGGTGGACGGGGCTGTAGCGTGATATTGTACAGTGTTACAGTGTATAATAACAATATATGAAGAGAAGCAGAGTGTGATGGAGATGACTGTGGATACAGCTCAGATGGACGGGGCTGTAGCGTGATATTGTACAGTGTTATAGTTTATAATAACAATATATGAAGAGGAGCAGAGTGTGATGGAGATGACTGTGGATACAGCTCGGATGGACGCGTTGTAGCGTGATATTGTACAGTGTTACAGTGTATAATAACAATATATGAAGAGAAGCATAGTGTGATGGAGATGACTGTGGATACAGCTCGGATGGACGGGTTGTAGCGTGATATTGTACATTGTTACAGTGTATAATAACAATACATGAAGAGGACCAGAGTGTGATGGAGATGACTGTGGATACAGCTCAGATGGACGGGGCTGTAGCGTGATATTGTACAGTGTTATAGTGTATTATAACAATATATGAAGAGAAGCAGAGTGTGATGGAGAGGACTGTGTATACAGCTCAGATGGACGGGGCTGTAGCGTGATATTGTACATTGTTACAGTGTATAATAACAATATATGAAGAGAAGCATAGTGTGATGGAGATGACTGTGGATACAGCTCGGATGGACGGGTTGTAGCGTGATATTGTACAGTGTTATAGTATAGAATAACAATATATGAAGGGAAGCAGAGTGTGATGGAGATGACTGGATACAGCTCGGATGGACGGGCTGTAGCGTGATATTGTACAGTGTTATAGTATAAAATAACAATATATGAAGAGGACCAGAGTGTGATGGAGATGACTGTGGATACAGCTCAGGGGACGGAGCTGGAGCGTGATATTGTACAGTGTTATAGTGTATAATAACAATATATGAAGAGGAGCAGAGTGTGATGGAGATGACTGTGGATACAGCTCAGATGGACGGGCTGTAGCGTGATATTGTACAGTGTTATAGTGTAGAATAACAATATATGAAGAGGAGCAGAGTGTGATGGAGATGACTGTGGATACAGCTCAGGGGGACGGAGCTGGAGCGTGATATTGTACAGTGTTATAGTGTAGAATAACAATATATGAAGAGGAGCAGAGTGTGATGGAGATGACTGTGGATACAGCTCAGGGGGACGGAGCTGGAGCGTGATATTGTACAGTGTTACAGTGTATAATAACAATATATGAAGAGAAGCATAGTGTGATGGAGATGACTGTGGATACAGCTCGGATGGACGGGTTGTAGCGTGATATTGTACAGTGTTATAGTGTATAATAACAATATATGAAGAGAAGCAGAGTGTGATGGAGATGACTGTGGATACAGCTCGGATGGACGGGGCTGTAGCGTGATATTGTACAGTGTTATAGTGTATAATAACAATATATGAAGAGAAGCATAGTGTGATGGAGATGATTGTGGATACAGCTCAGATGGACGGGGCTGTAGTGTGATATTGTACAGTGTTATAGTGTAGAATAACAATATATGAAGAGAAGCAGAGTGTGATGGAGATGACTGTGGATACAGCTCAGATGAACGGGGCTGTAGCGTGATATTGTACATTGTTACAGTGTATAATAACAATACATGAAGAGGACCAGAGTGTGATGGAGATGACTGTGGATACAGCTCAGATGGACGGGGCTGTAGCGTGATATTGTACAGTGTTATAGTGTAGAATAACAATATATGAAGAGAAGCAGAGTGTGATGGAGAGGACTGTGTATACAGCTCAGATGGACGGGGCTGTAGCGTGATATTGTCCATTGTTACAGTGTATAATAACAATATATGAAGAGGAGCAGAGTGTGATGGAGATGACTGTGGATACAGCTCAGATGGACGGGGCTCTAGTGTGATATTGTACAGTGTTATAGTGTAGAATAACAGTATATGAAGAGGAGCAGAGTGTGATGGAGATGACTGTGGATACAGCTCGGGTGGACGGGGCTGTAGCGTGATATTGTACAGTGTTATAGTGTAGAATAACAATATATGAAGAGGAGCAGAGTGTGATGGAGATGACTGTGGATACAGCTCGGATGGACGGGTTGTAGCGTGATATTATACAGTGTTACAGTGTATAATAACAATATATGAAGAGAAGCAGAGTGTGATGGAGATGACTGTGGATACAGCTCGGATGGACGCGTTGTAGCGTGATATTATACAGTGTTACAGTGTATAATAACAATATATGAAGAGGAGCAGAGAGTGATGGAGATGCCTGTGGATACAGCTCAGATGGACGGGGCTGTAGTGTGATATTGTACAGTGTTATAGTGTATAATAACAATATATGAAGAGGAGCAGAGTGTGATGGAGATGACTGTGGATACAGCTCAGATGGACGGGGCTGTAGCGTGATATTGTACAGTGTTATAGTGTATAATAACAATATATGAAGAGGAGCAGAGTGTGATGGAGATGACTGTGGATACAGCTCGGGTGGACCGGCTGTAGCGTGATATTGTACAGTGTTATAGTGTAGAATAACAATATATGAAGAGGAGCAGAGTGTGATGGAGATGACTGTGGATACAGCTCGGATGGACGGGGCTGTAGCGTGATATTGTACAGTGTTATAGTCGTCTAGCTGTGGAGGGGTGAAGAGTTAGAAACCAGATCCACTTGCAGAATGTACAACAGGGAGATGAAGGGGGCAACTGTGTCTGCCAGCGCCTCCTATCAGGTGTCTATTCCTTCAGGGCAAGAGATCATCATTAGAAATCATCCGTTTGTGTTCAAGTAGCAAGGTGATCAGCGATTGGAATACGACAGAGCTCCCATTTCTCCTCTCTACATAAGGAGGTACCCTCTGCCTGAGACAAGTGTTGAAGATCATAATGCCAAGAGGACGAAGAGTGGGGAGTCGAGGTTCTCCAAAGCCGGGTGATCGCTCACCGTGCCTCAGATCAGATGCCTTTAGACTCTGAGAGGTATAGATCTCTCTTGTCTTCTGCTTGTGTGGCATTATGCTATACATGACCATTTGCTTCCAGGACTTCTACAGAAGATCTGATGCTGACACCTTTCTTTGCTTATGGATTAATACAGCTTCCTTTATTCTAAGCTTAGTGCAGGGATCGATACATTCTGAACTGTTTCCTATGTATGGGGAGAAGGATCAAAACCATTTGTCCACTCATCAGATTTTATTCTTAATTTTCTGCATTACAATTATGGAATTTCTGATTATTCTTTGTTGCTAAGGACCAATAGTGTACGTTGATTTGGTCTTCCTATAATAAGCCTGCATGTTTTTGTATTTGAGTTATATTACTTTGGCTTTGAGCTTATGATAAATCCTTTTTCAACTTCAAGATACTGACTCTGAGTCTAAATGTGTGGTCACATTGTTCACACTGTCTATAGAATTAAAAATTGTTGATAACCTATTGGATTCTCAGGCTACAACAAAGGTCCGTTGACTTAAGGATTTGTAATGGTTGGCCCAGAACATCATCAATAGGCTAAGCCAGGACCTTACCATGTGATTGGACCTATATTGCCTGATGGATTTCTTTTACAATGTTAGGAGATGTAAGTATTTCAATGTTATCAGGACTGTTAAGCCCTTTAGAAATGGATGTAAAGCGGCTGGTTGCAGAGGATGAGCCAACGCGTATAAGTCCCTGTAGTGTGGCACAAACATTGGATCGATGTTGTGTTGTGTGAATACTAATGACCCTGAGATTTCTCTGATGGAGTGCATACAGTATGTTATGTCAAGGGGTGAAATAAGTGTGCTACAGTCAGTCTGGTCTAGCGGCTTCAGTGCGGTTTTGAGCCACATAAGCTGTAGTATCCATGAATTGCAGCCGTTCTATAAGATCAGCATGCTGATCTCTTTTGTGTGCACGCATGTGGGAGAGGTCAGGGCAGTGGCCAGTTTGTTTTTGAGGTCATGTATCGCTGACTCTCTCTGTTATAAATGTGTCTCCAAGGATGAACACACTCCAGTTGTGGTATGCGGTGTAGTGCTACAGATGTCCACTTTGCACACTTCCCATTTAATCACTCTGATTGAGGCTGAGCTATTACTGTCCACAATGTACTGCACAGTAGCGAAACATTTTGTCTTCCGGCCACAATGGTAACATCCTCCAGGTAGGTACTAGGGTAAGCACTCTTTCCCAGGCAAGGTACACAATTAATGGATTATAATCAGAGAGGGTTTTAGAGAGATAATTTGTATAAAGAAATTGTATTTGGAGTGATGTGTTGCAAATCAGTTGATGGAGAGGATCAAGATGAACAAGGAGGCATGGGAAGGTGACTAGAAGGAGAATTTCTTTGCCTGAGGGTGTCATGCCTGCCTCACTTCTACGAGATCCCAATGGTCAAGCCAATCAGACTGAACCACCGAGTTGCATACAGCAGGTTTGCCCTGGAGGGGAGGATATGATCGGTCCAGTGTAATGTCTAGAACAGTGTTAAAGTCATCGCTTAGGATCTATTAAAGATCAGTCCATGGGGTGAGGGCAGTGGAGAGGGAGGCTCAATTTCGTCGCTGGGCTGTGTTAGGAGTGTAGCTCATTCCCAGTACCACAGGCATGCCATCCAAGCATCCTTAGACCAGTACATATCGACTCAACCTGAGTATCTTCTAATTGGAAAGGGGTTCCCACACCAACCCAGAGAGTGGCACCCCATGCAAAGGAGGAGTAATTTGTACTAAAGATTTACCCTCGCCATTTGCGTTGAAGTGCCAGAGCTGTCGTATTCATGTGTGTTTCTTGAACAAAGCCAATTGCTAATCAATTGTGCTTGGATGTGAGCCCACAGAATTATTAGCATGCTTTGAAGGTTCACTGGAGTTTCATGGTGTGGAAACATGTTCTACATAGCTAAGGATGGCTCTTTTTTGCTAGGCTGGCAACAACAGAAGGATGTGCTGATTAAATTAGACCCTAATCACCATGATCAGGTATTGGAGACAGGGGCTGATGTGAATGTAACATGCAAAAGGGAATGGCAGGATATGTTTGAGGTGTTCAAGAGCGAGTTGGGGTTGCTCAAGGGTTTTGCCCACAAGATAGTACTGAAAGAGGAAAGTCATCCTAACTACACAAACCCCATATTATGCCATTGGTTATGAGGGAGCCTTTAAAAAAAGAGCTGGAAATGTTGTGTAAAGCAGATATCATCAAGGAAATTGAGGCTTCTGAATGGTTGGCTCCTGTGGATTTGGCTAAGAAACCTAATGGAGAACTGAGGATGTGCATTGATTTAAGGCACCTCACATCGTTCATCACTCCAGAGGGGGCATTTAGATTTAAACGCATGCCTTTTGGTCTAGCGTCAGCTGTGTTCCAGAGGGCAATGCATCAGCTGTTCAAGGGGCTGTGCAATGTAACCAATTTCCAAGACAATATTTAGATTTTTGGGAAGAATTAAGAGAAGCATGATGAAGTATTGTCTAGTGTGCTTACTGTTTTACAACAAGGAGGTCTAACCATTAGGTTAGAGAGCAGATTGCATCTGCTCCGGCGCTCAAACCTTTTGCCACACAGGATAAAAGCTTTGTATGTATGGATGCGAGTGCAGTGGGTCAAGGTGCAGTGCTGTTGCAGCTCAGACAAGGGAAAGAAGTCTCCATAGTGTATGCTTTAAGATAGTTGAGAGATGCGGACCAGAAGTATTCCACCATTGAAAGAGAAGCTTTGGCATGTTGGTGGGGGGTAAACCATTTAAAAACAATTGTGTGGGGAACATATTTTTCGATCTGTACAGATCACCATCCTTTGATGGACTTTTCACTAATACAGTGACTTGCCAAGCTTCATCGACAAGCTTGCGCTGGGTGGTTGAGGATGATGGAATTTTATACACCATGGAGTATGTGCCTGGTAAAAACAATGTGGTGGCAGATTGTCTGTCGAGGTTGCCAGTGTTATACTCTGAGCTTGACGAGGTGAATGAGAGTGAAGAAATGGTTGCATGCGTGTGCATCATTGCCAATGGACTCATTTCTCATAAGGAGTAGGTACAGGATGTTTTGGAGGACGAGATGTTTCAGGAGGTAGAAAAGTGCATGACTGTGGGGTTGCCGGCTAAAGGAAAGTCATTGGATGAGGTAGAATCTTTCCGAAATATAAGCACAGAACTGTCTATGGAGAGTAACATATTGATGAGGGGTGCATTGTTGGTAGTACAGGTGGTATTGAGAGAGTGCATATTATTGTTACCTCATGATGGACATTGTGGTATGAGCTCGACTAAGCGTAGAGTAAGAACATAGTACTGGTAGCCGGGTTGGATAAGGATGTGGAGAGAATTGTAAGGGATTGTTTGGCATGTGCATGGACCGAAAAGTCTCAGAGAACAGTGAAGTATCCGCCTGTGGTGGTAGAAAAAATGAATGCTCCATGGAAGAAAATAGGATTTGGCGTTTCAGGGCAATTCAATGTCTTAGGTTCCCATACTAAATAAACCATGGTAGTTATTGATTATTACTCAAGTTAGCCTGAGGTAAAGTTCACGGATCAGGTGACAACCCTGGATGTGATAAAATGTTTGGAAGATTTATGGGAACAAGAAGGTATAAGGGAGTGTGTAGTGACTGATAATGGTGTGCAGTTGGTATCTTAAAACATGAAGGATTTTTTGAGGAAGAGTGGGGTAGAGCACATAAGATCGTCAGTTTATTATACCCAAAGTAATGTTCTTGTCAAAAGGTGGAATAGGACTGTTAAGGAAGGTATACAGTTGGCTTTGTGTCAGGGTGGTAATTGGAGGGCTACAGTAAGAAAGTTGGTGTGTGCATATTGCACCACGCCCAATAGTGTCACTGGCAAAGTGCTTTACAATGTTATGAGGGGAAGCAAAGCCTAGAAACTTTTGGATTAAGATGTGGAAAAGAAGGAAAGGAATGGTGAGTTTATTGGTGGATCCCCTGAGGGTGTCATGGAGAGATGGGCAGTGGCGGATTGGGTGAATGTAAGGAAGGGATTGAGAGAGTGTAAGGGGTTATCTAAGTTTTAAAAGCCTCTCCAAATCAGGAAGGTAAATCGTTATACATTGTTGCTTAGTGATGGTAATGTGTGGAACACCAAGTAGGTGGTAAGGATGGCGGAATGTTTGCTGAGAGGCAAAAAAGGTAATAAGGAATCTCATGACGATGGTGTGTTTGAAAGTGTGGATGCTGGTCAAGGAAGAGTGCACCGCACACCTAGATGGTTTGATGTCTTTGTAATGGAACATTAGTGATGCATGAGAATAAGAATAAAAAAATGTTATTCTTTGCATTCCCTTCAGGGAAAATATTGTAATTATGGGATGTTGATATTAGTGGCTATTGTTTATTATTACTTTACATGTACTGTGTGTAATAATATGTCTGGACGTTGAGAGGTTGTGAATCATTGACTACTGTGCCAGCTGTGGCTGGACTGTGAGAGGTTGTGAATCATTGACTACTGTGCCAGCTGTGGCTGGACTGTGAGAGTTTGTGAATCATTCACTACTGTGCCAGCTGTGGCTGGACTGTGAGTGGTTGTGAATCATTGTGTCAGGACTATGATCTTTTTTCAGTTCCCAACTAGCACAGGAGCAGAACGACGCCTAATTCCCAATGCCCCTTTTGTAACGTCCCTGCTAGGTTTTTAGATTTTCTTCACAGGTAAGTACCAAGGGGGGAAAGGGGATGTGAGATGTTGTGAATCATTGACTATTGTGCCGTCTGTTGCTGGACTGTGAGAGGTTGTGAATGATTGACTACTGCGCCAGCTGTGGCTGGACTGTGAGAGGTTGTCAATCACTGACTACTGCGCCTGCTATGCCTGGACGTTGAGAGGTTGTGAATCATTGACTACTGTGCCAGCTTTGGTTGGACTGTGAGAGGTTCTGAATCATTGTCTACGGTGTCATCTGATCTGTGGCTTGATTGTGAGAGGTTGAGAATCACTGACTACTGCGTCATCTGTGGCTGGACTGTGAGAGGTTTTGAATCATTGACTACTGCGCCAGCTGTGGCTGGACTGTGAGAGTTTGTGAATCATTGTGTCAGGACTATGATCTTTTTGCAGTTCCCAACTAGCACAGGAGCAGAACGACGCCTAATTCCCAATGCCCATTTCGGAACGTCCCTGCTAGGTTTTTAGATTTCCTTCACAGGTAAGTACCAAGGGGTGAAAGGGGTTGGGGATAAGAAGAGACTGCCAAAACACTCGTATTCTGCCTTTTTCCTTTTCTTCTTTCTTCTTTTTAGGTAGCTGTAACAGATCACAATTCTCACAAATACATTCTCATTTTTTATGTGCAGAAAGGAGCACCTTCCTCAACATAAACAATCATGAAGGGCGTTTTGTGCTATCTGTGTGCGCTGCAGAGTGCCACACACATAGAAAAAGCAAAAACAAGGAGAAATAATAATAAAAGCATTTCTCCTTGTTGGACCATTCTAACGCCTGCTCTTGCATGGCGTTAGTTCTTGGCGCTGCATCAGGTTTACACCTCCTTTCAAATCTGGGGCAGTGTCAAAAAGCAATAGGTGGTGCGGTGGAACACCCACAGCGACACCCATTGCGCGCACCTTTCATACAGATGCCTGGGTGATAGGGTACCATATTTACAATGTTGCATTAAGCCACAAAAAGCGGCATACCACCACTTTGTAAATATAGAGCCGGGTATAGCACCACCGGAACGTTGGTAAAAGTGACGTTCCAGTGGTGCAATCCCCTTTTAAATAGGCCCCCTGGTCTTTCTTCTCACTCCCTTTGTGCTCATGATGTGCGCCTGCTACGATGGGAGTGTGCATTATTACAAGTCAGGTGATGGTAGGGCAACATATTAAAACAAGGCTGGTCCCCAAGCAGTGCTATGTGCTTGTAAAGGAATAGATGTCGCAGACAGCACTTAAATTGAACAAAGTGGAAACCCTACCAAACTTCTCTTCAGAGAAGTTTGTTACAGTGTAAACTTCACTCTAGTGCATGGCAGCATTTTCTTAGCAATTGCCATTCTGAAATAGGCGACATAGCTCTTAGCACTTTCTCTGACTGTGGGTGGACAACAGCGAGGTGGACATAATTCATGTTTATCATTGTTGAGTCCCATAATACTAAAAGGTCTCTTCTATAAGAGTAGTTTGAACTGTGGAAGAGGAATTAAAATGTAAATATTTCCCTGCTTTCACTTAGAAGCCCATCAAGATGCTATTCTGAGTTGCATCTGGGTTAACTGATGGCAGTCAGCTAACTGAGCTAGACTGTACTCAGTGCTCGGGGTGTGATCCTACAAGTGCAGACACATAACAGGTCTATTGTTTCTTACCAGGTGCCTTTAGAAGACATTACCAATTACACACTCCCAAGAGACTGATCTTTTCCATTTTTTACCCGTTTTACCCCAGTCATGTTAAAGATGACAGTCACATATTATGTGCTATTTGTGTCCATATGAATATGTGTAACCCCATACAGGGCTCCTGAAAAGAGCGGAAACACGTTGACATCAGTTTATAAGCAATGTCCTGGGTGTTTTAATCTTGAGGAAGGGTGTCAGAATGTAGGATCTGCTTCTTATGATTAACCCCACTTTTTGCTTCATGTTATACTGTTTTTGACTAGTCTGACTGAGAGCTTGCTAATCAGGACCCCAGTCTATCTGCTTTCTCCCTAAACTGTTATGTTATGTACTTAGGTACACTCCAGATTGGATACTCGGGTACCCTTGTCAGTCCATAGTATATGGTACCCATGTACCCAGGGCATAGATACCCCAGAGGCCTCCCATTGTCTGAAGCATGTATTATGCCACCCATGAGAGGCCATGCAAAATGGAACTACAGGCCTGCCATTTCAGCCTGTGTAGTTTTAAAACCTATAAGTCACCCCTATAGCAGGCCTTGACAATCCTGAATGCAGGGTGCTTGGTTCTAAGTGAATGGGTGCCACAGCATGAGCAGGACACCCTTGCAGCCTACGGAGTCCATTCTCCCGGGTTGTTAGTGTTGCAGCCATTTACAACATATAGAGTGGCATTATGCGACTACGTGATGACCAACTCTAATACGGCTGAAAGTAAGCCTATCGTGTTTGGTGTCAAACATTGTGGAATCATCCCCCCACACGGGTAACCTGTGTGGGAGGTATGATTCCACCCCTCAGAAACGAGCTTTGTGAGGTCGCTGGTGTTCCCGGTACCAGTCTTCTAGTCACGGGCAGCCCAAAATGGTTGCTGCCGACAGAGACACATTTCTGACAGGGGAAGGCAGAATAATAGGCATCCTGTCACAGGGAGGTGTGACCACCTCCCACACAGGATTTAGTGAATTAGGCCTGGATTGGTGCGCTTGCCAGTGACCGAAAGTCTGCATGAGGGGCACATTTGGTGTCCCTGTGCATAGTCCAGTTCAAACCAGTCCTGGGAGTGACTGGCTCCTGCTCTGGTGTGAAACTGCAAAAACAACAATTGATGGACAGAATGCAGAACAATGTCATACATTCACCCCAGTACAGAGATCTGGGCCTAAATCCATCGTTTTTTTGCTCACCATGCCATTCCAGTTTGAACCCAGCCATATGCAAATCAGTCTTGACCCTGTGCCCCATGGGAACAGTCCTTCCCGAACTGCCAGGCCAGGTCCTCCCTGGACTGGAAACAAGCATCCTAGGACCGGTTTTGGGGTTTCACCCCTCATCAGCCAGGATAGCTTGACTCCAGTGGCATGGAGAGCACGGGACCTACGTCTGGGCATACCCGTCAATGTGAGAAGTTGGCCTGGTATATGCTGTTCACTAATTAAAGTGGACACCTTGCACCAGGGCAAATCGACTCTTATGGTAGATAGGTTTAAGACAACCTTTTAAAGAAAGCTATCCTAGTGGTAGCTGTGGAGAGCAGCCTTCAGGCTAAGTCTCGGAGGAATGTAAAGCAGCTTGTTTTACCATATAATCTCTTGAATCACCAAATGAAAAGACACCACACAGGTATATATATCAAATATATATGTATTTATTTCTAAATAACTCTCTACTAATCTCTTTATGAGATTAGAAGACAAACATATGCACAAATCAACGTTTCACAATAAGTTTAGCACAAGATATGGCTGGGGCCCTAGGGGCGTACCAGACCATATACTAAGTAAGAGACTTAGAAACAATGACTTGCAAGGAGACAAGGCCTAGGGCCTTCAGAAGTGCTGGGGCCTCACGAAACCACCCAAGGCAGGTAAGTAAATGACCCACGGGGGACGCGTGCAGTGTGGATACACAGGCGCGAATCGCCGTTAACTTCAATGGGGCAAGTCGCGGTTGGAAATAAAGAGTTTTAGGATACTTCGGGAGAACCTACAAGCAAGTCACTTACAGGGTAAGTAGTTCTAGGGCCCACACCCACAGGAGCACCGTAGTGCTGGAGTTACCTCACCCAGGGAAGCCGGGTGCACAGGTGTCCTTTGGTGTCGGGTCGTGGCGTCGTTTTCAATGGCGAACAAAGAAGACTTGCTGCTTGCGGGAGCTGAAGAAGTGTCCGGTGGAATCCAAGCCTGGATTCTGAAGAAGGATGACCTGAAAGCAGAGGGGACAGTGTTCAAAGTCACTTGGCAGTGACCCGGGGCAAGGAAGATGGATGCCCACCGTCGTCGGTCGCTTCAGGTCGGTTGCAGGTGCCTTGACTCTTCAGCCACGTGGTCCAGGAGGCGTCGACGATGACCAGGAGCTGGATTCGGTGTGTCCCTCGACGTCTGCAGCTGACTGCAGTGTCGGCAACTCGATCGGAGCCAACAAGCCTTGGCAGATGGAGAAAAGTCGATGGCGCAGACCAGCAAGGTCTGTGGAACTCACCCAGCGAGGGTAAGTCAGGGCAGGCCTGGAGCAACCAGGGAAGCCCTTTGGTTTCTTTAAGAAGTCTTCTGGGGACCCACAAGCCGGCGGGCAAGGGATCGCGAAGACACCTCGGGCGGAATCACTCAACAGGGGCCCACGGTCACTCGGGACGGTGTAGGCCTCTGATCTTCGGAGGGATTCCTGCTGGAGGTCGGGACCACACGTGGTCCAAAGCACAAGTTCGTAGAACGTTGTGAAGGGGTTGCACTCGACAATAGTGCACGGTACCCAGGGGTCACGGTTCCTCGTTACTCGTGGGGTCCACTTGCCTCAGCTTCGCTGGGGACTCACGATGGCCTGGGAAAGGTCAGGAAATCCACTTCTTGGGCTGCAGGGACTTCGGACTCCGGCGGGAGAGGCGTAGTTTGCGACCGTCGTTGTCGTTTTTGGTGCCTGCCAAGCAGGAGTCACTCCTTGACTCCAAGGGAGATTCTTCTGTCTTCCAAAGGTAGTGGAACGTCGAAGGGCCAGGATTCTTCTGTAGAGTGTCGTCCAGGGGTTATCTGCTTTGCAATGGCAAGGTTCCCCCTCTTATACTAAAAAGAGGGGATGGACTAGCTCTATGACCCCACCTATGGGAGGGTCAAGGGAGGGGGTGGCTACACCCACTTCCCTTTGTCCAGTTTCGCGCCAGAGCAGGGGCAGGTAGCCCCTGAGCTGGTTTGAACTGGCATATGCACAGAGGAGCCTTCTGCTCCCCCAGTGCAGGACTTCAAAGCACTCTAAGAGTGCACCCACCCAGCCCCAATACACTAAACCCTGTCTGGAAGGTGGTTACACCTCCCTGTGACAGGATGCCTATTGTTGGGCTTCCTCCACTGCGAGTTTCGGTCATCAGCAGGAGGGCAGCCCAGTTTCTGTGACTGGTGGCATCCATTTTGTGATGCCCGGGCTCTTTAGGATTCTACCGCGTTTCCACAGCAGGTACATGTCTTATCCCTCTAGAAGGGTGGAATGCTACCCCCGCCGCCAAGATTGGCGGGGGGTAGTATTACAAGATGTTTGACACCAAACACAACATGTTTTGATGCAGCCATTCCAAAGTTAGCATTTACCGCGAGGATATAATGCACTTAATAGTATATGGTTTAACCGCATCCACAAACAGCACCAGAGAATAGACTCTGAGAGCTGCAGAGGGGCCCTGCTCAGGCAGAGGCACCCCCTCACATAGAAGCCAAGCACCCTGCCCTCAGGATTGATAGGGCCTGCCTTAGGGGTGACTGATAGGTTTATATGTGTGTGCAGGAGAGATATAGGTAACCTATATCTCAGTGAGGGGTGCTAGCACCACCTCACCCAGGCTGCAGTAGCAGGCCTGTAGTGTCAGATTTAGACTGCTTCCCAGGGGTGGCATAACATATGCTGCAGCCCCTGGGAGGCCTGTGAAGTACCTATGCCCTTGGCACCTAAGGTACCATATACTAGGGACTCATAAGGCACCACAGTATCCAATCACTAGTGCACCTAGAGTGCACTCCATGTCGTTTAGAGAGAACAGAGAGGCTGGGGCCCTGATTGGCAGGGACCCAGCCAGACTATAGCCAGAAACCAGTGCTAACATCAGAAAAAAAGTGGGGGCAACATAAGAGGCAGATCCTACTCTCCTACACAACCCCCCCAAACGTAGGGACACTAAACTAACCTTGACCAGTTGAGTCTTCGTGTTCAAAGTGGAAATACCTTGAGAGTCCATCTGCATTGGCATGTTGGGTCCCAGGCCTATGTTCCACTGTATAGTCCATCCCCTGTAGGGAAATGGACCACCTCAAAAGTTTTGGGTTTTCACCTTTCATCTGCTTTAGCCATAGGAGGGGCTTGTGGTCAGTCTGAACTATGAAGTGAGTACCAAACAAGTATGGCCTCAGCTTCTTCAGGGCCCATACCACAGCAAAGGCCTCCCTCTCTATAGCTGACCAACGTTTCTCTCTAGGGGTCAGCCTTCTGCTAATAAAAGCTACTGGCTGGTCTTGACCTTCATCATTCAGTTGAGACAGTACAGCTCCCACACCCAGCTCAGAAGCATCTGTTTGGACAATGAACTTTTGGTGTAGTCTGGACTCTGTAAGATGGGGGCAGTGCACATGGCCTGCTTTAGGTCTTCAAATGCCTTTTGACAGCTAGCTGTCCACTGAACCTTTTTTGGCATTTTCTTAGAGGTAAGATCATTCAAGGGGGTCACTATAGATCCATATCCCTTGACAAACCTCCTATAGTACCCAGTCAGGCCTAAGAAGGCTCTCACCTGTGTCTGGGTGGTTGGAGCAACCCACTCCAATATGGTTTGGATTTTGCTCTGCAAAGGCTGAACCTGGCCTCCACCTATAAGGTGGCCCAGGTACACAACCTGACTCTGCCCTATCTGGCACTTGGTGGCCTTGATAGTGAGGCCTGCTTTCTGCAGGGCCTCCAAAACATTTCTGAGGTGGACCAGGTGATCCTGCCAGGAGGAACTAAAGACAGCAATATCATCTAGATAAGCTGAGCAATAAGTTTCCATCCCTGCCAGAACTTTATTCACCAACCTCTGAAAAGTGGCAGGTGCATTTTTCAATCCAAAGGGCATCACCACAAAGTGGTAGTGCCCACCAGGGAGTCGAAAATGCTGTTTTGGCTTTTGCATCATCAGCTAATCTGATTTGCCCGTAGCCAGCTGTTAGGTCAAATGTGCTTAGATACTTGGCTGAGGCCAAAGTATCAATCAGCTCATCTGCCCTTGGTATGGGATAGGCATCAGTCCTAGTGACTGCATTGAGGCCTCTGTAGTCTACACAAAACCTCATTTCTTTCTTACCACCCTGGGTATGAGGCTTGGGTACCAGGACTACTGGGCTAGCCCAAGGGCTATCTGAAGGCTCAATCACGCCTAACTCCAACATTTTCTGGACTTCAGTCCTGATACAGTCCCTGACATGGTCAGGTTGCCTGTAGATTTTATTCTTGACAGGCAGACTGTCCCCAGTGTCCACCTCATGGGTGCACCAGGTAGTCTGACTAGGGGTCAGGCTAAACATATGTCTAAACTGTTGCAGAACTTGTCTGCACTCAGTTTGCTGATGGTCAGTGAGGCTGCTTGCCAAAGCAACACCATCTACTGACCCATCATCAGGGTTCTGAGAGAGCAGGTCAGGGAGAGGGTCACTCTCCTCCTCCTGGTCCTCATCAGTTGCCATGAGCAAGCCCATGTCAGCCCTGTCAACATATGGCTTTAATCTGTTGACATGAAGCACCCTTAGGGGGCTCCTGGGAGTTCCAAGATTCACCAGATATGTGACTTCTCCCTTCTGTTCAACTATTGTATGGGGGCCACTCCATTTGTCCTGGAGGGCTGCTGGGGCCACAGGCTCCAACACCCACACTTTCTGTCCTGGCTGGTATACAGTCAGCACAGCCTTTGGTCATGCCAAGCTTTTTGCAATTCTTGGCTGGCCTCCAGGTTTTTGGTTGCCTTTTTCATGTACTCTGCCATCCGGGAGCGGAGACCAAGTACATAGTCCATCACATCTTGTTTGGGGGCTTGAGAGGTAACTCCCAGCCCTCTTTTACCAAACATAGTGGACCTCTCACAGGATGCCCAAACAGAAGCTCAAATGGGCTGTAGCCAACCCCCTTCTGTGGAACCTCTCTGTATGCAAACAAAAGGCAAGGAAGAAGAAGGTCCCATTTCCGCCTAAGCTTCTCTGGGAGTCCCTTAATCATTCCTTTCAAGGTCTTGTTGAAGCGTTCAACTAAACCATTGCATTGTGGGTGATAGGGGGTGGTGAACTTATAAGTTACACCACACTCCTTCCACATTGCTTTCAGATATCCTGACATGAAGTTGGTACCTCTGTCAGAAATGACCTCCTTTGGAAAACCCACTCTGGAGAAAACTCCAATGAGGGCTCTTGCCACCACAGGTGCTGTGGTGGTCCTCAGAGGAATTGCCTCTGGGTACCTGGTGGCATGATCCACTACCACCAGGATAAATCTGTGCCCAGATGCAGTCTGAGGGTCAAGGGGACCAACAATGTCAATCCCTACCCTTTCAAAGGGTACCCCCACCACAGGTAGTGGTATCAGGGGGCCTTTGTTGTGCCACCTGCCTTACCACTGGCTTGGCAAGTGACACAGGAGCGACAAAACTCCTTTGTGTCCTCTGACATATGTGGCCAATGAAAATGTGGAACAAGCCTGTCCCAGGTCTTGTTTTGGCCCAAGTGTCCTGCCAAAGGGATATCATGTGCTAAGGTCAAGAGGAACCCCTAAACTTCTGAGGTATTACCAACCTCCTGGTGGCTCCAGGGGCTGGGTCTCTACCCTCAGAATATAGGAGTCCCTCATCCCAATAAACTTTATGGGACCCACTAGCACTCCCAGCAGCCTCAGCAGCAGCCTGCTGTCTGAGGGGTTCAAGAGAGGGGCAGCACTGTTGCTCCTTGCTCAGATCTTCCCTGGAAGGGCCCCCTGCCCCCAAGAACTCAACCTGGTCAGGTTCAAGTTCCTCTGGGGCAGTTCCTTCTTCAGGTTCTGCTTCACCTCCCTCTGGAAGTGAATCCTTGATCTGAGACAGAGGGGAAGGCACTGCCTTAACCCTACTGCTCCTCCTCTTGGGAAGCATCTGGTCCATTGTTCCAGGATCCAGAGCTGGTTCAGTGTCATGCATTCTTGCTTGTGACCTGGTCACAGCAAATACCTCTGCAGGGATGCCCAACATCTCAGCATGAGTCCATAACTCTACTTCAGACCAGGCTGAAGTCTCTAGATCATTGCCCAATAGACATTCTACAGGGAGGTCTGCACTGACTACAACCTTCTTGAGGCCAGTTACCCCTCCCCAGGAGAAATTCACAACTGCCAGACTATGGTTGGTCTGGACATTGCTTGCATTGGTCACCTGGTACATTTCACCCAGGATGATCTGTTCAGGGTCCACTAGGTCCTCTGCCACCATGGTGACACTAGCACCTGTGTCCCTAAATGCCAAAGCCTGTTTGCCATTTATCAAAGGCTGCTGTTTGTACTTGCCCAGATTACTGGGGCTTACTAGGAAGGACATATCAATGTTTCCCTCACAAATCAGCATTGCCTGAGTGGTCACTCTGACTAGGTCAGAATCCACTCCAGAACCCAGGGTCAACCCTACTACACCCTTATTCTGCGTACCACCTCCACCAGTAGCTGAGCTAGGGGGCACAGTTGCCTTAGGGGCAGGAGTGGTGGTGGTTTGGTCTTTGGACTTGGTACAATCAGAAGTCCAGTGCCCTTTCTGTTTACAGAATTTGCACCAGGGCTTCTTTTGGCCTTTTCCCTTGTTGGACTGTGACTCCCCACCAGATGCAGATTTTTGGGGCCCTTGTGAAGACTTCTGGTCTTTTGACTTATCCCCACCTTTCTCAGAGCCTTTAGGATCTTGCTTCTTAGTGTCACCCCCTTGGTTCTGGGTTTTCTGCCTCACCCTGGTTCTGACCCATTTGTCTGCCTTCTTTCCCAATTCTTGGGGAGAGGTCAGATCAGAGTCCACCAGGTACTGATGCAACAACTGGTTCTGGCAATTATTTAGGATCTGTTCTCTCATCATCAGATTATACAATCCCTTGAAATCAGTAACCCTACTGCCAACCAGCCAACCCTCTAGAGCCTTGGTTGCACAATCAACAAAGTCAGTCCAGTCCTGAGTCTGTGCCTTCTGGGTATCTCTGAACTTCAACCTGTACTGCTCAGTGGTTAAGCCAAACCCATCTATCAGTGCACTCTTCAGGACCTCATAATCATCAGCATCCTCCTCTCTAACAGTGAGGAGCTTGTCTCTTCCTTTATCTGAAAAGGAGAGCCACAAGATTGCTGCCCACTGCTTTTGGGGGACCTGCTGTACTCTACAGGCCCTCTCCATAGCAGTTATCCACTTGTGGATATCATCCCCACTCTGGTAGGGAGGAACAACCTTGCTCAGGTTCCTATGGTCAGGAATATATTCTCTGCCTCTAGGGACACTGTTGCTGCCACCAGGGGGTTCTAACCCCTCTTTTCTAGAAGCTCTCTGGATCTCCAGGGCTTCCCTATCCAGTGCCAACTGCTTGGTTCTGAGGGCCACTCTGGCTTCCTCATACTGGAGCAGTTTGCACCTTCTCTCAGAGGAGGTCTCTCTTAAGGAAAAGTATGAGCTCCTCTGCTGGACAAATTCTCTGCCAGAGTGATAAGAGTGGTCAGATTCCCTGGAAGGGGATCTGTTCCTCTCCTCCTCTCTGTCAGTTCTCTTAGGGAGAATTCCTCTGTCCTTTTCAGGCTCCTTGGAGCCTGGCCCTTCAATCACAGAGTCTTGGTCATTCTGATTTTCATCATCTGACCCAGATACTATGACTGACCCACCCACTGATTCAAACCCTTTAGCTCCTAGAGCCAATCTAAGGTCATCTGCTGTCAGCAGATCTATCAGGTGGAGTGTTGAGGGACTCTGTCCTAGTCTCAGGTGTCTGTCAACACACATGGCTCTCAAGTCAGAGAAAGCCATGTCCTTATACTGAGGCTGAGTGGATCCACTGGGTCCACCCCTTAAGGACATTCTAGTGTTGTGCAGTGTTGTACTACCTACACTAGTTTGTGGCCTACTGATCCTAGCTTGAGCTGTGGAAAGGGTGTGCTATCCCTTGGCACACAGCTCTAAGTTCAGTAGAACTTATTGATACTAAGCTTGACTTTATATGTACCTTGAGTACCTATAATGGTTTTCAGTTAGTAATTCAAATAGAGATTTTCTGGTAAAACAATGGCAAGCTGGAATCCCACACGCTGCCCACCAATGTGAGAAGTTGGCCTGGTATATGCTGTTCACTAATTAAAGTGGACACCTTGCACCAGGGCAAATCGACTCTTATGGTAGATAGGTTTAAGACAACCTTTTAAAGAAAGCTATCCTAGTGGTAGCTGTGGAGAGCAGCCTTCAGGCTAAGTCTCGGAGGAATGTAAAGCAGCTTGTTTTACCATATAATCTCTTGAATCACCAAATGAAAAGACACCACACAGGTATATATATCAAATATATATGTATTTATTTCTAAATAACTCTCTACTAATCTCTTTATGAGATTAGAAGACAAACATATGCACAAATCAACGTTTCACAATAAGTTTAGCACAAGATATGGCTGGGGCCCTAGGGGCGTACCAGACCATATACTAAGTAAGAGACTTAGAAACAACGACTTGCAAGGAGACAAGGCCTAGGGCCTTCAGAAGTGCTGGGGCCTCACGAAACCACCCAAGGCAGGTAAGTAAATGACCCACGGGGGACGCGTGCAGTGTGGATACACAGGCGCGAATCGCCGTTAACTTCAATGGGGCAAGTCGCGGTTGGAAATAAAGAGTTTTAGGATACTTCGGGAGAACCTACAAGCAAGTCACTTACAGGGTAAGTAGTTCTAGGGCCCACACCCACAGGAGCACCGTAGTGCTGGAGTTACCTCACCCAGGGAAGCCGGGTGCACAGGTGTCCTTTGGTGTCGGGTCGCGGCGTCGTTTTCAATGGCGAACAAAGAAGACTTGCTGCTTGCGGGAGCTGAAGAAGTGTCCGGTGGAATCCAAGCCTGGATTCTGAAGAAGGATGACCTGAAAGCAGAGGGGACAGTGTTCAAAGTCACTTGGCAGTGACCCGGGGCAAGGAAGATGGATGCCCACCGTCGTCGGTCGCTTCAGGTCGGTTGCGGGTGCCTTGACTCTTCAGCCACGTGGTCCAGGAGGTGTCGACGACGACTAGGAGCTGGATTCGGTGTGTGCCTCGACGTCTGCAGCTGACTGCGGTGTCGGCAACTCGATCGGAGCCAACAAGCCTTGGCAGCCGCAAGTCTCGGGGAGATGGAGAAAAGTCGATGGCGCAGACCAGCAAGGTCTGTGGAACTCACCCAGCGAGGGTAAGTCAGGGCAGGCCTGGAGCAACCAGGGAAGCCCTTTGGTTTCTTTAAGAAGTCTTCTGGGGACCCACAAGCCGGCGGGCAAGGGATCGCGAAGACACCTCGGGCGGAATCACTCAACAGGGGCCCACGGTCACTCGGGACGGTGTAGGCCTCTGATCTTCGGAGGGATTCTTGCTGGAGGTCGGGTCCACACGTGGTCCAAAGCACAAGTTCGTAGAACGTTGTGAAGGGGTTGCACTCGACAATAGTGCACGGTACCCAGGGGTCGCGGTTCCTCGTTACTCGTGGGGTCCACTTGCCTCAGCTTTGCTGGGGACTCACGATGGCCTGGGAAAGGTCAGGAAATCCACTTCTTGGACTGCAGGGACTTCGGACTCCGGCGGGAGCGGCGTAGTTTGCGACCGTCGTTGTCGTTTTTGGTGCCTGCCAAGCAGGGGAGTCACTCCTTGACTCCAAGGGAGATTCTTCTGTCTTCCAAAGGTAGTGGAACGTCGAAGGGCCAGGATTCTTCTGTAGAGTGTCGTCCAGGGGTTATCTGCTTTGCAATGGCAAGGTTCCCCCTCTTATACTAAAAGAGGGGATGGACTAGCTCTATGACCCCACCTATGGGAGGGTCAAGGGAGGGGTGGCTACACCCACTTCCCTTTGTCCAGTTTCGTGCCAGAGCAGGGGCAGGTAGCCCCTGAGCTGGTTTGAACTGGCATATGCACAGAGGAGCCTTCTGCTCCCCCAGTGCAGGACTTCAAAGCACTCTAAGAGTGCACCCACCCAGCCCCAATACACTAAACCCTGTCTGGAAGGTGGTTACACCTCCCTGTGACAGGATGCCTATTGTTGGGCTTCCTCCACTGCGAGTTTCGGTCATCAGCAGGAGGGCAGCCCAGTGTCTGTGACTGGTGGCATCCATTTTGTGATGCCAGGGCTCTTTACGATTCTACCGCGTTTCCACAGCAGGTACATGTCTTATCCCTCTAGAAGGGTGGAATGCTACCCCCGCCGCCAAGATTGGCGGGGGGTAGTATTCCAAGATGTTTGACACCAAACACGACATGTTTTGATGCAGCCATTCCAAAGTTAGCATTTACCGCGAGGATATAATGCACTTAATAGTATATGGTTTAACCGCATCCACAAACAGCACCAGAGAATAGACTCTGAGAGCTGCAGAGGGGCCCTGCTCAGGCAGAGGCACCCCCTCACATAGAAGCCAAGCACCCTGCCCTCAGGATTGATAGGGCCTGCCTTAGGGGTGACTGATAGGTTTATATGTGTGTGCAGGAGAGATATAGGTAACCTATATCTCAGTGAGGGGTGCTAGCACCACCTCACCCAGGCTGCAGTAGCAGGCCTGTAGTGTCAGATTTAGACTGCTTCCCAGGGGTGGCATAACATATGCTGCAGCCCCTGGGAGGCCTGTGAAGTACCTATGCACTTGGCACCTAAGGCACCACAGTATCCAATCACTAGTGCACCTAGAGTGCACTCCATGTCGTTTAGAGAGAACAGAGAGGCTGGGGCCCTGATTGGCAGGGACCCAGCCAGACTATAGCCAGAAACCAGTGCTAACATCAGAAAAAAAGTGGGGGCAACATAAGAGGCAGATCCTACTCTCCTACACCGTCCCACTCGGGGTGACAAATGCAAAAAGAACAATTGATGGACAGAATGCAGAACAATGTCATACATTCACCCCAATACAGAGATCTGGGCCTAAATCCATCGTTTTTTTGCTCACCATGCCATTCCAGTTTGAACCCAGCCATATGCAAATCAGTCTTGACTCTGTTCCCATGGGGCTCAGGGTCAAGACTGATTTGCATATGGCTGGGTCCAAACTGGGGTGGCGTAGTGGGCAAAAGAACGATGGATTTAACCCAGATCTTTTGACTGGGGAAGAATGTTTGCATTGTCAGCATTCCATCCATCATTTGTTTGCTGTAACACTTTTCGCCCTAAGTGGGATGGGTATGCCCAGACGTGGGTCCCTTGCTCACTGTGCCACCGGATTCAAGCTAGCCTGGCTGAAGAAGGGTGACATACCCCGAAACCAGTCCCAGGATGCTTGTTTCCGGTCCAGGCAGGACCTGGCCTGGCAGTTCGGGCTGGACTGTTCCCATGGGGCACAGGGTCAAGACTGATTTGCATATGGCTGGGTCCAAACTGGGGTGGCGTAGTGGGCAAAAGAACGATGGATTTAACCCACATCTTTTGACTGGGGGAGAATGTTTGCATTGTCAGCATTACGTCCATCATTCGTTTGCTGTAACACTTTTCGCCCTAAGTGGGATGGGTATGCCCAGACGTGGGTCCCTTGCTCACTGTGCCACTGGATTCAAGCTAGCATGGCTGAAGAAGGGTGACATACCCTGAAACCGGTCCAAGGATGCTTGTTTCCGGTCCAGGGAGGACTTGGCCTGGCAGTTCGGTCTGGACTGTTCCCATGGGGCACAGGGTCAAGACTTATTTGCATATGGCTGGGTCCAAACTGGGGTGGCGTAGTGGGCAAAAGAACGATGGATTTAACCCAGATCTTTTGACTGGGGGAGAATGTTTGCATTGTCAGCATTCCGTCCATCATTTGTTTGCTGTAACACTTTTCGCCCTAAGTGGGTTGGGTATGCCCAGACGTGGGTCCCTTGCTCACTGTGCCACTGGATTCAAGCTAGCCTGGCTGAAGAAGGGTGACATACTCTGAAGCTGGTCCCAGGATGCTTGTTTCCGGTCCAGGCAGGACCTGGCCTGGCAGTTCGGGCTGGACTGTTCCCATGGGGCACAGGGTCAAGACTGATTTGCATATGGCTGGGTCCAAACTGGGGTGGCGTAGTGGGCAAAAGAACGATGAATTTAACCCACATCTTTTGACTGGGGGAGAATGTTTGCATTGTCAGCATTCCGTCCATCATTTGTTTGCTGTAACACTGGTGTGAAACTGGACAAAGGACATGGGAGTAACCTCCCCACTGTCCAGACCGTCCCCTGGGAGGGTCCCTTGAATCTGTCCAACTCTCTCTCGTGAATACAAAAGGGCTTACTTGGCTGTAGGGCCCTAGATTCCACGTGGACAAGATTCCAATCAAGAAACCACTGACCTTTGACCATCTGGACACTATGGACTTCGTTTGGACCTGACTTTGTCCCCCTCTCCGTCTGTGCCCGTGCACCATACAGGCTCCATGTAAGATCTGTGGAGAATCAAGGACAACTGAAGATATCTCCCTTGGAGTGAAGAAGTCACTCCCCTGAAACCGCAGGTACCACATCTCAACCAACCAGTCTGCTGCTCCTAAACCCCTATGGACTCTGAAGGCTCCAGCAACACAGGAGGTGGGTTTCTAAGTCCCTCAAAGTGTGAGATGCTCTCTCACCAAGTTTGAGGTTAGAATCCCTTGTGGGGGCTGCAATAACCCTACCCCTGTGCACCGCATACTTTTGAAAGTGCATATGCTTGTTGGTGTTTCCAAAACAAGTGCACTAGGCTCTGAGTAGCCCTAACCTCTGGAACCATTTCCTCCAAAGAACTCTGGCCTCCTTGCACCAAGTGCTCCGTGGGCTGTTGCTTTGTGAAACTGCTCAAGGTCTCCTTGCGACTCCTGTGCCTCCAGCCTGTGGGTCCTCTTGAGGGTCAACACTGATTTTCTTGGCTCTCTTGGTTGCTCCAGGCCTGCCCTGACTCCCCTGTGTTTGGTGAGTCTCCTGGACCTTGCTGGTCCAAACCGTAACCTTCTTTGACCTTCTGCATGGGTTGCCGTTGCCAAGGCTTGTTGGTACTCCAGCTGGACACCGACCCCTCAGTACTCGACATCCTTCATGGGACAGCTTGTATCCAGCTCCTGGTCATCCTCAATGTATCCTGGTGGCTGCAGAGTCAAGAACCCCCTCATCGCACCTGAAGCACCAGACATTGGTGGGCATTTGTCTGCCAAGCCCCTGGTCACTCTTGAGTGACCCAGACTCTGTCCCCTCTGCTTTTAGGTACTCTTCACCAGGAATCCACCTTTGTTTTCTGACAGACACTTTCCTTCTTCCCAACAGTGGCTCTTCTTCGAAGTCCTCCATAGAGATCAACAGCAGTTTCTGACGCCACTTCAGACCTATGCACCCGGCTTCTGGTACCATGGTATTCACAGGTGGGGTGGCTCTACAACCTCCTACTTTCACTGGGTTTCTTCGAAGTCCACTTTGAAGGGTCCTTAAACTTTAAAACTTCACCTGCGACTCTTCCTTAGAATTGTACGTAGCACGCGGTCGTGTTCCCACACTTCACCCGTCCTCTGTGGGGTCCCTACTTACTCACCTTGGGTGGTTCCTTGGGGTCCCAGCGATTCTACATGCTCTAGACACTGTCTTGAATCTATTTGTAGTTCTTATGCCACTATTTTAGTATATGGTTTGGTCTCCCCCTGGAGGCCACTGTGTATTAGTGCTACTTACTATTGTTTCTGTGCTACAGTATTATGTGCTTTGTGAGTATCCTCGTATAGAGGGTACTATGTCATTCTTAAAGAGTGTTATATCGATAAATACATATTTTTATAACTACTGAGTGGTTCTCCTTTCATTTAACCAATGCTATAAGGTTACATTCTGGTAAAACAAGCTGCTTAACATTACTTCAAGACTAAGCCTTAAGGCTGCTCTCCACAGCTTCCACTTGGATGGATTTCTAAGGTTATCTTTGACCTCTTAAATCACCATAAGGGTGGTTTGGACTGGTACATGGTGCCCACTTTAATTAGTGGACAGCATATACCAGGCCAACTTCTCACAAAGGGGTGTCGGAATAAAGAGAAATACATATCTCACACATATTTTAGTTAGGCCACTGAAAGTGATGAGACAAGTATAGCATAAGGTTTTTTATCTGGGGAATTTATGGTGGGTCCCTGAGTAAAGGATGGTCCCACACTCCTGACAATTGCAACATTAACCCTGCAGGTAAAGTACATCACATCTACCACACTATACTTTGCATTCACTCCACCAGGAGTGTACCGAGTGAAGCTGCTGGTGGAGGTTCAACATCATATTGTCACAAATGAGCTTGTTTGAGATTAGACAATTCTTTTCTATTATCTGTTTGGTATTTGTAGCCCTGATGAAGTCGTGATCATGATGAAACATGTGTTGGCTACTGTTAAGAACCATTTGGAATTTGCAATAAAGTGCTTGTAAAGAACAATATTGAAGGAATAACATCTATCAGAGACTACATTATTAGTAAAAATTGTTACATATACAAATGTGCGTGTGCCATATGGGAGTATATATAAGGGTGCATATAGGTTTACATAGAAACTCGAGTGGGGCTCTAATTTGTGAATGTTGGGTGAAAAATCTTCCCTTTTGTGCACCGTATTTACTTGGACTGTGTCTAAATATTCTGTGGCAATTCTCAAGTGAGTGCCGTGGAACCCCTTTTTACCCTCTATTTCTGCATCATATTATCACAGATGATGGCATCTGTTGTTGTATGTGGGTGTTTAATGTTGTGCTGTTTTCTACATGCAACTATGACTGTAAGTGAGTTTCCAAAAAAGAAATGGTGGTGGCAGACAATACGTTTAGCATACTATACTAACTGTTTTATTTCCTCTCTTTTGAGGTTTTGTGTTGCAGTCACTAGTCATCTTCTGACACATAACTATTTTTGCCAGTATTGAATATCTATTTAATGTGAGTCTTTAGGGCATCAATCTTTCGCATACCGGTCATGTTGGAAAACTCTCCATCTGCACAAGGCACACAGTCGAAGCAGCAGATTGGCTTCCCTTCTCTTGGAGCTTTGCGGTACCCTGGGAGGCAGCTCTCACTGCAGACAGAGCGAGGAGCCTGTGAAGCCAAGAAGAAGAAAGAAGAAGCTGGGAAACATTTGTTCAGAGGTAGCTGCTTCCCACCCCGCAATGCATCTTTCACCACAAGCAGTAAAATATATTTTTTAAATTTCATGACTTTTTTATTGATTTTAGCATACTTTAAAAAGATTTGGAGATTTTGAACATCATTGAGTGACATACATTTAATTTTAATTGATTGTATGAAACGTCAAATATATATGTTTTAAAAATGTGGTTTTTGGGGGAAATATGCTAATATTTAAAATACGTTCTATGCAACAATGCATATTTTTGAGTCAAATTTAATTTTATACCTCATTGTAAGGAAATTAAAACATATTCCAGAATGTGCTTTTATTTTGCACTACACTAGGGTGCTTATTTATGAGCCCCTTGCACCACCGGAGCGTCACTTTTTGTTATGCACAAGCAAGGGAATTTCTAAATTCATATCTATGAGACCACACAAAGCCACTGTGCATAGGTGTTGGATGGCCTCATAGACAGGGAGTACATCAAGGCAGCGAAAATCACTGAGTTGCCTCACTCTGCGCTCCAGATGTTTTCCTTGGCCTTTGAGGTGGGTTTTTCCATGCAACATCCAAGGATTCTGACGCTGCCTCAGATTTACAAGATCAGGTAAACACGGGGATGCACCAAAACATTATGTCTCCCCAGGGAAGGGCAACGAGGAAAATACATTTATTTGTCCTCATTTTTTCCTCTTTCCGTGTGTGTTGCACTTTCCATTTGTGAACAAAGATGTGATTTGGTTTTATATATGAATGTATCGTTATTCATATTGACATCAACTTTCTCAATATTTACATACTTGTATCAAGGACAGTCCTGCAAGAGAAGCTTAATATATATTTGTAAGGTAATAGTAAGCTCGATTATTGCCACTCATAAGTCAATGAAAGCTGCCCTGATTCGCTCTTTTGATTGATGCAAAGGTGACTGCTTTTGAGATAAAAACTAAATTATCAATTTTAACAGCATTTCCAGTGCCTGAAGAGTATTTGCTTAGAAGCAGTGATTAATTCAAGCACATGGAGTCTACGGATACTCATTTTTGGGGACTGGTGCTTATTTGTTCTCATAAAACTTGTTGCCAGAACTTGAAAGTGTGTGCAATGCAGCTTCTCATTCATTCTTAGTGCTTAGCAGTGTGTATTCCATAGCATATTGTTCACTTTAAAACTTTAAAGGTGATACATCCTTCTGACACGTTGGAACATTAGTTGATCTCAAATTAAAACAGTTGAAACCGGTCCCACCTGATCGCCATTAAATGGATACTGGAAAGATATTACACTGACCTGATGCTTGTGATCACCACTAACACGCCACCAGATGGAGCTCTGGTTGATGACAAATTGTTGTCCTAGTTGTGCTGTGAGATCTAAATGTCCAACCTTCACAACTTCAATGTTATAGGAGCTTTTATGAACCCAGTTCAGAATGTCATACTTTGCTGGTACTTGCCCTTTGTCATCAAAAAATATAACATGCCCTGCAGCAGTCCTAAAATGTATCTTCTGGAGGAAACTGTTCACCTGAAACACAAAACACAAGGTCAGAAGGTCACATTCAGGAAAAACAGTGTGGCTTCCATTTTTTTTATAGTTGAGACCAAAATAAAGGATGACATCAGCATTTGGGTGAATTCTAGAACATATCCAAGTTGTTCAGCTACTAATACTTCAAACTTAACTGGGTCTGTAGGAAAGGCACTCCTAAACATGGTAATTAGACTCTGGGTCATAGCTTCGGATACCTCAGGGCATAAATAACAGATGAACAGCTTGGACTCCTAACTCTCAGCATCCTTAGAGCAGGAAATAACATTATATCCAGACATTAAACAACATTTAGGACAAACTCATCATTCCCATTCCAAAAACATAGATGCAAAAAACGTAGATCTTGCTTATGATGACAGTGAGATCGCTACAATCAGGCCGTCTGTGGCGGTCGCTCCACCATCAGATCCTGCATGTCCTCCTGTCGCATTATGGGCAGATGGAGGGCGGGCGGAGAATAAAAATAAATCTTTCATATTCCCTCTCAGCCCCCAGGATCAACCCCCAATGTCACCTACAGGTCGCTGTATGTGTTTACCACCAGCTCGGAAAAGGTGGCAAACATGTATTAAACCATACTCTTAGGGCCCGATTCACAAAGGTAAAGTTAGACCAAAAGTCTAAAAATTAGACCTGAAGTCTGAGTTTAGACCTAAAGTCTAACTTTATGCCAGAAGTCTAAGTTTAGACCTGAAAACTAAGTTTAGACCTGAAGCCTAAGTTTGAACCAAAAGTCTAACTTAGACCGAAAGTCTAACTTTATCACTTAGTAGTAAACTTACTAGTAGTAACTTACTTTTGTGAATACCGGAAAGTAGTGAAGCTAGACTTGTGATCTAAGTTAGACTTTAGGTCCAAGTTTAGACTTCTGTTGTAAAGTTAGACTTTAGGTCTAAACTCAGACATCAGGTCTAAATTTAGTCTTTTAGTTTTACTTTACCTTTGTGAATCGGGCCCTGAGTGTATTAATTATCAGAAAGATTGGTCTGGTGCAATAATTCCTCATTCTTCAATCACATGAGGTTTTACCATTAACCAAGTTTTGTGCAACTTGCAACCAAGCCTTTTGTAGCAGAGCTCATGTTTTGTCCAACTGAAATGAAATCATTTAGGGTCCAGGTGGTCACCAAGAAATTTAGGAGAAAATATAGGTTAACATTTTACCAGATTACAAAACATGAGTTAACAAAGAGGTAAACGTCAGACTGTTGGAGCACTGCATCCCTGAATGGACACAGGCTGAATCTAAGTGCCGACAAGCTCAACATTTTGAAGACATCAGAAACCCACACCCCATGGCAAATACTAGTCCATAAGCATGTCCCTAAATAAAACATTATAAAAAGATGCACATGCGCAAACCAAAAAAATACTGTAAATGGACATGGGATATATGGAAATAGCTGACCATGTAGTTGCTATACCAATGTAGGCACCAAACAATTATGGCACACACATATTCTGGACAAAGCAGTCTGGAACTACTGGGCCACAATTGTCAGGGGTTGAGATCTTTTACTACTGCTGTCCCACAGCATAACCAAGCTCTGCAGCTGGGCCAAGTACAACCCTTTTTTCTCTGGAGCAGTCACAAGCTTCTCAGGTAGATCAGCTTGAGGGTTCTCAGGCATCAATCCTACCCTACAGCAGCAAAATAAGATTAACATCCAGCCCAGTGCTTCTCTTTGTCAAAAATGCATACCTTAATCACAGAAAATACAGGATCCATTATACATCACTAATGCATGAATTTGCTATTTACAGGTGCAAATCTTTGTGCTTACAGGGGCCTTTGTTGATGAATCCAGTTATCCCTTCATCTGCTAGTGGATGCCTTTCTCTGGGCTTCTGACCCCCCAGGCTCAGAGTTTGAGGTAAGGTTTATGATTGCAGCTCCCATTCCTCCTCGGTTCAGTCTTAGTACTCAGTTTCTTGGGCCTAGGCCCATTCAGTCTCTCACCCAGTTCATAGGAGCAGCACTGGACTGCATTCCTCCCTGCTACGGAAGCAAGATCTCACCATTAGCAGGAAGCTTCCAGGCAGTGTACACTAGTCTTCCCAGTAGCTGTGTGGCAGCCAGCTGCAAACTGCAGTGCTCGGAGGATCATGGTATGACCAGAGGCTTCTGTTGGTGGCCGGCCCTCTTCCATGTAGCTGGCGGTAGATTGCGGCTCATTTTGGCACTTCTGTGGGTACTCGATTTACTGTGTGCCTCACCTGACACTCCAGTGAGTACTAGGCACCTATTCTTGAGTATTTCAGTCAGGTGATGATTCTTCAGTGTGAAAGTTACCAGGCACTATCTTGGGCACACAGTGCCTTGAGGCGATGACCTCAATGCTTCCAAAGTTTCCCCTAGAGCACCTCTCTTTTATTACTTGGTCTTTAGGACCGCTCCTGACCCAACAGCCCACTTTTGCAGTGCTGCAGTCACACAGTCCACTTGTGTAACACACAGGCCCTCAGCAGGCACTTATCCCAGCTCAGTTGGGTCTACTCCATAGGCACATACCTCCAGGTGCCTTTGTAGCAATGACAGGAATGGATGAATGCCCAGTCTCACAGTACCAAGATTCACTTGCTTAGTGAGTTTCTGTTGTCAAGTCAAGTCAAGTCAAAGGTAATGTTTATTTAGACCTTCGGTCCTTAAACATAAAGTAAAAAAGAACATTCCCATCTTTCCAGAATAAAATATCATGAATCGTTTCTACACAATAAAATTACAATACAATAATAACTAATTTTTTCATTTTCTAATCTAATTGCTATTATCCTAAAATAAACTTCATAAAATCCCATTTTTATAAACACCAAAAACTTTTTTGACTTCAAGCATAAATCTCCCCAGTGCACATGATATGTCCAAGTCGGTCATTTCCGTTAGCAATTCTGCTGCCTGTGCACGGTTCTTCATGCCACATTTTACAAATATAGGCCGTAAAAGCATTTTCCGTGTGTCGAGGACCTTGAGGCAATCTAATAATATGTGCAAAATATCGCATTTCGTGCCTAGGGTGCAGGTGCAATTTCCTTCGGGACCCATCATAACCTCTTTTATCCCATCATTCATATAACAAGGATTCGTTCCTATTCGTAATCTTAAAACTTAATTTCTAAAGTAGCGGTTGGGAAGTATGTCTATATACGGGAACTGTTGATCAGATTTCCAGGATTTCATCATAAAACCCACCGATTTTTTTTCCCCTCCAGGTATTGTCAATCCTGATCTCAAGATGTTTCTTTCCCTAGTACCTTCAATTCTCGTCTTACACCATCAATTTGTAAATCTTGAGGGTTCAATTTGACTCCTAGTTCCCTGCATGCTGTCTCAAGCATTTTCCTGACCCCTGATGCCCAGTTCAAATCACTCTGCAAAATTTCCCTTCTGCACCATTCTGCTATTTTTTGCTCATCCCCATTTCCCAGGTGTTGCCAGAATCTTATTAATGCCATACGTGCCATTAGCTCCCAAGATGCTATGCCCGTTTCTATTCTTACTGCCTGTATCATAGATGATCTAGGTAGGGATAGTACATTTTTTATACATTTTCCCTCTTCACTATCCCATCTTCTTTTACCACTCATATACAGTATTTCAGCTCCATATTGGAACTGAGGCGGTATCATGGCCATATAAGCTTTCAGGACAGGTCTATCTGACATTTACCATAATTCCTATAAAAAAAATGTAACCCACTGAAAGAGGCCTGCGCTCGTATGCTTAATGCATTCAGATGAGTTTCCCATTTTAGGGATCTTTCAAACCATATCCCTACATATTTGTACTCATTTACTTCTTCCACTTTAGTGGAGCCCAGAAACCAACTGAATTTTTTCCTTTTCTCACCAAAGCTCAAGACCTTGGTTTTGTCTAGGTTTACAATAAGTTTTTTCTGATTGCAATATTCATTAAACACCATCAGCTTCCTCTGCAGATCTATCTCTGTTCGATCTAAGATTACCAGATCGTCTGCATAGAGTAGGCAAGAAATATGTTTCCCATCTAATTTAGGGCTAGCACCACGTACCTTCTTTAATATAACTGGTAAGTCGGCTATGAACAAAGAGAAGAGCAAAGGGGCCAAGACACATCCTTGTCTTAACCCATTTTCAATCGGTATCTTCTTCGAGAGTGTCCCTTCTGTGTCCAGGACAACCTGTGCCCAATTGTTCCTATGGAGCTCCTGTAGAATAACCAAAAGATCTCTAGAGATGTCAATATTTATCATCATCTCCCACAACCGGTTGCGGTCAACCAGATCGAAAGCGGCCCGGAAATGGATGAAGCAGCTGAACAACGTACCCCCCTGTTCCACCGACTTCCGCACGATGGACCAAAGGGAGAAACAATGATCTATTGTAGAATGCCCCTTCTTGAAGCCCCCCTGTTCTGGCGGTATTATTTGCTTAACCTCTACCCATTCTTTAAGTTTTTCCAATATTACTTCACAAAATACCTTCTCTCCCACATCCAAGAGGTTAATTAACCTATAGTTTTTGGGGGTCTTTACATCTCCTCGTTTCTGAATAGGTCTTATGATCACTCCTGTCCAAGTCTGGGGCATTTTCCCTGTCTCCGGAATCCAGGAAAACATGTTTGTAAAAAATTCTGCCCACCAGTCTGATTGGGTATTTATAATTACTGCCGGAAGATTATCCGAGCCAGCAGCTCTGGTCAATGTTAGATTTGCTATAATGCGTTTGACATTGCTTTCTGAGATTGACGACCTGATATCCTCCCCCATCTCTGGCCATATTACTTGTTCCACAGTTACTTGCCGTTCTCTTATGCTATATATTTCACCCAGATATCGTACCCAATCATCTTCTGTCACTACGCAATTCATAATTGCCTGTGTCTTCCCAGACCCCTCTTGGACCAGTTTCCAGAATTTTTTTACATCCTTAGTTTCTATTGCCTCTAGTAAGTTCCCCCAGCATTTCTCTTTATATGTTCTTTTGTAATCTCTTATGACCTTTTTATACGGTTTCTTTCATTTCTGTAGGCTAGTCATCATATCAGTATCATACTTCAATTTCTGGTTTCTTTCCCCTTTTCTTATATTTGATTTCAATTTCCTACATTCCTCACTAAACCAGTTATTTTCTTTATGTCCTTTCTTATTCCTATCTCCCCTACAGTTTTTCCCTTTTAACTTAACTTAACTCTTAGACATTGGACAACTTGGATAATTACATTTTCAAACCAGCCTATGTTACCAATCCTTGGAATGTCATCAAATATTTAACACTGCTGAAATGACCTCAATTTCTCCAGGCCCTCCTGCGTCATACGAGTAGTCAACCGTTTGGGGTACTCCATTTGTTTTGTGATAAGACCTCTTGATTTTTTATTTCCTCCAACTATCTTAGCACTAAGTGGGAGGTGATCGCTTCCTTCAATCTTCATCACCTCAAAATCGCTAATTAATTCAAAATTCCATGCATGAATAAAGATGTAATCTATTGGACACAATTGGTTGCCCATCTTAAATGTGCGGCTAGCTGGCCGATCTGACTCCATCCTTCCATTAGCACAGACTAAGCACATTGAGCTTATGAAGTTACATAAGGCCATATCTTGCGCAGTAAATTCTCCCCTAGGGAAGTTGGCGACATTTATATTGTAGGCCATCAATATTCTTTACATCCTATATCAACTCTACAGGGGTCTAATTTGTGATTAAAGTCACCTAGTACTAAAACCAAGTCCTTCTGATAGGCATCTGTGATCTCCGCAATATCCTCCTTAAACTTGCTCAGATCTGCCTTATATTCCTTATATCCACCTCCCTGCATAGAAACACTTATGATTATTATACCATCATAATCGGGATTAGGGTCCAGAAGGTGCACTCTATAGCTACCAACCATTTGCATTTACTTTCAGAGGGACCACTTGTTTGGCTATTTTAGTTGATATCATGATTACTTGACCTCCCGCCGGACGGCCAAACTGACTTCTCCCAGCTGGTGTATTCAACTGTACGTACCCTTCCTGCACAGGGGTTTTGTCGCACAGCCAAGTTTCTTGAAGGCACACAATTTCAAAGCATTCAAATGTTTTTTTTAAAATCATCTATTTTAGATATTCTATTATAACCGTTGATGTTCCAAGTAAGTATACCCAGGCTGTGCGACGACCCTGCCTCCTAATCGATTTCACCTAACCAACTTTTGTCGTCATTCTCCAATGATGTTAAGGCCCTATATCTATTTATTAATTTTAATCCCTCTCTGTGCTCCTCCCTTTTGTCAATTTGCAGCGTAATTTTTAGGTCTTCCTTATTTCCGTATGCCTGCTCAATCAATCTAATCTGCCTCGTTCCCAGTCCTGCATGTTTTTTTAGGAAGGGTTGCTTATCTAACTCCCAATCTCTTACTTCCTGTTCTGAGACTAATCTGATTCCTTCTTCAAGTATGTCCATTTCTGCGCCCATTAATGCTACCTTTACCAATCGTGAGTATAGCAAGACCTTTGTCACTTCTTGTCCCTTTCTATTTTCTGTGAAACCTACCTGTCTCAGGTCTTCTGTCCCTATGTCTTTCAGACCTCCACATTTAGAGAAGGTGTGAAGCAATTGAGTTCAATTTAAGGGAATTAGTTTTCTTCCTCTCTCCTCTGATTTATCGATTCAAGATATAATAATAGTTCATTCTCCATTTCACTTTCTTTTTCATACATTCTTCTCCAAACCTCCCCTCTCCATTTCCTCTCTGGTCCTTCCCTACCCTTCCCTTTCCTTTTTTGTTCTTCAGATTCCACTTTTTCCCCATTCCTTCCCACCCGTTCATTCTTGTTCATGGGTTGTATTATAGGGTTCAGCGTCATTCTCTTTGATTTTTTATCTTGTGTTCTTCTCTTAGTATCCATATGTTTTACACCTCTATTTCCTAAACTCTGTTCCTGATATTTATTTAGGTCTTTCACTGGACCCTTATATCCTTCCTCTATAATCACATCCTCTCTTTCCTTTTGTTTTATGGCCGGGCCCTTCTTACCCCTTCTCACTTGTCTCCTTGTTCTAGGTATATATTGTTTATATCTCTTTGTTTCTCCCCGCTTTTTTATAAGCATTGGGTATTGTGATATATATATATGCTCTGTTCTCCCTTATGTGCCTGATTTTACTCCTCCCCCCTCTGTAAAGGTATTTCTTCTCCTGTAACCGGTCTCACTATAGAAGGCATATGGTCCTTTATTTGTTTCAACTCCCCCACAATTATTTGTAGTTGTTCTTTTTGATATTTCAAAATATCATTGTTCATTACAGAGACTTCCAACAGGCCTTGCAAGGTCTTCTGTAGGATCAACATTACTTCTATCATTGCGGTGCTAGACGACGCTGTGATTTCTAAGTTAGATATTGACCCTTCCACGGGGTCATTCACCCTTACTGGGGGTGAGCTCATTTTCTGTCGCTCCTCTTCCTGTTCTTCGACTCTTGTATTATCATGTTCCATATCTGTACTCCTCTCCGTCTCCCCTTCCTCTGCATTTTCCCTCTTAAGTGCGGAGAATAGCTTAGGGGATGACGACAGTCTTGGCTTGAGTATCAGATCGCTTATATTTGAGATGTCATAATTTTGTGAGTCTGGCATTTCTAGATTCTGTGAAGCAAAACTATTAGACTCTAATTGTTTTCCCTCACATATATTAGCCTCCAACATTTTATGAGTACAGTTTCCGATGAGAAAAAAGATAGGAATACTAAATTTAGTGTCTCTATAATCAAAGTTTAAATTTACAACTTACGGTGAAATTGGGTTTTAAATTGCAGTTCTGAAAGTGTCGCTTTTAGAAAGTTGGTATATTCTTACTTAAACCATTTGGTGCTTTATGTCTGACTCTGGAATACAAGTCTGGGCTGGGTGACAGCTGGTTTCCTGCATTCCCTCTTGACTGCCACACACAAAGAAAGGGTAGGAATGACTGCCTAGTCATCTGCAAGTTGATGGAGCTGCCTGAGCAGGAGGGGAGGGAGGAGCTGCCACTCTGCACCTGAAAGTATGGTGTCTTGTCCCCACACAAAGATTTGCATACCCTCCTGGAGTGAGTCTGGAGCCAGGACAGGGAAGGGCAGAGTCTTGTGCACTACAAACATATTTCTTTGAAGTCTCCTTACTTCAAAGGCCAAATTGGTTATATGTATTGGGCCTCTGACCCCACCAACTCAGAACACTGCTCGAACTAAGGACATTCTGCCAGGAAGAAGAACTGCTGTGCTGTAGGAGGGACTACCACATTGTTAACTGCTTTCTCTGTGTTGGCCTGCTGGATACTGCTTCTTGCCTGAAATTCAGAAGGACTGGAACTGCTCTCTACATCCTAAGGACTATAGTTTCTCCAAGGGCTTGTTGGCTTGCCTCCTGTTGCTGAAGTCTCAGGGATTTCAAAGTCTTTCATCTTTATCCCAGCACCTGAACGTTACTTGCTGTAAGTCTTGCTCTGCCAAGTGGTGCCAATTAAGTCCAGGGCCCTTGGAAGTGAGTTTAAAGTGCTGCATCTGCCAGACCCTGCCCTTCGACATTGCTGAGGAGATCAGAACTGATGCATCGCCTGCCTCGAGATTGGGATGGATGCATCACTGCCGCAGCGAGGTCTGGACCCCACGCATCATACTAGGCACTGTCACATTGCCTCTGGAATCACCACTTCAGGGATGAACACTTTGCCACCAGCAAATGGAGAAGATCGACTCATCATCTCCAGCGTGGACTAACCTGGTGCATCGCCCTTGCATTCTGGACTTGGCACTTCATCCACAGAACCAACTCATCCCCACTCTCCCGTGTGTAGAAATCCAGTTCAACCTTAACCTGCGTGGGAAGCATCGACGCAACTCACCCCGCATTTTGTTCTGCAACAGTGATTAAGGTATTTTGCTCAGCTGGTTCTGCGTGGGTCCTGTAGGCAGACTATGCTCCATTGCAGGCGGCCTGAACTTTTTACTTTATCCCGATCCAGCACAATCTACAGTAACCACAAAGCACCATTTGCTTCTATTTTTGACTTATTTTGTTAAAAATTCATATCTTGACTTTTACTTATTGGATCTTTTGTCCACCTGCTCGACATTACAACACCCCCTATGGAAAAGCTGCAAAATATACATGTAAGCATAAAAAATAAAAATATTTGCATAATTGATATGTAAATAACAATTGTATAATTCTAAAGCTTGCTATGGGAGGGCCACTACAAAAGATGATAATGTCCTTAATGTAAGAGAACACAACCACCCCTACAAACATGACAGAAACAGAGGTAAGGACGGTATTGCAGGATGTAAGAGAAACAAAGCACTAGCTCCCAGGGACCCACAACCAAAATACTAAAGTATATGCTGCCTAACATCTTCAAACACATCACAGGCCAACTACCACCTATACCCAGTGACTCTTCCCCTGCCCTGAAAGATACCAAGACATAGAAATACCTGAACATTTAAAAATGACACACAATAAGGAACCTTTCCTTTTATATGACATCCGAAACAATGATAAACAAATCCTAAAACCATTCACCCGTCTAGATACCATACATTTAAAGACAAACATCCCTTTTATATATGCAATACTAGCAAATAAACAAAGCAGCACCTACTACACAATGTTAAATCACATTAAACATAAAACGAATAACGACAACCCTCCAAAACAAATCATGGACTTTGAACAAGCCATGATTTAAACCATTTTAAAAATGTATCCCCTTCAAGCCTCTTACTATGATTTCAGTCAAAGAAATGGAGACACCAACCCAAATTCCAAAAACCATTGTGTAATGTCTATGATAGCACCTTGGCACAGGAAGCCAAAACAAACAATACACTAGAAGGATGGCATAATGCCTTAATCCACCCTAGGAAGAACCCAACCTACACTCTATAAATATATAGGAGCATTACAAAAAAAGCAAAGCTATCAACAAAGACGAATGGAGCAATCTGTTAGCCAAACTGTACCTAAACTTAGCAAACAAACCAAAAGAATGTACGACAATCTAAAAGTCAAACTCTTCATAAACAACAAAGGAATAGATTACTTAGAAATAATAGCCAAACACATATTGCAAATTAAATAGCATATTCCCAAAAATATCTCAGAAAATCTAACCCAACATCACAAATCATTTTTTATATAAATAATAGACATATTATTTTATTACTTCAATCTAACATTAAATAAAACTCCAATGTTAGATAAAACTGAGATAATAAAATAATATATAAATAATTTACACAGAAAATGTAAATCTCACCAATCAAAACTTTCAAAGAACAAACGCAATCCATCATGTAAAATAAATACAACTCATAAATTCCAAATTTCCAAACAAAAATCACAATCTCTACACAAACAATAAAATATAATATTACCTATCCAAAAAAATTAAACAAATATGACTTACTGTTCTGTAGCAGTAGATCTTCCTCTGTATGCACCGAGTCAAAAACATTAATTAACCAAAAACGGGAAAAAGATTTTTCAAAAAGCCCCGCAAAAATGCACAAATAAAACAAATCCAATATACTTCATTTGAAGCAATTCAAAGTATCTTGGAACCATAAACATCTGAAGAAGTGTTTTAAAAATAAACACTCCTTGAAACCCCAAAAAATAGAAACCAAAGTTTAAAATATTGTTTTTTATAACCAAAAGTAATTTCCTTAAAATAAAACTAGCTTGATTCCATTGACACAGTGAGCCCGGGACCCATGTCTGGGCATACCGGCGCACTTAAGGGCAGAAAGCAAAAAAACACACAATTGATGGATAGAATGCAGAACAAATTAAATATTCACGCTCAGTCAAGAGATCTGGGTTAAATCGATTGATCTTTTGCTCAGCCTGAACTGCCAAGCCAGGTCCTCCCTAGACCAGAAGTAAGTATCCTGACGTGTTTCGCCATTTCGGCACGTCGATAATAACAGTGGCTGGATGTTATGTTATTATGAACTATAGTTTGTCGACTTAGTAGGGAAGAAGGGCTGAGCCGGCCCGTCCTTGACGGAAGTGGACCCAGTGGCCCGGAAATCACACTAAAGTTTTCCTGCAACAGTTGGCGAACCAGCCAGAAGTCCCATTTGTCGACTGCTGCCACCGGAATACCACTTACCCCCGCTGCAAAGGCCATTGCACATTTTTGACAAGTGGAAGACAATCTGTCTAGTTCCGCAGTGGAGTCTTTCTCTGGCCGTGCCTTTTGCTGAAATATTGCCAGGAGATCCTTTCTCGTCTTCTTGCTGCCCTGTTGGAGGACAATGTAGCGCTGCCATCTCAAACTGTCATCTGCCACAACCAACACCCCAGGCGAGGACTACAGCCCCCAGGGTGCACCGGTAACTCTCCAGCTGCCGCGAGTGAAGGGGAGGCGTGGTCACCGCGCATAAAGCGCTGCCTCTCCCCCGTGACGCGGGACGCGCGCGGGACGAAGCCTGGACCAAGGGCGGGCCCGTCTGAGCCCATCAGAGACTGGCAGAGACTGTGCTGGGCCACCCCCCTAATGTCTAATTTGTAAGCATTGTATTTGTAATACTTGTTGTTACTGCTTTTAAGCCACGGCTAAAATGAATAAGCGAAAGGTGGGTGTGGGTTCTGGAGTTGTGGGGACATTAGATGCGTTTCTTTCTAGGGCTGAATCAGCTTTGATCCATGAGATCCAGCTCACTGAACGCAGATTATCGCTGGAGCCTTCACAACCTTTGACCAGCTTAGTATCGATGCCCCTCCCTGAGGGCATCTCCACTATTGATGTAGCTTCACTGACTAGCCAGGTCTCACCGGCATTACCAAACCCGCAACCAGCAGATACGGGGAACACAGCCCCCACCCCCGATTCCCCTAAGGTACATACTAGGAGCCAAGAGCCAAGCCAGGCCCGTGGTGGGGAACCGCCCTCCAAAAAAGGAAATCTCGGGGTCCTGCAAAGTCCTCCCAGCAGGTACCTAGACCTAATAAACGTAAGGTGGGCATAAGTGGGTGTGAAGGCAGTTTAAATTATAACTTTGTCCCTAACAACGATTGTATAATCCCCATCACCATTGCATCAACTGACTCACCATCATGTCCATCTGAGGATGTTCTCTTCACACGGATAGAAAATAAACTCATATCCCTGATGAACCCGCTCTTAGAAAAACTGATCCTGATAGAAGGAATACTAAAGAAAAATGGTTCTGTCGGGGTATCACTTAATTAGAACAAATAGTAACAACTTACTTGTAACTCAATTCAATAATGAAATAAATACAGATATAACACACACCAAAGATTTTTGAATCAAAATTATATTAGAAGAAAATCAAATAATAAAGTCTGTCGCAATTTATAATTTCAATTGCAATATGTGACTGTAGTGCAATAGTGACATGTGGTGAATGGTGATAAATACAATCTACTATATACAAAAACAAATGTGCAAAAAATGGGGAGGGGGAAGGGAAAAAGATTTCATAAATGTCCTTGTTATTAACACATATGCTTAAATGATCCAATAACGAATGGGACTGTGATCATCAGCGTTGCGTGGACATATACAATACGCCGACGTTTCGACCCTGTATATCGCGCAAAAAGTGGAAGTGCATCTAGGCGGGTCTTCCTCAAGGCAGGAAAGGGGAGGAACGGTAACCTAAGGATTGATTTAAAAGGCAGCGTCAGGTGTGTGTAATTAAGCCAAAATGTGGGTTCACTATTTAGCTTTTAAGGCTTTTAAGGCATACAGCTTACCCAAAAGTAGATTCCTGGGTGGCCTGTTAATGAATGAATTCTTAGTCAGGTATGGGTAGAAACTTAATTCCCAAGGAAGACCCGCCTAGATGCACTTCCACTTTTTGCGCGATATACAGGGTCGAAACGTCGGCGTATTGTATATGTTTTCCCTTCCCCCTCCCCATTTTTTGCACATTTGTTTTTGTATATAGTAGATTGTATTTATCACCATTCACCACATGTCACTATTGCACTACAGTCACATATTGCAATTGAAATTATAAATTGCGACAGACTTTATTATTTGATTTTCTTCTAATATAATTTTGATTCAAAAATCTTTGGTGTGTGTTATATCTGTATTTATTTCATTATTGAATTGAGTTACAAGTAAGTTGTTACTATTTGTTCTAATTAAGTGATACCCCGACAGAACCATTTTTCTTTAGTATACGTATACCCAGGTTCTGAGGGACACCGGGTTGCCCCATTACGCTTAACACCATCCTGATAGAAGGAAGGCTGACTAAAATAGAGCAGACTATTTCCAGCGCCCTGTTAACCAATTCTAATGTGCGACAGGGTGAAGGGTCGGCCCCTCAGGCGGTGAACAGAACACACTCCAGGGCAATCATTAACACTGTACCCTGCCACCCTCCCTTAGCCACTACAGCATCCATGACTAATCAACCCCTGCATTCCATCGTTAGTTGCACACACTCCACATCTCATCCGACAGCAGGGGACTTAAGCACTCGGGCCCCCCGAAATAGGGTTATTAGTAATTTTAATGCTCACACGTCCTTACATCTCCCTACAGATGCAACACCCTATACAGCCGTTTTGGCCAACATCCCAGTGTTACAGCCTGCAGTACAGGAACACTGGTTTTCGTTGAGGAATAGGGCACTACATCTCCTGACCGCCAGGACAGGTATAGAACATGACCTCTTTTCGAACTTTAAAATGGTCCGCAGAATATCATGGATCGGTAGCTCACATAAGTCCTTATCTGGTGACTGTGTGGTGGTAAGCTTTGGGTCTCCATGGCTGGTCCAACACATTTTGGATAGGGCAGGAACTCGACAAATTAAGACGGATTACATTAACATCCTCCCGTTGTTTTTTTTTTATAAACCGACTATAGTTAACAGGGGCACCAATTGGGGTGTGGCACCACAAGTTTGTGATACACCACACTGTCCAATCCCCATGTACAATCGCTTTGGCGTTCTTGCCTCCCTAGACGATATAGATTGACTTGGTTTTGATACTGATCTACCGCTCTTAGGCTCATATGATTACAGGGGTATTTGCAAGAACGGTTTTGATCCTAACCTCTCGCCCATCAAAGAACTAACTTCTAAAGGGAACTACAATTACATAGGGGCAGGACATGTGGGTGGTACCCCAGAACAGATGGAAAATGGCCTAGATGGATTGGACAGGAGTAGCGTGGCAAAGGAGGTCCATTTTTGCACCCCTCTTATTGCAGGGCTCCCAAAGTCCATTGACGGATGCAGTCAGGTGGTTATGGATAACGTCATCATCCCACATCCTCCTGCTATTTCCAGCATTCCCACCCAAGGGACTAACAAACCCAATCTATCATTAGTCTGTTGGAATATTGCTGGTCTTCCTACCAAAACCCCCTCATCTGAATGGTCTGCATTCATTGATAATTATGACATTTGGGCATTCCAGGAAACCTGGGCATTAGAACAAATGTGTTATCCAGGATTTCTAAACTTTTATAAACCAGCCCTGGGGGGACAGAGGGGTAGACCCAAAGGGGGACTTGTCATCTGGGTTAGACAGCAACTAGGTTATACAGTGGAGGAAGTCAAGACTGATAGTAGGGACATTATAGCCTTTAGATTGCGGATGGGAAAGGTCCCGGATATACTGGTCATTAGTGTTTACGCAAGAGGGACACCTGGGGGTAGAGGATCCAGCACTGTTGCATCTCTAGAAGGGTTTTTAGATCAGCACAGGGGACGCAGCAACCTGATAATTGTAGGGGATTTCAACTGTACCTTCGAACCCTTAGATCATGAAGACGGCAATCTCAGTATTGAGGAGGACGCACAATGGGACATTCCGTCCCTTGAGCTCCCACAAATTAAAAGATGGACCGAGTCGGCACTACAGCTGAAAGGGCTATGTCTGGAACGGGGAATAAGGGCAGTGAATGGGAGGTCTAAGTCAGACAGGCGGGGCATACATACTTTTAATAATGGTATAAGAAGCAGCCGGATCGATTACATCTTTCTTAACATTGAACTCTGGTCGTCCCTACAGGACATGGTAGTATATGAACGGCTTGAAAGTGACCACAACCCTTTAGTACTCTCTCTGCAGGTCCCTGGTCTTTCTATTCACAACTGCCAGGAAATAGAAAAGGACATAGTAGAAGTGGAGCTTACCAATGACTCCAGGAGAGTCAAATGGGCTAAGGTTGTTGTTAATGAAGGGCACTTAGAACAGATGAGGGTACTGGTCGAGCGCTCTTTAGCAATCCTCCAAAACTGCGACACTCAAGAGGACATAAACATAGTTATTCCGCAGGTTCACAACAAACTGTTCTCAAAACTTAAAACCTTCTTTACCAAGAAGTCAAATAAACTAAGGAAAGAACCATGTCCAAAGGCAGCCTCATGGTACAACAAACCATGTAGAGAGGCCTATAGGAGATTATCAAGAGCCATCAGACTAAAGAATATGGAAGACATCAAAAAGGCAAGGGCTGGGTATAAGCAAGCCCTATCACGAGCCAAAAGGGACTGGGACGAAATCCATTGGCAAAATTTGCTCAGCGCTAGCAAGGAAAAAAATATGGCCAATTTCTGGCACCTCGTCGAATGGGGGAGCGGTGCATCAAACCCAGCCCCGGTCAATTATGTCGCACCTGAGATGTGGACCTCCCATTTCGAGACCCAGTTTGCTGCAAGCAGTGTAAGCATAGTTCAATTCACCATGCCCAACTTTACTACCACCTTGCATTTTTCTAAACAAGAGGTCCAAAACGCCCTCAAACTAATTCCGAAAGGTAGGGCCCCCGGCCCAGACTGTATACCAGCGGACCTGTTTATGCACGATGGGGATAATTGGGTGACCTACATTCAGCCACTCGCTAATGCCATAGCGAGTGGCGCTTCCATCCCGGAGTCGTGGTCTGGAGCAGAGATTATCCCGATCTTCAAAAAGGGGGATCGATCAAAACCTGGCAATTATAGGCCTATAAGCCTTATTGACTGCATCCAAAAGATCATTGCCAGGCTGGTTTTATGCAGAATCCAGACGTGGATGGATGATTCTGATATTTTGTCACCAATGCAGGCAGGGTTTCGGCCGCACACCGGCACCATTGACCAGGTTCTCAGGTTTGTGACTATCTATTGGAGGGTGGTAATTATAGGAGGGGGTACACTATTTGCAGCCTTCATTGATCTTAAATCGGCTTTTGACCTGGTGCCCGCGCTAAAATGTGGAGAGACTTCATAGATATGGGGATGCCACCAGAAATATTGGCCATTTTAACTACCTTGCATAACTCTAACTTTGCCCAGGTACGTTGGGGTATAAATGGGGAAGTTACAAACAAGTTCCCAATATCTAAGGGGGTTCGCCAGGGGTGTGTTCTTGCCCCGACCCTGTTTTCCCTCTTCATTAACAGGGTCGTGGAATACTACTCAAACTACCCCACAGATGCCCCCACTCTAGCAGGTCTGAAGATACCCCTGTTAATGTTCGCGGACGATACTCTGATATTATCTAAGACCCAGAGAGGGCTCCAGATAGCCCTTACTAGGTTCGAGGAGTTCTGCCGCGATCATGACCTTGAGGTTAACGTGGAGAAGACCAACTTTATGGTTCTCCATAATCGCAAGGCCATTAAAGGGAGTGTCTTTATGAACAAAGTCCAGCTAGAGCAGACGGATGTTTTTACGTATCTGGGAATCACCTTAGGAAGGAAATTAAACTGGAAACCCCAGATCGATAAGTTGGCTCTTAAACATGCCCAATTAACAGGAGTCCTTATGAAGGAGCAGAGACTATCCCACACAAAACCAGTGACTCCTGTCATAAGGATTTATAAAACAAAAATTAGTACCTCGGTTCTTTATGGGGCGGAGCTGTGGGGCTTTGAAGATCTAACATCCCTGACTGCAGCCCAAAACAAGTTTGTGAGAGCCTTATTATGTCTCCCATCATCGACTCCACTGATGCCTCTTTATCTTGATTTGGGCTGCAATCTAATTGAGGACATAGCCCGATTTAGACCTGTGGCTTATTGGAGAAGGCTATGGGTTACCCCCGAACTGGCCCTGTACGCCCAAGCTCTTCTTGAAACCAGGCGGGCTGACAGCTCATGTAAGATCTCCTGGTTGAGAAGGATAAAAGATACCCTGGGTGACATGGGGATGAGCAGCTTATGGGATAATCCCGCAGGTAACGCTTTCCCTTCAAAGAAAGAGTTTAAGACAGCCTATTGGAACATGACTATGACGAAACGATTCTCATCCATAACGAATCCTACCCTGACGAGGGATTTTCTGGAGAACAAACATGAGTATTTGTACAAACTTTACTGGGATTTTATCACTGTACCAAAAGATAGAAATTGTACCACCAGTTCAGAGTGCGTTCACTTCCCATCAAGTCCTTTACATGTAAATGGCACCCTCGGAATGAAGACATCTGTATTGCATGCCCATCACAGAAGGAAACAATAGCACATATTCTGTTTGTTTGCCCTGCCTACAAAGCCCCCCGAAACAGATGGCTCAAACCAGTCTGTTTAAATCTTGGAACTAGGTCGGGCGCGGAGGCACTAAGGATTTTAAAGTCAGATATATGTGAGTCTACAGTGATTGCCCTCGCTAAATTTCTGGGATGGATGTGGGCCATTCATGCAAAACTGACAAGGACAATGTAGCAGTGAATACTTTTTTTTACTGTCTCTAGCACTCATGACCCTATAGCTGTTTTTATCCCTTACTGATTACGTACATAGATTTGCTTCCCACAACTGAATGTTTTCCAAGATGGCATATTAACAGTTTTATGCAAATCACTTTTATTCTGTTTTTATTATTCTTATTGTTAAATGTTTTATACCTGTGATTTAGTTTGTCATAAATTTTACTATATGATGGATTTTAATGGTTTATAATATGAATTTCTAGATTTTTATCAATGTATAATGTCTTTAATGATTTGACAATCGAAATATAGATCAAATTGATTGATTGAGTATCCTGGGACCGGTTTCGGGATATCACCACTCAAGAGGTGGCTACTAGAATGGGATCTGATATCTGCATCCTCAGGCGGGCTAAGAGTTTAGGTATTAGAGCAAACGAGTGAAGACATACAAAAGTAGGGGACACCACAGAGCCATCAGAGCATCTATCTTCCATCCAACAACTATAACTCATGCTCTAAAGTAACTAATTTGCACCCTTTCCATGCACTGCTAATTACCCCACAGATTACATCAGTCATCATGACATCTTCTATTACATCACTGATAATATCACTACAACATTTGCAGTTATAGTAACCTTAGGACATGACTTATAGTTACTTGTGATAAGTATAACTATAACTTTAACTGCTGAATTTCTATGGTATGTGTAAATTGAGAATCTACCTCCTTGTAGCCTTTGTTTTTTTTAGTGAATTTCTCAGGTTTTTTAATTCTATTTCCCAACTATAACATCCCTGTAACCTTTTTTTTTGTAATTCTATTTCCTAACTATAGTTTCCCTCCTTTCCCGATCCCAATACAAACATACATCCCTTCATTGTGGCTTCCACTGGCACTGGGGTATAACAGAGCTAAAGAGGGGTCACAAATAATGGCCCACCTTTGTTTCACAAAAAGAATATGCTTGCCACTTGCAAGGGTTCTGTGAACCTGTGTTGCATTCTGGGACTGGTAGTGTTATATGCTAGGATGGTCTAATTTGACACATGTGCAGTTAGATGAACCTTAATGGTAGGAGGGAAGCACATAGAATAAAAGCAGAAAGCCGCCAGTGAGCTGCTGCTAGCTGAAAGTGTGTTTGTCAAGGGAGAGCGTCAGGGTGAGTCAGGGATGCAACTAGAGTGGTCATTTTTGGGGTTGCAGACACACCAGCAATAGAGGCGGAGCTAACATTTCAAACAATTCGGAGTGGACTTATCCTCAGAGCCAATACAACAAAATAGTGACAAACTGTGCATTTCAAACATATTGACAAGCCCAATACCATTAGAACAAACATGTTTTGAACTAACATGATTTTGGGAATTAAACAGAATCACCCTTTGTGGATAAACAAATGTTTACTCAGAATATTGTGGTTTGGAAATAGTGATGCGCTAGGCTGGCCTAAACTGTAAGGGTGTGTTTTGGGTTAAACGTCTATTACTGGATTATCGTAGTTTGAAATGACCAGCAAAAGCAAAGAAACCACTACCCGATTTTCTCCCATTATATGTTGCCTCTTTGTTTTTAATTCACATGCAGCAATCTTATTTGAATTGTTTCCTTTACATGAAAATTGTAAGCCGTTCCTGTCTTTCCAATCTAGACTTTGTTTTCATGACTCACGCATCTCAGTAACTACTGGGCGAACATGGTGACCGCTGCTTAACGGCCGCTGGTCTTCGGTCGGAACACTGATAGACTGAGAGGGTCTCTCTCGCCCTCCCACCCTCCCGCCCCGCCCCACCCCATGCCTAAACCTTTGCTTACTGTGGTGTTTATGGCTTCCTCCTTTTTTTCCTGCTGATGCGCAGGGAGTGCGAAGAGGCAACCGCCCTTCCCCCCGATGGTTTTGGAGTCAGGCGGCGTCCGTGCTCTCCCGCCGGCATGGTGGCAAGTCCCCTGCTAGGAAGGAGTGGCCTGGGAGCCGCGCTGCTGCCGGGTCGTGGTCTCTCTCTTCTGGGCCATTAGTGGTAGAGCCATCACCTGCCAGAAAGCTTACTGTGAGCCTGATATTTGCAGGAGGCTGCTCTCTGCCAGGTACATGCTGGGAGGACAATCCCTGCAGTAAGATCTGCCCACTGAGGGGGGGTGTTACATGGGAGTTTTTCTGATCAGGTTGGGCCCATACACCCCTACTTTAATAAAACTGAAGTAATTTTTCATCACTTCAGTATAGGGGTGCTGCGAATGAGACTGCAGAAGGACCCAGGGGGACAAGTGGGGGGCTTGTCTTCCAGCATATGGAGAGAAGTAAGATCACACAAAACAGACCCTCTGTTTCAACTGGGAAAGTGTGTAGATTTACTCTTCACACTAGGGGGGTCTTATAACACCCCTTCCAGGGCAGGAAACTTTGCCTCCTTTTTAACCTGGGACTGATACAAATACTACAACGGAAGGGTGCAGTAACTCTCCAGAACCTTTTTTAAGAAGGGCTTAGGAGGGAAGGCAGAGAAAACAACATCTATCACCACTATGACTGGTAAGAGCCCCAGGAGTAGGGCCAGAGTAAAGAAGGCCGTTCAATCCAAGGTGAAGGTCACCCCATCCTTGAAATCCTTCTATAAGGTTCTTGCATCCCCAGCTGCTGTTCTGAAAGAAGCGGTTGGAGTTCCTTGCCATTCCAGAATGGAGTCATTAGCAGGTTTGACCCAGAGTCTTGACACGGGGATCCCTACTGTCCCCTCCTCATTGGAGGCTCAGTCTGTAAGGCTACCTAATGAAATGGGCCCTCGAGATGTAACCCCAATTCTAAATCCTATCTCTACATCAAATCAGTTTCAGGTCCTGGAGGAAGCAGAGGTATCAGAGGCATGCGGAGATGATTCCCCTACTGGACAGGAGGAACCCTTACAATCTACAAAGTTAATACTTGCCGTTAGTCACCCTTCTCAGGCGAGCCCAGAAACATTGGTGGATATCCTTCTGGCCTTCAAGGAGGAAATGAAGAGTAGATTTTCAATTTCTGAGCAGAATCAGGTCGCAATAATGGCCTCTTGTGCTGTTCTAGACCAGAAACTTGAGGAAGTCTCTGTGAGAACTGAGACTTTGGAGCAGGAAATCCCCATGAGTAAACAAACTATGGACAAGACATCTGCAGAGGTGAGCAGTTTAACTCACCAAAACAAGGAAATGAAGGAGGATTTGGAAAGTCTTGAAAATCATACTCGGAGGAACAATCTCAGACTCATTAATATTAACCCTAGGCAGGTTTCTCCGCTCCGCCAGCGGAGATTGCCGAGGTTTGTCTACTCCGCGCTCCGTGGCGGATGCGGAGTAGGCAAAAACTCCGCCTCCGTGGCAGAGCGGAGTTAGCCTCTCCCTCTCAAAGGCTTTAAAAATGTGAAAGAAGCCCCTTCCTTACCTGTTGTCTGCAGCCTCCCCTGCATGGCCGTGTTCTCCTCCCTGCTCCTCGCTGCCTCAAGACAGGAGTCGACCTGAGTGAACCATTAGTTTTGAAAATTTCGCAAAGATTCGTCAAACAGCGCCAAAGATATTGGCAGAAGAAAAAAACACTTTTTTAATAGAAACGAGGTCCTAAGTATAACTACCTACTGGTGACCCAGTATATATATATATATATATATATGTGCATGTATGCATGTATGTATGTATGTATCTATGTATCTATGTATCTATGTATCTATGTATATATGTATATACGGGCGGCAGTAGGTAGTTATAGTTAGAACCTAGTTTCCATAGACAAAGCGTTTTTGGATTTGCCAATATATTTTGCGCCGTTTGACGAATCGTCGCAAAATTTTCAAAACTAATGGGTCGGCCCTCTCAGTTTCTCTGTTGAAAGTTTCGGGTGATTCGTGAAGAGGGGGCCGAGAAAAAGGAGGGTCCATGTTAATTTCCATAGGAAATGTTGGAACAGGCTACAGCCCGAACTGCTGAACGGAATTACACCAAATTTGGCAAAAAGGTAGCTCTTTGCTCAGAAAGCGCCCTTTTTTTTAAATGGTGTAAATCCGTTCAGTAGTTTATAAAACATTAAAGGAAAAAGAAATATAGATATCTGGGCGGAGCCTAACCAAACATCTCCTCCCGAGCACGAGCTTCATTCTAATTGGCTGACAACACTACAAACCAGGAAGTGTTGGCATCCATATTGTGCCTCGCATCGAGTGAAAATCAAAAAGGTGAGACATACATTGCAAACAAGAAAAGGGGGCAGGGTAAACACACCCTGACCCACCAGGCCCAAAAAAAGCATTTTTGTTTTTAATTTTTGGACGGGGTCACGCCGGTGCACGAATCCGTCTGAAATTTTTTAAAAATGAAGCGTGGGCTCCCACTCTTCATTTTTAAATCCTCTCGGTGGTCCAGGTCCCGGGGGCAATTTGATTTATGTAGCGGGGGCCCTCAGGGCCTGCGGGGGCCCCAGCAGCCCCGGAGACCGCCACCTACCCGGGGCTTTATAATTTATTCGCAGGGGCATGCGGTCCCCTGCAGACCCGGGGACCGTCAACGCCCCGGGGCTTCAAATCAATAAGCACAGGGGGCCTCACGGGCCCACCCAAGCCCTGGGGACCACCACCTCCCCAGGGCTGTATCATGTAATTAGTGTGGGGGCTTGAGCCCCCCCACACTACCCCGGGACCACCACCTCCCCGGGGCACTCTATATTTAAATACGGGGTTCCGTTACGGACCCCCAACCCCAGGGACCACCACCTCCCCGGGGCTTTAGAAACATTGGGAGGGGGGCCGCGTGCCCCCCCTCTAGGAGCCCTTGATGGCCCTGGGGACCCCCACCCCCCATGGCCGGCTCCTGCAATGTCCCGGGGTGCCCACCCCCGGGACATTGCCGTTTGCTATGACAAGGCGGGATCCCTCCCGCCCTTTCATAGCAAACTCTGCTTCGGTTTTTGGAAGCGAGAGCAGAAAACCTGCTCTTGCTTCCAAAAACCGAAGCAGAATTCCTTTTGCACAAGGGGAGCTGCATGTTAGCAGCTTCCCTTGTGCAAAAGCAATGCCGGTTCCCGCAGGAGGCGGAGAGCCGGCTGGGACCGTGGGGACATTGGGGCTCCCCCCACGGTCCCCAACAGTGAGGCCAGGCCCCAGGGGATGGGGTCCCCGGGGCCAGAAGTGGCCCGGGAGGGAGGCCATGCGGCCCCCTCCCCTTTATTTATTTTTTAAAAATGGCCGGGCCTTGGGGGAAGGGGGTCTAAAAGTAAAGATGCTGCTACATCAGTTTGGCAATTTTAGACTTTAAACTACTGCTTAATTTGCCCCGGGGTCTACCAGTGCGCACATGGGCACTTAATCATTAGCACTTGCTCTGTGGGCGTGCTGTGTAACAGACTCGTTAGGGAATATGCTGTTTCTCTTTAATAACACACAACACACAAACCGGCGAGTGCAATGATGCTAAGGCACAAGCCCACATGGACGAACAGCTCAGTGTGAAGATAGCCTGCTGTAGAGACCACGTGTTCTAGCGCTCAGCCTTTCATCTTTTAGGAGCAGGCAACCATGCTGCTACATCAGTTTGGCAATTTTAGACTTTAAACTACTGCTTATTTTGAGCCGGGGTCTACCAGTGCGCACATGGTCACTTAATCATTAGCACTTCCTCTTTGGGCATGCTGTGTAACAGACTCATTAGGGAATATGCTGTTTCTCTTTTACAACACACAAACCGGCGAGTGTAATGATGCTAAGGCACAAGCCCACATGGACGGACAGCTCAGTGTGAAGAGAGCCTGTTGCAGAGACCACGTGTTCTAGTGCTCAGGCTTTCATCTTTTAGGAGCAGGCAACCATGCTGCTACATCAGTTTGGCAATTTTAGGCTTTAAACTACTGCTTAATTTGCGCAGGGGTCTATCATTGCGCACATGGGCACTTAATCATTAGCACTTGCTCTTTGGGCATGCTGTGTAACAGACTCGTTAGGGAATATGCTGTTTCTCTTTTACAACACACAACACACAAACCGGCGAGTGTAATGATGCTGCTGCACAAGCCCACATGGATAGACAGCTCAGTGTGAAGAGAGCCTGCTGCAGAGACCACGTGTTCTAGAGGTCAGCCTTTCATCTTTTAGGAGCAGGCAACCATGCTGCTACATCAGTTTGGCAATTTTAGACTTTAAACTACTGCTTAATTTGCGCCGGGGTCTACCAGTGCGCACATGGGCACATAATCATTAGCACTTGCTCTTTGGGCATGCTGTGTAACAGACTCGTTAGGGAACATGATGTTTCTCTTTTATAACACACAACACACAAAGCGGCGAGTGTAATGATGCTAAGGAACAAGCCCACATGGACGAACAGCTCAGTGTGAAGAGAGCCTGCTGCAGGGCTTGAGCACATAGCGTGAGACGGGGGGTCTTGAGAATATTGTTTTATTGTTTTAAACCTAATACCAATTTTAAATTGAATTTGTACTTGCTGCCTTGATACTGTGCGCATTAGCGGCATTATTTTTATCGGCACTTGAGCCTCTCCGCTTCCGTGTCACGGGAGGTGCACAGCGCTGATTGGCTGGCCTTGGCCAATCAGAAGACAGACGGGTGGAGCCTGTTGCTGCCCACCGTCTATTTGAGCACTCCGGACGCGGACGCGCTGGCTTGAGCACATAGCGTGAGACGGGGGTCTTGAGAATATTGTTTTATTGTTTTAAACCTAATACCAATTTTAAATTGAATTTGTACTTGCTGCCTTGATACTGTGCGCATTAGCTGCATTATTTTTATCGGCACTTGAGCCTCTCCGCTTCCGTGTCACGGGAGGTGCACAGCGCTGATTGGCTGGCCTTGGCCAATCAGACGACAGACCGGTGGAGCCTGTTGCTGCCCACCGTCTATTTGAGCACTCCGGACGCGGACGCGGACGCGCTGGCTTGAGCACATAGCGTGAGACGGGGGTCTTGAGAATATTGTTTTATTGTTTTAAACCTAATACCAATTTTAAATTGAATTTGTACTTGCTGCCTTGATACTGTGCGCATTAGCGGCATTATTTTTATCGGCACTTGAGCCTCTCCGCTTCCGTGTCACGGGAGGTGCACAGCGCTGATTGGCTGGCCTTGGCCAATCAGACGACAGACGGGTGGAGCCTGTTGCTGCCCACCGTCTATTTGAGCACTCTGGATGCGGACGCGCGCAGGGGATGCGCCGTGGGCGCGCCAAAGGCATGCCTAAGGCAAGCCCGTCTGCGCCCGTCCGTGCCTGGTTGCTGCCGGCGGCCGGTCACTCTGCTTCTTTAGTCAAATCCACTACTAGCTATTCACAGGCAGAGCTTCTGTCGCTAAACACTGAGAGCTCGACTTGTTGTAATCACTCTTGGTCCCCTCTGGCAGATTTCTTTAAGTGTCCACACTGCCCTTTTCAGAGTGGGCCGATCATAAGAAACAAGCCTCCCTGGAGGTCCATTACTTTCAGGTTTTTCAGTCTTAACTGTAGGTCTTTAGCAAAGCATCAAGCGGAGATCCTGGATCTCTTATCTGAGGAGTCTCCTGATGCATTATTCTTGACCGAGACCTGGTTGACTTCGGACTCAGTCGCTGAATCTTGGCTGGCTCTCCCCCCAGGGTATAAGCTGAATCAGTTTAATCGTATCGGCAATAGAGGTGGTGGAATCGCTGTGATTCACAAGGGTTGCTACACTTGTAGTTTGAGGAAAGAGGATATTCCAGATTGTGAATGCGCTTTTTTAAAATGACTTTAAATCATAATTTTACATTCTCAGGTCTGCTCATTTATCGACCTCCTGGCTCTTCTACAGTCTTTCGTGAGGAACTAGCTAATAAGATTACACTATTAGCTAGTAGGGCAGCCAATGTTACTGTAGTGGGAGACCTCAATCTTCATTTAGAAGAAGCTGGCAAATCGGACATCTCCAATTTTTTGGCCGATTTGGAAGCATGTCAACTGACCCAGCGAGTCCGGTCTGGCACACATGCTGCTGGCCACTTATTAGATCCTATATTCTCTAACCTAGGCTCCCTGATTGTCTCATCTCCTATTCCTATGGCCTGGTCTGATCATTTCCTTGTCCCCTTCTCCATTTATTGGATGGGGAAGCCGGCCCAAACAGATCTCCCGCTTATATTAAAACGACCCTGGCATAAGTTAGACATCAGCAAATTTTCCGATCTACTTTTAAGGCGTAAACCTCAGTTCCCGCCTAATATAGAATCTGCTGTAACTCTCTCTTGTGAGTGGATATCTTCATCTTTGGATCAATGCATCCCGGCTAAACCCTATATGAGGAAGAAAAAAGAGCTTTCCAACCCCTGGTTTAATGAATCTCTGAGTAAGGAAAAAACTAAATGTAAACAACTAGAACGAGTCTGGAGGCGTTCTTATGATGAGGAATCCAAAACCAAATACCGTAACTCCATCAAGATATACCATAAATTAGCTCGGAAAGCCAGAGCTGAGTACATTGCCAATGAAATTTTAGACAGCAAGAATCCATCAAAAACGATTTTTTCGCTTCTCAAGGTGATGAAAGGCTCTATGTTGAAGGCTGACTCTCCCGTCTCGTCTAATGCACAATGTGATGAGCTGGCTAATTACTTTGTGGACAAAGTGGATAAAATGTATGATAGTTTTACCCCTAGTTTTACTCCCAGTCCTGTCTTAGATGAGGTAGAACACTGTGCCGTCAAAAGACCCTCTGTGGGCAATAATTCCCTGTGCACTTTTTTGTCACTATCTCTGGCTGAGACCGAATCTGTATGTGGAAAGATCAAATCCGGCTCTGCAGATGACCCTTTGAGACCAGCCCAATTTCGCCAACTGCATAATGCTCTCCTCCCTATGGCATGGGACTTGATTAATCTATCCTTGTCTTCAGCATCCCTACCTATGGCTTGGAAGCATGCGAAAGTCATCCCCCTTTTGAAGAAACCTTCTCTTGCATCTTCTGACCCGGGCAATTATCGCCCCATTTCCCAGCTCTCTTTTTTAGCCAAAGCCACCGAATTTTATGTTAACTCACTCCTCACTGAGTTCGTAGAGTGTAACAACATTTTGGATGCCTCCCAAAATGGCTTTAGGTCCCGTCACAGCACCGATACTGCGCTGATGGCAGTGACCGAAGAGATCCGCGGCAGTCTTGATGAAGGTAGTTCAGCGGCTCTGATTCTCCTTGACCTAAGCGCCGCGTGTGAGAAGTTGGCCTGGCATATGCTGTCAACTAATTATAGTGGGCACCTTGCACCAGTCCAAACAACCCCTTATTGGAGATAGGTTAAAGACAACCTTATTGAAAGCTATCCTAGTGGTAGCTATGGAGAGCAGCCTTCAGGCTAAGTCTTGAAGGAATGTAAAGCAGCTTGTTTTACCAGTCTATAATCTCTTGAGTGATCAAATGAAAGAGCACCACACCAGGTATATATTCAAAATATATGTATTTATTGCTAAACACACCCCTCTAGTCTCTTTATGAGGCTAGAGTTCGAAGTACACAAGTTATAAGTTATTTAAACACAGTAATAGCACAAATACACGTTTGGGCCCAAGGGGCGTACCAAACCATATACCAATAAAGTGGTATAAGAACCACGACTGAACTAGACACTAGGCCTAGAGCCTCTAGAAGTGCTTGGACCACAAGGAACCACCCAAGGTAGTGACACAGGGGACCCACGGGGGACGCGTGCAGTGTAAATACACAACCGCGATACGCCGTTAACTTCTATGGAGAAAGTCGCGATCAGGAAATTAAAGAAAAGGGACACTTAAAGGAGGACTTGGAGCAAACCCTTTGAGAACTAGGTTGTTCTAGAGTCTCTACCCACGGGAGCACCGGAGTACTCGTGTTACCTCACCCAGGGAAGCCGGGTGCATAGGTGCCTTTCGGGGTCGGGTTTCGTCGTCGATTTGAATGGCGATCTGCTGCAAAGTGCTCCTGGCGACCAAGTGGAAAGTGTCCGGGTGGATCCAAGAGTGGATCGGAGATCTGAAGAACCTGAAAGCAGAGGGGACAGAGTCTGGGTCACTAGCCAGTGACCAGGAAGGCGATGGACAGATGCCCACCGATGTCGAGTGCTTCAGGTGCATTGACGGTCGTCTTGACTCTTCAGCCACGAGGTCCAGGAGGCGTTGTTGGCGACCAGGAGCAGGATTCGGGCTGGTACACGATGTCTGTCGAGGGCTGAGGTGTCGGCGACCGGATTGGCCCCAACAAGCCTTGGCAACGGCAAGTCTTGATGAAAATGAAGATTGTCGATGGTGCAGACCGGCAAGGTCTGGGGAACTCACCCAGCAAGGGTAAGTGAGGGCAGGCCTGGAGCAACCAGGATGCCCAAGAAGAAAAAGATTGGCCTTCGTGAAGGGCTACTAGCCAACGGGCTAGCGACCGCGAAGGAGCCTCAAGACGTCGCACGTGGATCTGGCTCACAGGACACTCGTGGAGTGGAGGCTAGTGATCTTCGATGTAGTTGGTGCTGGAGGCTAGGGCTACTCGGAGCCCAAAGCACGACTTCGTGGGAGACCCAGAAGAGGATGCACTTGCAAATGTGCTCGGTATCCAGGGGTCACGGTCTCACGTTACCCACAATAGCTACGGGCCTCAGCTTTGCTGGGGACTCAGGGTAGCCTCGGGAAAGTCTGAGAATCCACCTCTGGTGATGCGAAGACTTCGGCGTCCGACGGGAGCTTCAGAAATGCAGACCGGACAGATGCGTCTTTGGTGCCTGCCAAGCAGGGGAGTCACTCCTTGACCCCAAGGGAGATTCTTCTGTCCTCTAATCTTGAGTAGAGCGTCGAAGGTCCAGGATTCTGTTTCAGAGTTTCGTCCAGGGATAATCTAAAGTCCTAAGGACTGGGTTCCTATACTTATACCAAGTTTAGGGGTTGGACTACTCTGTGGCCCCACCTATGGGTGGGTCAGGGCAGAGGGGTGGCTACACCCCTTTCCCTTTGTCCAGTTCGCGCCAAAGCAGGGGCTGCAAGCCCCTGATCCGGTTTGAACTGGGGTATGCACAGGGACACCAAGTGTGCCCCCAGTGCAGGACTTCAAAGCACCCGAAAGTGCTCCCGCCCAGCCCCAATACACATTATCCTGTCTGGGGAGGTGGTCACACCTCCCTGGGACAGGAAACCTATTGTCCAGGCCTCCCCTGCCGGAGTTTCGTCCAGCAGCAGGAGGCCAGACTCGTGTCTGTGGCAGCAGCATCCATTTTGTGATGCCAGGGCTTTAGAAAGAAGTTACCGGGCTAGCCAGAGTTAACATGTCTTTCCCTCTAGAAGGGAGGAATGCTACCCCCGCCGCCAGAATTGGCGGGGGGGTAGTATTCCAAGATGTTTGACACCAAACACGACATGTTTAGGTGCAGCCATTCCAAAGTTAGCATTTAACGCGAGGTTATAATGCGCTTAAGAGTATATGGTCAGGCTGCACTACAAACAGCATCAGAGAAGGGTCTCCGAACGCTGCAAAGGGGCCCTGCTCTTGCAGGGGCACCCTCTCACATAGGAACCACGCACTCTGCCTTCAGGATTGATAAGGCCTGCCTTAGGGGTGACTTATAGGTTTATATGTGTGTATGTATTTAGTGATATAGGTAACCTATATCACAGTAAGGGGTGCATGCACCACCTTACCCAGGCTGCAGTAGCAGACCCGTGGTGTCAGTTGGATGGCCTTCCAGGGGTGGCATAATACATGCTGCAGCCCCTGGTAGGCCTCTGAGGTACCTATGCCCTTGGTACATAGTATACCATATACTAGGGACTTATAAGGGCACTCCAGATTCCAATCAGTGATGTGCCTAAGGCACATGGAAACCATTTTAGAGAGGAAGCAGCTAGGCTGGGGTTCTGATTAGCAGGGCCCCAGCCAGACTAATGTCGAAACACAGTGAAGCATCAGCAAAAAGTGGGGGTACCCATGTGAAGCAGATCCTACTCTCCTACACCGCGTTTGACACGGTGTCTCATGCGATACTCTTGCGCAGGCTGGCGAAATTGGGATTGGGGGTCTGGCTCTGACCTGGTTCCGCTCCTTTTTGGAGGATAGAACTTTCCAGGTCACGGTGCCACCTTTTCAATCCCAGGTGCACGTCATCAAACACGGGGTATCGCAGGGCTCGATCCTGAGCCCTCTGCTGTTTAACATTTATGTCCAACCTCTGGCAGTGGTGGCCAGGAGCAGAGGGCTGTCTTTGGTGTCCTACGCGGATGATACCCAACTAGTGATTGCCTTCTCTAAGAAGTGCAATCTTAATCTTGCGAAATTTAAGGACGATATGCAGGCAGTTGCTAACTGGATGACAGCCAACTGCCTGCAGCTTAACGCCAGCAAGTCCGAAATTCTTCTGCTGGGTAAAGACAGGGATCTGTGGTCCGAGCAGTGGTGGCCAGAGGATCTCAAACCAGCCCCGATACCAAAGGAGGTGGTCAAGAATTTGTGTTTTTTGTTTGACAGTAGCCTGTCCTTTGACCCACAAGCTAAGTCCGTGGCAGGGACCTGCTTTGGGCTTTTGAGAGGTCTTAAACCCTTGCTGGGTTTTTTCAACCCCTCTGTCCGCCAGACTATCTTGCAGGCCACGATCCTGTCAAGATTGGACTACGGAAATGCCCTGTATTTGGGGGTCAACAAATCTTGTATTCGGCGACTCCAAAGAGTAAAAAATGCAGCCGCACGTACCTTGTTGGCACTCCCGAGATCCTGCTCAGTGTCTAGCTCTCTGTCCAGGCTTCACTGGCTGCCAGTGGATAGAAGGATTCAGTTTAAGTCCTTATGTGTGGCCCATAAAATTTTGAACCATTGAGCCCCGAAGGTCCTTGCGAATCTGCTAGTGCCGTATATTCCAACTCGATCTCTCCGCTCCACAGATAAAAGGCTAGTTTGTATCCCCCGAGTTTTTAGAGCCAGAGCCGGGGGCCGTTCGTTTAAGGTGTTAGCAGCTAGGCTTTGAAACTCCCTTCCCTTTGGGATTAGAGAACTGCAGAATTATCTAGAGTTCAGGAAAGCCATAAAGACCTGGCTCTTTCCGGGCTAGTTCTATTTTTGACATCTTCCTTCCGTCCACTGTCTGTGTTCTTGGGTAGCGCTGGGACGCCCCGTTGCTGGGGCAGCTATGCGCTGTACAAAATTAGTAAATAAATAGTCTAGGAACCACGTGTTCTAGAGCTCAGCCTTTCATCTTTTAGGAGCAGGCAACCATGCTGCTACATCAGTTTGGCAATTTTAGACTTTAAACTACTGCTTAATTTGCGCTGGGGTCTAGCATTGCGCACATGGGCACATAATCATTAGCACTTGCTCTTTGGGCGTGCTGTGTAACAGACTCGTTAGGGAATATGCTGTTTCTCTTTTATAACACACAAACCGGCGAATGTAATGATGCTAAGGCACAAGCCCACATTGACGGACAGCTCAGTGTGAAGAGAGCCTGCAGGAGAGACCACGTGTTCTAGCGCTCAGCCTTTCATCTTTTAGGAGCAGGCAACCATGCTGCTACATCAGTTTGGCAATTTAAGACTTTAAACTACTGCTTAATTTGCGCTGGGGTCTAGCATTGCGCACATGGGCAGTTAATCATTAGCACTTGCTCTTTGGGCGTGCTGTGTAACAGACTCGTTAGGGAATATGCTGTTCCTCATTTACAACACACAAACCGGCGAGTGTAATGATGCTAAGGCACGAGCCCACATGGACGGAGAGCTCAGTGTGAAGAGAGCCTGCTGCACAGACCACAAATTCTAGAGCTCAGCCTTTCATTTTTAGGAGCAGGCAACCATGCTGCTACATCAGTTTGGCAACTTTAGACTTTAAACTACTGCTTAATTTGCGCTGGGGTCTATCATTGCGCACATGGGCACTTAATCATTAGCACTTGCTCTTTGGGCATGCTGTGTAACAGACTCGTTAGGGAATATGCTGTTTCTCTTTTACAACACACAACACACAAACCGGCGAGTGTAATGATGCTAAGGCACAAGCCCACATGGACGAACAGCTCAGTGTGAAGAGAGCCTGCTGCTGAGACCACGTGTTCTAGAGGTCAGCCTTTCATCTTTTAGGAGCAGGCAACCATGCTGCTACATCAGTTTGGCAATTTTAGACTTTAAACTACTGTTTAATTTGCGCCGAGGTCTACCAGTGCGCACATGGGCACATAATCATTAGCACTTGCTCTTTGGGCGTGCTGTGTAACAGACTCGTTAGGGAACATGATGTTTCTCTTTTATAACACACAACACACAAAGCGGCGAGTGTAATGATGCTAAGGAACAAGCCCACATGGACGAACAGCTCAGTGTGAAGAGAGCCTGCTGCAGGGCTTGAGCACATAGCGTGAGACGGGGGGTCTTGAGAATATTGATTTATTGTTTTAAACCTAATACCAATTTTAAATTGAATTTGTACTTGCTGCCTTGATACTGTGCGCATTAGCGGCATTATTTTTATCGGCACTTGAGCCTCTCCGCTTCCGTGTCACGGGAGGTGCACAGCGCTGATTGGCTGGCCTTGGCCAATCAGAAGACAGACGGGTGGAGCCTGTTGCTGCCCACCGTCTATTTGAGCACTCCGGACGCGCTGGCTTGAGCACATAGCGTGAGACGGGGGGTCTTGAGAATATTGTTTTATTGTTTTAAACCTAATACCAATTTTAAATTGAATTTGTACTTGCTGCCTTGATACTGTGCGCATTAGCGGCATTATTTTTATCGGCACTTGAGCCTCTCCGCTTCCGTGTCACGGGAGGTGCACAGCGCTGATTGGCTGGCCTTGGCCAATCAGAAGACAGACGGGTGGAGCCTGTTGCTGCCCACCGTCTATTTGAGCACTCCGGACGCGGACGCGCTGGCTTGAGCACATAGCGTGAGACGGGGGGTCTTGAGAATATTGTTTTATTGTTTTTAAACCTAATACCAATTTTAAATTGAATTTGTACTTGCTGCCTTGATACTGTGCGCATTAGCGGCATTATTTTTATCGGCACTTGAGCCTCTCCGCTTCCGTGTCCCGGGAGGTGCACAGCGCTGATTGGCTGGCCTTGGCCAATCAGAAGATAGACGGGTGGAGCCTGTTGCTGCCCACCGTCTATTTGAGCACTCCGGACGCGGACGCGCTGGCTTGAGCACATAGCGTGAGACGGGGGGTCTTGAGAATATTGTTTTATTGTTTTAAACCTAATACCAATTTTAAATTGAATTTGTACTTGCTGCCTTGATACTGTGCGCATTAGCTGCATTATTTTTATCGGCACTTGAGCCTCTCCGCTTCCGTGTCACGGGAGGTGCACAGCGCTGATTGGCTGGCCTTGGCCAATCAGACGACAGACCGGTGGAGCCTGTTGCTGCTCACCGTCTATTTGAGCACTCCGGACGCGGACGCGCTGGCTTGAGCACATAGCGTGAGACGGGGCGTCTTGAGAATATTGTTTTATTGTTTTAAACCTAATACCAATTTTAAATTGAATTTGTACTTGCTGTCTTGATACTGTGCGCATTAGCGGCATTATTTTTATCGGCACTTGAGCCTCTCCGCTTCCGTGTCACGGGAGGTGCACAGCGCTGATTGGCTGGCCTTGGCCAATCAGAAGACAGACGGGTGGAGCCTGTTGCTGCCCACCGTCTATTTGAGCACTCCGGACGCGGACGCGCTGGCTTGAGCACATAGCGTGAGACGGGGGTCTTGAGAATATTGTTTTATTGTTTTAAACCTAATACCAATTTTAAATTGAATTTGTACTTGCTGCCTTGATACTGTGCGCATTAGCGGCATTATTTTTATCGGCACTTGAGCCTCTCCGCTTCCGTGTCACGGGAGGTGCACAGCGCTGATTGGCTGGCCTTGGCCAATCAGAAGACAGACGGGTGGAGCCTGTTGCTGCCCACCGTCTATTTGAGCACTCCGGACGCGGACGCGCTGGCTTGAGCACATAGCGTGAGACGGGGGTCTTGAGAATATTGTTTTATTGTTTTAAACCTAATACCAATTTTAAATTGAATTTGTACTTGCTGCCTTGATACTGTGCGCATTAGCGGCATTATTTTTATCGGCACTTGAGCCTCTCCGCTTCCGTGTCCCGGGAGGTGCACAGCGCTGATTGGCTGGCCTTGGCCAATCAGAAGACAGACGGGTGGAGCCTGTTGCTGCCCACCGTCTATTTGAGCACTCCGGACGCGGACGCGCTGGCCTGAGCACATAGCGTGAGACGGGGGGTCTTGAGAATATTGTTTTATTGTTTTAAACCTAATACCAATTTTAAATTGAATTTGTACTTGCTGCCTTGATACTGTGCGCATTAGCTGCATTATTTTTATCGGCACTTGAGCCTCTCCGCTTCCGTGTCACGGGAGGTGCACAGCGCTGATTGGCTGGCCTTAGCCAATCAGACGACAGACCGGTGGAGCCTGTTGCTGCTCACCGTCTATTTGAGCACTCCGGACGCGGACGCGCTGGCTTGAGCACATAGCGTGAGACGGGGCGTCTTGAGAATATTGTTTTATTGTTTTAAACCTAATACCAATTTTAAATTGAATTTGTACTTGCTGTCTTGATACTGTGCGCATTAGCGGCATTATTTTTATCGGCACTTGAGCCTCTCCGCTTCCGTGTCACGGGAGGTGCACAGCGCTGATTGGCTGGCCTTGGCCAATCAGAAGACAGACGGGTGGAGCCTGTTGCTGCCCACCGTCTATTTGAGCACTCCGGACGCGGACGCGCTGTCTTGAGCACATAGCGTGAGACGGGGGGTCTTGAGAATATTGTTTTATTGTTTTAAACCTAATACCAATTTTAAATTGAATTTGTACTTGCTGCCTTGATACTGTGCGCATTAGCGGCATTATTTTTATCGGCACTTGAGCCTCTCCGCTTCCGTGTCACGGGAGGTGCACAGCGCTGATTGGCTGGCCTTGGCCAATCAGAAGACAGACGGGTGGAGCCTGTTGCTGCCCACCGTCTATTTGAGCACTCCGGACGCGGACGCGCTGGCTTGAGCACATACCGTGAGACGGGGGGTTTTGAGAATATTGTTTTATTGTTTTAAACCTAATACCAATTTTAAATTGAATTTGTACTTGCTGCCTTGATACTGTGCGCATTAGCTGCATTATTTTTATCGGCACTTGAGCCTCTCCGCTTCCGTGTCACGGGAGGTGCACAGCGCTGATTGGCTGGCCTTGGCCAATCAGAAGACAGACGGGTGGAGCCTGTTGCTGCCCACCGTCTATTTGAGCACTCCGGACGCGGACGCGCTGGCTTGAGCACATAGCGTGAGACGGGGGGTCTTGAGAATATTGTTTTATTGTTTTAAACCTAATACCAATTTTAAATTGAATTTGTACTTGCTGCCTTGATACTGTGCGCATTAGCTGCATTATTTTTATCGGCACTTGAGCCTCTCCGCTTCCGTGTCACGGGAGGTGCACAGCGCTGATTGGCTGGCCTTGGCCAATCAGACGACAGACCGGTGGAGCCTGTTGCTGCTCACCGTCTATTTGAGCACTCCGGACGCGGACGCGCTGGCTTGAGCACATAGCGTGAGACGGGGCGTCTTGAGAATATTGTTTTATTGTTTTAAACCTAATACCAATTTTAAATTGAATTTGTACTTGCTGTCTTGATACTGTGCGCATTAGCGGCATTATTTTTATCGGCACTTGAGCCTCTCCGCTTCCGTGTCACGGGAGGTGCACAGCGCTGATTGGCTGGCCTTGGCCAATCAGAAGACAGACGGGTGGAGCCTGTTGCTGCCCACCGTCTATTTGAGCACTCCGGACGCGGACGCGCTGGCTTGAGCACATAGCGTGAGACGGGGGTCTTGAGAATATTGTTTTATTGTTTTAAACCTAATACCAATTTTAAATTGAATTTGTACTTGCTGCCTTGATACTGTGCGCATTAGCGGCATTATTTTTATCGGCACTTGAGCCTCTCCGCTTCCGTGTCACGGGAGGTGCACAGCGCTGATTGGCTGGCCTTGGCCAATCAGAAGACAGACGGGTGGAGCCTGTTGCTGCCCACCGTCTATTTGAGCACTCCGGACGCGGATGCGCTGGCTTGAGCACATAGCGTGAGACGGGGGGTCTTGAGAATATTGTTTTATTGTTTTAAACCTAATACCAATTTTAAATTGAATTTGTACTTGCTGCCTTGATACTGTGCGCATTAACGGCATTATTTTTATCGGCACTTGAGCCTCTCCGCTTCCGTGTCCCGGGAGGTGCACAGCGCTGATTGGCTGGCCTTGGCCAATCAGAAGACAGACGGGTGGAGCCTGTTGCTGCCCACCGTCTATTTGAGCACTCCGGACGCGGACGCGCTGGCCTGAGCACATAGCGTGAGACGGGGGTCTTGAGAATATTGTTTTATTGTTTTAAACCTAATACCAATTTTAAATTGAATTTGTACTTGCTGCCTTGATACTGTACGCATTAGCTGCATTATTTTTATCGGCACTTGAGCCTCTCCGCTTCCGTGTCACGGGAGGTGCACAGCGCTGATTGGCTGGCCTTAGCCAATCAGACGACAGACCGGTGGAGCCTGTTGCTGCTCACCGTCTATTTGAGCACTCCGGACGCGGACGCGCTGGCTTGAGCACATAGCGTGAGACGGGGCGTCTTGAGAATATTGTTTTATTGTTTTAAACCTAATACCAATTTTAAATTGAATTTGTACTTGCTGTCTTGATACTGTGCGCATTAGCGGCATTATTTTTATCGGCACTTGAGCCTCTCCGCTTCCGTGTCACGGGAGGTGCACAGCGCTGATTGGCTGGCCTTGGCCAATCAGAAGACAGACGGGTGGAGCCTGTTGCTGCCCACCGTCTATTTGAGCACTCCGGACGCGGACGCGCTGTCTTGACCACATTGCGTGAGACGGGGGGTCTTGAGAATATTGTTTTATTGTTTTAAACCTAATACCAATTTTAAATTGAATTTGTACTTGCTGCCTTGATACTGTGCGCATTAGCGGCATTATTTTTATCGGCACTTGAGCCTCTCCGCTTCCGTGTCATGGGAGGTGCACAGCGCTGATTGGCTGGCCTTGGCCAATCAGAAGACAGACGGGTGGAGCCTGTTGCTGCCCACCGTCTATTTGAGCACTCCGGACGCGGACGCGCTGGCTTGAGCACATAGCGTGAGACGGGGGGTTTTGAGAATATTGTTTTATTGTTTTAAACCTAATACCAATTTTAAATTGAATTTGTACTTGCTGCCTTGATACTGTGCGCATTAGCTGCATTATTTTTATCGGCACTTGAGCCTCTCCGCTTCCGTGTCACGGGAGGTGCACAGCGCTGATTGGCTAGCCTTGGCCAATCAGACGACAGACGGGTGGAGCCTGTTGCTGCCCACCGTCTATTTGAGCACTCTGGATGCGGACGCGCGCAGGGGGTGCGCCGCGTGCGCGCCAAAGGCGCGCCTAAGGCAAGCCCGTCTGCGCCCGTCCGCGCCTGGTTGCTGCCGGCGGCCGGTCACTCTGCTTCTTTAGTCAAATCCACTACTAGCTATTCACAGGCAGAGCTTCTGTCGCTAAACACTGAGAGCTCGACTTGTTGTAATCACTCTTGGTCCCCTCTGGCAGATTTCTTTAAGTGTCCACACTGCCCTTTTCAGAGTGGGCCGATCATAAGAAACAAGCCTCCCTGGAGGTCCATTACTTTCAGGTTTTTCAGTCTTAACTGCAGGTCTTTAGCAAAGCATCATGCGGAGATCCTGTATCTCTTATCTGAGGAGTCTCCTGATGCATTATTCTTGACCGAGACCTGGTTGACTTCGGACTCAGTCGCTGAATCTTGGCTGGCTCTCCCCCAGGGTATAAGCTGAATCAGCTTAATCGTATCGGCAATAGAGGTGGTGGAATCGCTGTGATTCACAAGGGTTGCTACACTTGTAGTTTGAGGAAAGAGGATATTCCAGATTGTGAATGCGCTTTTTTTTAAATGACTTTAAATCATAATTTTACATTCTTAGGTCGGCTCATTTATCGACCTCCTGGCTCTTCTACAGTCTTTCGTGAGGAACTAGCTAATAAGATTACACTATTAGCTAGTAGGGCAGCCAATTTTACTGTAGTGGGAGACCTCAATCTTCATTTAGAAGAAGCTGGCAAATCGGACATCTCCAATTTTTGGGCCGATTTGGAAGCATGTCAACTGACCCAGCGAGTCCGGTCTGGCACACATGCTGCTGGCCACTTATTAGATCCTATATTCTCTAACCTAGGCTCCCTGATTGTCTCATCTCCTATTCCTATGGCCTGGTCTGATCATTTCCTTGTCCCCTTCTCCATTTATTGGATGGGGAAGCCGGCCCAAACAGATCTCCCGCTTATATTAAAACGACCCTGGCATAAGTTAGACATCAGCAAATTTTCCGATCTACTTTAAGGCGTAAACCTCAGTTCCCGCCTAATATAGAATCTGCTGTAACTCTCTCTTGTGAGTGGATATCTTCATCTTTGGATCAATGCATCCCGGCTAAACCCTATATGAGGAAGAAAAAGAGCTTTCCAACCCCTGGTTTAATGAATCTCTGAGTAAGGAAAAAACTAAATGTAAACAACTAGAACGAGTCTGGAGGCGTTCTTATGATGAGGAATCCAAAACCAAATACCGTAACTCCATCAAGATATACCATAAATTAGCTCGGAAAGCCAGAGCTGAGTACATTGCCAATGAAATTTTAGACAGCAAGAATCCATCAAAAACGATTTTTTCGCTTCTCAAGGTGATGAAAGGCTCTATGTTGAAGGCTGACTCTCCTGTCTCCTCTAATGCACAATGTGATGAGCTGGCTAATTACTTTGTGGACAAAGTGGATAAAATTTATGATAGTTTTACCCCTAGTTTTACTCCCAGTCCTGTCTTAGATGAGGTAGAACACTGTGCCGTCAAAAGACCCTCTGTGGGCAATAATTCCCTGTGCACTTTTTTGTCACTATCTCTGGCTGAGACCGAATCTGTATGTGGAAAGATCAAATCCGGCTCTGCAGATGACCCTTTGAGACCCGCCCAATTTCGCCAACTGCATAATGCTCTCCTCCCTATGGCATGGGACTTGATTAATCTATCCTTGTCTTCAGCATCCCTACCTATGGCTTGGAAGCATGCGAAAGTCATCCCCCTTTTGAAGAAACCTTCTCTTGCATCTTCTGACCCGGGCAATTATCGCCCCATTTCCCAGCTCTCTTTTTTAGCCAAAGCCACCGAATTTTATGTTAACTCACTCCTCACTGAGTTCGTAGAGTGTAACAACATTTTGGATGCCTCCCAAAATGGCTTTAGGTCCCGTCACAGAACCGATACTGCGCTGATGGCAGTGACCGAAGAGATCCGCGGCAGTCTTGATGAAGGTAGTTCAGCGGCTCTGATTCTCCTTGACCTAAGCGCCGCGTTTGACACGGTGTCTCATGCGATACTCTTGCGCAGGCTGGCGGAAATTGGGATTGGGGGTCTGGCTCTGTCCTAGTTCCGCTCCTTTTTGGAGGATAGAACTTTCCAGGTCACGGTGCCACCTTTTCAATCCCAGGTGCACGTCATCAAACACGGGGTACCGCAGGGCTCGATCCTGAGCCCTCTGCTGTTTAACATTTATGTCCAACCTCTGGCAGTGGTGGCCAGGAGCAGAGGGCTGTCTTTGGTGTCCTACGCGGATGATACCCAACTAGTGATTGCCTTCTCTAAGAAGTGCAATCTTAATCTTGCGAAATTTAAGGACGATATGCAGGCAGTTGCTAACTGGATGACAGCCAACTGCCTGCAGCTTAACGCCAGCAAGTCCGAAATTCTTCTGCTGGGTAAAGACAGGGATCTGTGGTCCGAGCAGTGTTGGCCAGAAGATCTCAAACCAGCCCCGATACCAAAGGAGGTGGTCAAGAATTTGGGTTTTTTGTTTGACAGTAGCCTGTCCTTTGACCCACAAGCTAAGTCCGTGGCAGGGACCTGCTTTGGGCTTTTGAGAGGTCTTAAACCCTTGCTGGGTTTTTTCAACCCCTCTGTCCGCCAGACTATCTTGCAGGCCACGATCCTGTCAAGATTGGACTACGGAAATGCCCTGTATTTGGGGGTCAACAAATCTTGTATTCGGCGACTCCAAAGAGTACAAAATGCAGCCGCACGTACCTTGCTGGCACTCCCGAGATCCTGCTCAGTGTCTAGCTCTCTGTCCAGGCTTCACTGGCTGACAGTGGATAGAAGGATTCAGTTTAAGTCCTTATGTGTGGCCCATAACATTTTGAACCATCGAGCCCCGAAGGTCCTTGCGAATCTGCTAGTACCGTATATTCCAACTCGATCTCTCCGCTCCACAGATAAAAGGCTAGTTTGTATCCCCCGAGTTTTTAGAGCCAGAGCCGGGGGCCGTTCGTTTAAGGTGTTAGCAGCTAGGCTTTGAAACCTCCTTCCCTTTGGGATTAGAGAACTGCAGAATTATCTAGAGTTCAAGAAAGCCATAAAGACCTGGCTCTTTCCGGGCTAGTTCTATTTTTGACATCTTCCTTCCGTCCCCTGTCTGTGTTCTTGGGTAGCGCTGGGATGCCCCGTTGCTGGGGCAGCTATGCGCTGTACAAAATTAGTAAATAAATAGTGCAGGGACCACGTGTTCTAGAGCTCAGCCTTTCATCTTTTAGGAGCAGGCAACCATGCTGCTACATCAGTTTGGCAATTTTAGACTTTAAACTACTGCTTAATTTGCGCAGGGGTCTACCATTGCGCACATGGGCACTTAATCATTAGCACTTGCTCTTTAGGCGTGCTGTGAAACAGACTCGTTAGGGAATGTGCTGTTTCTCTTTTATAACACACAACACACAAACCGGCGAATGTAATGATGCTAAGGCACAAGCCCACATTGACGGACAGCTCAGTGTGAAGAGAGCCTGCAGGAGAGACCACGTGTTCTAGCGCTCAGCCTTTCATCTTTTAGGAGCAGGCAACCATGCTGCTACATCAGTTTGGCAATTTAAGACTTTAAACTACTGCTTAATTTGCGCTGGGGTCTAGCATTGCGCACATGGGCACTTAATCATTAGCACTTGCTCTTTGGGCGTGCTGTGTAACATACTCGTTAGGGAATATGCTGTTCCTCATTTACAACACACAAACCGGCGAGTGTAATGATGCTAAGGCACGAGCCCACATGGACGGACAGCTCAGTGTGAAGAGAGCCTGCTGCACAGACCACAAATTCTAGAGCTCAGCCTTTCATTTTTAGGAGCAGGCAACCATGCTGCTACATCAGTTTGGCAATTTTAGACTTTGAACTACTGCTTAATTTGAGCCGGGGTCTACAAGTGCGCACATGGGCACTTAATCACTAGCACTTGCTCTTTGGGCGTGCTGTGTAAAGACTCGTTAGGGAATATGCTGTTTCTGTTTTATAACACACAACACACAAACCGGCGAGTGTGATGATGCTAAGGCACAAGCCCACATGGACGGACAGCTCAGTGTGAAGAGAGCCTGCTGCAGAGACCACGTGTTCTAGCGCTCAGCCTTTCATCTTTTAGGAGCAGGTAACCATGCTGCTACATCAGTTTGGCAATTTAAGACTTTAAACTACTGCTTAATTTGCGCCGGGGTCTACCAGTGTACACATTGGCACTTAATCATTAGCACTTGCTCTTTGGGCGTGCTGTGTAACAGATTTGTTAGGGAACATGCTGTTTCTCTTTTATAACACACAACACACAAAGAGGCGAGTGTAATGATGCTAAGGCACAAGCACACATGGACGGACAGCTCAGTGTGAAGAGAGCCTGCTGCAGAGACCACGTGTTCTAGAGCTCAGGCTTTCATCTTTTAGGAGCAGGCAACCATGCTGCTACATCAGTGTGGTAATTTTAGGCTTTAAACTACTGCTTAATTTGAGCCGTGGTATACCAGTGCACACATGGGCACTTAATCATTAGCACTTGCGCTTTGCGTGTGCTGTGTAACAGACTCGTTAGGGAACATGCTGTATCTCTTTTATAACACACAACACACAAACCGGCGAGTGTAATGATGCTAAGGCACAAGCTCCATGGACGGGCAGCTCAGTGTGAAGAGCCTGCTGCAAAGACCACGTGTTCTAGCGCTCAGCCTTTCATCTTTTAGGAGCAGGCAACCATGCTGCTACATCAGTTTGGCAATTTTAGACTTTAAACTGCTGCTTAATTTGTGCCGGGGTCTACCAGTGTGCACATGGGCACTTAATCATTAGCACTTGCTCTTTGGGCGTGACGTGTAACAGACTCGTTAGGGAATATGCTGTTTCTGTTTTATAACACACAACACACAAACCAGCAAGTATAATGATGCTAAGGCACAAGCCCACATGGACCTACAGCTCAGTGTGAAGAGAGCCTGCTGCAGAGACCACGTTTTTTAGCGGTCAGCCTTTCATCTTTTAGGAGCAGGTAACCATGCTGCTACATCAGTTTGACAACTTTAGACTTTAAACTACTGCTTAATTTGCGCCGGGGTCTACCAGTGCGCACATGGGCACTTAATCATTAGCACTTGCTCTTTGGGCGTGCTGTTTAACACACTCGTTAGGGAATTTGCTGTTTCTTTTTTATGACACACAACATACAAACCGGCGAGTGTAAGGATGCTAAGGCACAAGCCCAAATGGACGAACAGCTCAGTGTGAAGAGAGCCTGCTGCAGAGACCACGTGTTCTAGCGCTCAGCCTTTCATCTTTTAGGAGCAGGCAACCATGCTGCTACATCAGTTTGGCAATTTTAGACTTTAAACTACTGCTTAATTTGCGCCTGGGTCTACCAGTCCGCACATGGGCACTTAATCAGTAGCTCTTGCTCTTTGGGTGTGCTGTGTAACAGACTCGTTAGAGAACATGCTGTTTCTCTTTCATAACACACAACACACAAACCGTGAGTGTAATGATGCTAAGGCACAAGCCCACATGGACGAACAGCTCAGTATGAAGACAGACTGCTGCAGAGACCACCTGTTCTAGCGCTCAGCCTTTCATCTTTTAGGAGCAGGCAACCTAATGCTACATAAGTTTGGCAATTTTAGACTTTAAACTACTGCTTAATTTGCGCCGGGGTCTACCAGTGCGCACATGGGCACTTAATCATTAGCACTTTATCTTTGGGCGTGCTGTGTAACAGACTCGTTAGGGAATTTGCTGTTTCTCTTTTATAACACACAACACACCAACCGGCGAGTGAAATGATGCTAAGGCACAAGCCTACATGGACGGACAGCTCAGTGTGAAGAGAGCCTGCTGCAGAGACCACCTGTTCTAGCGCTCAGCCTTTCATCTTTTAGGAGCAGGCAACCATGCTGCTACATCAGTTTGGCAATTTTAGACTTTAAACCACTGCTTAATTTGCGCCGGGGTCTGCCAGTGCGCACATGGCCACTTAATCATTAGCACTTGCTCTTTGGGCGTGCTGTGTAGTAGACTCGTTAGGGAACATGCTGTTTCTCTTTTATAACACACAACACACAAACCGTGAGTGTAATGATGCTAAGGCACAAGCCCACATGGACAAACAACTCAGTGTGAAGAGAGCCTGCTTGAGAGACCACGTGTTCTAGCGCTCAGCCTTTCATCTTTTAGGAGCAGGCAACCATGCTGCTACATCAGTTTGGCAATTTTAGACTTTAAACCACTGCTTAATTTGCGCCGGGGTCTACCAGTGTGCACATGGGCACTTAATCATTAGCACTTGCTCTTTGGGCGTGCTGTGTAACAGACTTGTGAGGGAATATGCTGTTTCTCTTTTATAACACACAACACACAAACCAGCGAGTGTAATGATGCTAAGGCACAAGCCCCATGGACGGACAGCTCATTGTGAAGAGAGCCTGCTGCAGAGACCACGTGTTCTAGCGCTCAGCCTTTCATCTTTTAGGAGCAGGCAACCATGCTGCTACATCAGTTTGGCAATTTTAGACTTTAAACTGCTGCTTAATTTGAGCCGGGGTCTACCAGTGCTCACATGGGTACTTAATCATTAGCACTTGCTCTTTGCGCGTGCTGTGTAACAGACTCATTAGGGAATATGTTGTTTCTGTTTTATAACACACAACACTCAAACCGGGGAGAGTGATGATGCTAAGACAGAAGACCACATGGAGGGACAGCTCAGAGTGAAGCCAGCCTGCTGCAGAGACCACGTGTTTTAGCGCTCAGCCTTTCATCTTTTAGGAGCAGGCAACCATGCTGCTATATCAGTTTGGCAATTTTAAATTTTAAACTACAGCTTAATTTGCGCCGGAGTCTACCAGTGCGCACATGGGCACTTAATCTTTAGCACTTGCTCTTTGGGCGTGCTGTGTAACAGACTCGTTAGGAAATATGCTGTTTCTGTTTTATAACACACAACACACAAACCGGCGAGTATAAGGATGCTAAGGCACAAGCCCACATGGACCTACAGCTCAGTGTGAAGAGAGCCTGCTGCAGAGACCACGTTTTTTAGCGCTCAGCCTTTCATCTTTTAGGAGCAAGCAACCATGCTGCTACATCAGTTTGGCAACTTTAGACTTTAAACTACTACTTAATTTGCGCCGGGGTCTACCAGTGCGCACATGGGCACTTAATCATTAGCACTTGCTCTTTGGGCGTGCTGTGTAACACACTCGTAAGGGAATTTGCTGTTTCTTTTTTATAACACACAACATACAAACCAGCGATTGTAATGATGCTAAGGCACAAGCCCACATGGACGAACAGCTCAGTGTGAAGAGAGCCTGCTGCAGAGACCACGTGTTCTAGTGCTCAGCTACCAATCAATAGCTATGCACTTATCCAATCACTCTGTAAATACTCATGCAGTTATAAAATCACCATGCACTATCCTTGCACTCCGCCAATGACCCAGGCAGTACTCATGCACTCCTGCAATCACCCAGATACTAACCATGCACTCATACAATAATCCAGGCTTTACCCATAAACTAATGGAATCAGTCAAGCATTAGCAATGTAGTCTTCGAATCACCCAGACATTACCCATGCACTCATGCAATCACTCTGCAGCTACCCAAGCACTTATAAAATTACCCAGGCAGTACCCATGCACTCCTCCAATCACCCAGGCACTACCCATGCATTCATGCAATCACCCAGGCACTACTTATACACTCATGCAGTCATCCAGGTATGACCTATAAACTCATGCAGTCACCCAAGCATTACCCATGCACTTACAAAATTAACGAGGCATTACGAAAGCACTCTTCCAATCACCCATGCACTACTCATCCACTGATACAATTACGCAGGCACTACCTATGCACTGCTGCAATAACCCATGCACTACCCATGCACTCCTGCAATCAACCAGCTAGTAACCATAGACTTATCCAAGCATTCCACCAATACCCAAGCACTTATAAAATGACCACACACTACTCTTCCACTCTTGCAGTCACCTTGACACAACCCATGCACTCATGCAATCATCCAGACATTACCCATAAACTAATGCAATCACTCAAGCATTACTCATGTACTCTTCCAATCTTCTATACATTACCTCCATACGCGTGCAATCACCGAGACATTAACCAAGCAGTTACAAAATCACCGAAGCACTAACCATGCACTCCTCCAGTCACTCAGGCACTACTCATCCACTCATCAATAGCTCAGGCACTACTCATGCACTGCTCCAATTAACCAGGCACTACCAATGTATTCTTCTAATCACCCAGACACTACTCATTCACTCCTTCAATTAGCCAGCCAGTAGACATTCACTCCTCCAATCACCCCGGCACTAGTCATGCACTTATGCAATCACCCAGGCATTACCTATGCACTCATGCAATCACTCAGGCACTATCCATGCCCTCATGCAATCCCCCAGGCACTACCCATACACTCATGCAATCATCCAGGTATTACCCATAAACTCATGCAAACACCCAGGCATTACCCATGCACTTACAAAATCACTCAAGCAATACCAATGCACTTACAAAAACACCCAGGCATTACAAAAGCACTCTTCCAATCAGCTAGGCACTATTCATGCACTGATATAATATCTCAGGCACTACCCATACAGTGCTCTATTCACCTGTGCACTACCCATGCACTCCTCCGATCACCCAGCTACTAGCCATACAGTTATCCAAACACTCCACCAATACTGATGCACTTATAAAATCACCATACACTACCCTTGCACTCTTACAATCATCCAGGCACTACCCATCCACTCATGAAATCATTCAGGCATTACTCATAAACTAATACAATCAATCAAGCATTACCCATGCAGTCTTCCAATCACACATACATTACCTCTGCACTCATGCAATCACCCAAGCAGTAACTAAGCATTTTCGAAATCACCCAGGCACTACACATGCACTCTTCCAATCATCCGGGCAGTACTCATCGACTCATGGAATAACCCAGGCACTATCCATTCACTGCTCCAATCACCCATGTTCTAACCATGCACTCCTGCAATCACTCAGTCACTAGCATGCACTTAAAAAACTCACCATGCACTATGCTTGTACTCCTCCAATCATCCAGGCACTACCCATGCACTCATGCAATCACCCAGGCACTACCCATGCACTTCTCCAATCACTCAGGCAGTACCCATGCACTCATGCAATCACCCAGGCATTACCCATGAATTCCTCCAATCACCAGGTACTACCCATGCACTCATGCAAACATTCCGCCAATATCCAAGCACTTAAAAAATCACCACTGACTACCTTTGTACTCATGCAATCACCCAGGCACTACTCATGCAGTTATAAATTACCCAGGTATTACCCATGCACTCATGCAATCACTCAGGCACTACCCATGCACTCATGCAATGAACCATGCATTACCCACACACTCGTCCAGTACCAGTCAGCAAAAAGCTGGGGGGTGCCCAGAGCACAGGATGACTTTGTAACAAGGCCTCTTTCTGCACCTCTGATGGTTCTTTCTGCATATCTCTTGCTTCTTTCTGCACCTTTCTTCCTCTTTCTGCACATGCCCTACCTATGTAGGCAAAGTTAGAAATTAGCATTTAAAAAACCTTAGAAATTCACTGAAACAAACAGGTTTTAGGGACGTTATAGTTAGAAATTAGCATCTAAAAAACCTTTGAAATTCACTGAAAAAGCCATAGGTTTCAGGGAAGTTATAGTTAGAATTATCATTTAAAAAACCTTTAAAATTCACTGAAAAAAACATAGGTTTCAGGGACGTTATAGTTAGAAATGAGCATTTAAAAAACCTTAGAAATTCACTGAAAAAACCATAGGTTTCAGGGACTCTATAGTTAGTTGGATATTTCACTCGTACAAAACCAGAGAAATTTGTCCGTTACAGTTAGTTGAGCTAACTATAACCCGCGCCACCGCAATGCACTGCTGATGACGTCACATATTACATCACTCATGACATGGTCAGTGACATCACTGATGACATCACTGATGACATCTCAAATGACATCACTCATGACATCACTGATTACATCATCCACGTGAAAATCTGATGCACCTCCTCACAGCCTAATATAACGTTTAGTACATCCACTCTAAAATACAGACTACCATTCTCGAAAGCATAGACACACCAATACCAGTTACTACATACCCACTCACTGATTCATAGCTCTACACACACATCTACACCCTGATCCATACAGTCACTCATAAATGCAGTCACACATCAATACAGTTACTATCATATGTACTCATACACCCATACAGACTCTCACACACCACCACTCACCCATAGAGTTATTCACACAGCTAGTCAGTTATGCAAAGAATCAATCACACTCCCATTTACTCCCCTACACAGTTATACACACATCCCCTCACTTATTCATACAGATACTAACACATACTTACTCTCTTCTACAATCACTGACACAAGCACACACTCATCCATATAGCTCCTCTCACAATCACTCACTCTCACATATAATCATTTATATACTCTAACACTCACATATACTACCTTTCACATATGTAGTTACTCACACATGTACCACTGAGACATCCATTCACTCACCAACACAGCTATACACACACTCACCCACCCATATAGCCCCTCACAGATACACTCTTGAACCCATACACCCAGTGAATCACCCACTCACACATCCATACAGGGAGTCACACACACACCACCCACCCACACAGAACCGAGACACCCATTTACGTACTCAGACAACAAATCAAAAAGCCATATATAGATACTCATATAGGTAATCACCAACCCAATCAGCCACTTACACACCAACTGACAGACTGATACAGATATTCATACAGATTAGTCAGTCACCCATGTATTAGTAAGGCATGTTTAATCACTCACTTATATAGTCAGTCATGCACCTATTAAATCATTCATTCAGACATTCATATACCCACTCATTCTTCAATATACCTTGGCATATATATGTATAAAACATATTTAAACTCTTAAGAAACACTCAGTCACTGAGATGTCATCAGTGATGTCATGAGTGATGTCACTGACCATGTCATGAGTGATGTAATATGTGACGTCATCAGCAGTGCATTGCGGGGGAGAGTTATAGTTAGCTCAACTAACTATAACGGCCGAATTTCTCTGGTTTTGTAGGAGTGAAATGTCCAACTAAATATAACGTCCCTGAAACCTATGGTTTTTTCAGTGAAAATATATATATATATATATATATACTTTACCTACTGGCGGTCGCCAGTAGGTAGTTATAGTTAGGACCTATTTTCCATAGGAAATTCACAACATTCTATTTCCAATAAATTTGGTGCCGGTTGATGAATCTTCGCGAAATTGTCAAAACTCGTGGGGCGCTCCGGTCCGCTCCTATCCTGAAAGTCTCGGGGTGATTCGTCAAGTGGGGGCCGAGAAAAAGGGGGTCCCAAAACATGTTTTCCCCATGCAATTTTCCATAGGAACCTTTTGTTGCAGCTACAGCCCGAACTGCTGAACGGAATTACACCATGTTTGGCAAAAAGGTAGCCCTTGGTTCAGCGTCGTGCCTTTTGGTTAAATGGTGTAAATCAGTTCATTAGTACCTGAGAAATTTGAAAAAGCAAACACATATATATCTGGGCAGAGCCTAACCACACATGTCATCGTGCGATCTGATTGGCTGTCAGCACTTCATCCTGGAATTGCTGGCAGCCATCTTGGGACCACTATAAATGATAGTACTCCATTGAAATGCATTGTAGTGAATCGAAGATTTTGAGGGTTACCAAAAGGAGAACTAAAAAGGGTGATAACAGACTTTAGTTACATTAGAATTCATTTGTTGATGGTACCATACTAATTTCAGGAATTGTGGTGTGTTCTAAGGTGATTTTACCCTGTGAAAAACCTTCTGCTGGGATATCATGAATCATGTTTGAGAGAAAACTATTTTCACATGCTTGTCCCATACAGTTTTGGAAGGTGCTCCAGAAGCTAAAATGAGAGCATATTTTCTGTAAATTCACATTACCGTTCTCAGTCATGTGAGAATGAAGTCTGACATTCTCAGTAAAACATGTACATCCAACAAGGGCAGAGACTGTCAGTTGATTCCTTTGCGTTCTACTGCAGCTTCCCAGAGTGTTCTAAAGAACAACTAGAGCGCTAACAGCCTTACTTATGGCAAATGTATGGCACCCCTGAAGCCATCTTGATTGGAATAAACTGGTAACACTTAAAACATTTAATTTAAAAAGGAACAAAATGATGGGGTTCATTTTGTCATAGAAATTATGGTTAGTGCTGTAGAAAGAAAAATTAGAACATGTTTCAAGTGTGATCTCAAATATCTTCCTGTTATATTTCAACAGGAGCAGCCTGTCAGTTGATGCCTTTGTGTTCTACTGCAGCTTCCGAGAGTGTTCTAAAGAACAAGTAGAGCGCTAACAGTCTTACTTATGACAAAATTATGGCACACCTGAAGCCATCTTGATTGGAATAAACTGGTAACTCTTAAAACATTTAATTTAAAAAGGAACAAAATGAGGGGGTTCATTTTGTCATAGAAATTATGGTTAGTGCTGTAGAAAGAAAAATTAGGACATGTTTTAAGTGAGATCTCAAATATCTTCCTGTTATTTTTCAACAGGAGCAGCCTGTCAGTTGATGCCTTTGTGTTCTACTGCAGCTTCCCAGAGTGTTCTGAAGAACAACTAGAGAGCTAACAGTCTTACTTATGACAAAAGTATGGCACACCTGAAGCCATCTTGATTGGAATAAACTGGTAACACTTAAAACATTTAATTTAAAAAGTAACAAAATGAGGGGGTTCATTTTGCCATAGAAATTATGGTTAGTGCTGTAGAAAGAAAAATTAGGACATGTTTTAAGTGAGATCTCACATATCTTCCTGTTATATTTCAACAGGAGCAGCCTGTCAGTTGATGCCTTTGTGTTCTACTGCAGCTTCCCAGAGTGTTCTAAAGAACAACTAGAGTGCTAACAGCCTTACATATGACAAAAGTATGGCACACCTGAAGCCATCCTGATTGGAATAAACTGGTAACACTTAAAACATTTAATTTAAAAAGGAACAAAATGATGGGGTTCATTTTGTCATAGAAATTATGGTTAGTGCTGTAGAAAGAAAAATTAGGAAATGTTTCAAGTGTGATCTCAAATATCTTCCTGTTATATGTCAACAGGAGCAGCCTGTCAGTTGATGCCTTTGTGTTCTACTGCAGCTTCCCAGAGTGTTCTAAAGAACAACTAGAGTGCTAACAGTCTTACTTATGACAAAATTATGGCACACCTGAAGCCATCTTGATTGGAATAAACTGTTAACTCTTAAAACATTTAATTTAAAAAGGAACAACATGAGGGGGTTCATTTTGTCGTAGAAATTATGGTTAGTGCTGTAGAAAGAAAAATTAGGACATGTTTCAAGTGTGATCTCAAATATCTTCCTGTTATATATCAACAGGAGCAGCCTGTCAGTTGATGCCTTTGTGTTCTACTGCAGCTTCCGAGAGTGTTCTAAAGAACAAGTAGAGCGCTAACAGTCTTACTTATGACAAAATTATGGCACACCTGAAGCCATCTTGATTGGAATAAACTGGTAACTCTTAAAACATTTAATTTAAAAAGGAACAAAATGAGGGGGTTCATTTTGTCATAGAAATTATGGTTAGTGCTGTAGAAAGAAAAATTAGGACATGTTTTAAGTGAGATCTCAAATATCTTCCTGTTAATTTTCAACAGGAGCAGCCTGTCAGTTGATGCCTTTGTGTTCTACTGCAGCTTCCCAGAGTGTTCTGAAGAACAACTAGAGAGCTAACAGTCTTACTTATGACAAAAGTATGGCACACCTGAAGCCATCTTGATTGGAATAAACTGGTAACACTTAAAACATTTAATTTAAAAAGTAACAAAATGAGGGGTTCATTTTGCCATAGAAATTATGGTTAGTGCTGTAGAAAGAAAAATTAGGACATGTTTTAAGTGAGATCTCAAATATCTTCCTGTTATATTTCAACAGGAGCAGCCTGTCAGTTGATGCCTTTGTGTTCTACTGCAGCTTCCCAGAGTGTTCTAAAGAACAACTAGAGTGCTAACAGCCTTACATATGACAAAAGTATGGCACACCTGAAGCCATCCTGATTGGAATAAACTGGTAACACTTAAAACATTTAATTTAAAAAGGAACAAAATGATGGGGTTCATTTTGTCATAGAAATTATGGTTAGTGCTGTAAAAAGAAAAATTAGGAAATGTTTCAAGTGTGATCTCAAATATCTTCCTGTTATATGTCAACAGGAGCAGCCTGTCAGTTGATGCCTTTGTGTTCTACTGCAGCTTCCCAGAGTGTTCTAAAGAACAACTAGAGTGCTAATAGTCTTACTTATGACAAAATTATGGCACACCTGAAGCCATCTTGATTGGAATAAACTGTTAACTCTTAAAACATTTAATTTAAAAAGGAACAACATGAGGGGGTTCATTTTGTCATAGAAATTATGGTTAGTGCTGTAGAAAGAAAAATTAGGACATGTTTTAAGTGAGCTCTCAAATATCTTCTTGTTATATTTCAACAGGAGCAGCCTGTCAGTTGATGCCTTTGTGTTCTACTGCAGCTTCCCAGAGTGTTCTAAAGAACAACTAGAGCGCCAACAGTCTTACTTATGACAAACGTATGGCACACCTGAAGCCATCTTGAGTGGAATAAACTGGTAACACTTAAAACATTTAATTTAAAAAGGAACAAAATGAGGGGGTTCATTTTGCCATAGAAATTATGGTTAGTCCTGCAAAAAGAAAATTTAGGGCATGTTTTAAGTGAGATCTCAAATCCTCTTCTATTTCATTAGAAAATTCTGACATGCAGACTGAAACAATCACTTTCAATACCAGCAGCAGACTTCCAGTTAACTCCCTGGTGAGCAGTAGCTTTACTACAGTGATCTAATGAACAACTAGAGTGCAAACATTCTGAATGTATGGCAAATGTGTGACACATCTGAATGCCTTCTTGATGGAATCAAAGTAAAAAACTGAAAGCATTTCCTACTGAGGAGACTGCAGTAAATGACGAAATTAGGAAACTTCATAAAAAATAAGTCTCCCAAGAAGGCCACTAGAGAAAAAAGAGCCCAAATGTAGCACAAATATCACCCAGATGTAGCCCACATAAAGCCCAATGACAGAAGTGTGCAAAACACTTTTTATTTTTATTTTTTCTGCAGTTTTATATAGTGCAAACTGGTCAGGTATTGGAGCGTTACATCTTACTTGGACCCCTTATTGCGTATTTTGCATGAAGTACATGAGATTGATCTTGAGAAACATTGAACTTTACGATTCTGTTAACCTGAAGTTGCTCTGAACCGGGCTTTGTAACACCCGTGTTTACCTACTGGTTTTAATTAATTCTCACTGTATTGTATTAGGAAAGAGGATTTACTGTTTTTATGTACACTTTTATGATCTATGTTTCTAAATCGGATCAAATAAAGTTTAATGAATTCTATGGCAGGACGGAGGCGAGGATTATGCATATCTTTTCTCACTTTATTTGCATAGCAGTTCAAAGAAAACGTAACACAACAATCATTAAACAAAAGACTACACAACCCATGAACCATTAGGGGGTAGTCTCCAAGGCAACTATAGTCCAATCATATCACAGTCCATCGTATATAATATTGTGACGTCCCTTCCGCTTCCTCTTTCTTCACTGCTCGTCAGTTAAGTGCATTCCTTAAATTCTTGGCTTAATCTGATGTTGTTGCTGTTTGTATAGCGGTTTCTTGTGCACGTTATTAGCATTATTGCCTTGGTATTGTTTCATATTCCCTGCGCAGCACTCTCTTGCCCGAGGGCGTTCTCCCCCTCGCAGTTTCTCCCGCTGTGTGGTCTGCGCGCGGTGAGTTCCTGTCAGGCGCGTCTGGTCCGAGCGAGGCAGCTCCGTCGAGCGCTCCCGCTGGTCTTTACACGCGTTTGGGAATCCGGTCACTCCTTTAGTGTCCACTTGATTCCCGACCAACCCTCGCCTAATTTTGACACCGCTACACGGTGATTTCCCCACACGGCCACGTTAGTGACCAGCGCCACCTGGTGGTGGTAATTGGTATTGCGCCTCAGTCTATTCTTATAACAGCTTCGGGGAAAGCCCAGCTGTTGGAGCACCGGCGAGGGGGCTGTCTTAAGGATTTTAAGGGCATTTGTTCTGGTCTCACACCCTCTGCTATCATGTCTTCTCCAGAAGACTATTTTTACTCCTCCTACCAGGAAGTGGAGGAGGAATGGCCCCCCAACTTCTCCCTCCAGCAGTGGACCAAGCCCTCTCTCTGGCTATTTCTAGGGCGCTGGCTCCTCTTAGGGATCAGGTTGATAAGCTGGCGAAAAGCATCCCTGGGGTGTTCAGTGACCCAGATCTGGTGGTGGCGGGTCCAAGTAGCTCCCAGATGGGGAATAAAAGGGCTGATCCAGCCCGATATTAGCAAACAGCATTTATACACCATATACTCACTTGGGCCCATACATTCACACTACGCTAATACTTACGCTGGGTGTCAGATATACTCTTATATCAAAATCCCTGCTACCAATTACCTTCTGATTGAAGAGTAATAACTTACCAATGGATCCCCTTGCTAATTGGGACGTTTAAAATGAGTGACATTCACTATAATACATAATCCTGAAATAACCACAGAGTCAGGAAGTTTTAAAATGTTTATCTAATAGTTTTAGCAGAGTAAAATACAGGAAAGACATGGTATTTGATCAGAATACCCATGTGAAAGCATAGAATAATTATTGCTAATAAATGACGGTGTTTAAGGAAAAAGAGGATAGAAACAGCAGCGCAACTAAATGTTGCATATATTTACCTAAGTGCGAGAACCAAACCCCTTAGCCAAGGAGTTTGAAAGAATAGGACCCTGGAAAGATGAAAAGCAAGGACCTCCTTCAGAATCAGGACAGGACTGGTGACTTCTCTACAACGACGCCTGCGCCGTTCCCCTCTCTGATACTCGACTTCTCCTCGATTCTCCCGTCTAATGGACTCCGCCGCCCCCTCCTCAGGACCTCTTTCGGACAGGAATTCAGTCAGCAACCGATCAGCTGGGCAGCCTGGAGCTCTTCTGTATGTTCTGAGAGTCTGTGCTAACTAATTACTAATGCTATATTCTATTATACCCTTCTACACCCATGTACCTCCCCTTAATGTTGCTAAAATATGGGACCACTGCTTCTGATTGGGCAGGGACAGGAGGTGAATTCTCGCACCACGACAAATTTGGCTTAATTTGTAAAGCCTATTGTTTCTGGGTTCCCACCCCTTCAAATTAATACATTCACTTTATTTCCTACCCGTCTCACAACAAATTTTATACAATTTCTGCAGTAAATGTATCGATTGTAACATTTTAGCACATGTAGAACATCCTCTTCGGCCAATAGGTCATGGACTTGTGAGACGTCCAAGTTGACTTCATTTTGACAGTCATTCAGGACACATGCGCAGAACCATCTGCTTCTCGAGTTTCAAGTCACCAACCCAGGCCCAAGATTACGAATTACTAAAAGTGCAAGAAGGAAATATTAAAATCACAAATAAAACGTTTCACTGTATACCCACTTTTCTTATTTCTAATCCCATTTAATTATAAATCCTATCCCGCATTAATAGCGTTAAGAAACAACAAATTAGTAATGACACGAGAGCAAGCTGAAGCATGTGAAAACATTGAGCAGCCATTTTAAGACACACTGCGCAGAAGCAGAAATTTCCCACCAAGCAAAGAAAGACATCACACCATGTGATCAGGTTGCGACATGCGCAGAGAAGTTCCCGCGCTTAAGCGGCCATTTTAAGTTAGGAACAAGCGTTATTCGTTAGTAAAACACATAGGCAAGCATCCTTACTATTCATGTAGTGTGTGCAAGGATTAATATGGACAATACAAGTTTTAATACATTAATACTATGAGGAAGATTGAATCCAAGCAAGTTTCATTTATGAAACCTTGCTCCATCAATCCCCTCTCTGATGGCGTTTCTGAGCCATCAAAAACTACCCTCAATCAGATGCCAACTTCTAGCAAATCACTTCATTCTCATTTTCATTTTTAGCTTTTCTACTTTTACAATCTCCTTTCAGCTTTTTGTATAGTTCACTTCTCAATTCTTCGAGTTCGATTTCGTCCCTCTTTCTCTTCTTCACTTTTTCTGTCACTTTATACGTTCCTTTCCTTCTACAGCATTTGCACCAAAATACTATTGTCAGAACTATTATTGCTATCCCTGCTAAGGGAACTAGTATTTGACCTATAAGTCCTTTACCTATATTAGCAAACCAGGTTCCAATTGACGAGATACTATTTGTCAATCTTTCCCATACACTATCAACTTCCAGTGGTTTAAGTTCTTTCTCAAGTTTAGTTATGTTCTGAATATACGTTCCAATTTCTGCACTCTTATCAGGAAAATAAGTGCAACAGTGTTTCGTCTTCAATAATTTACAGACTCCGCCCTCTTTTGCCAATAGAATGTCAAGAGCAAGTCGATTTTGCATCACCATAGATCTAATCGCAACCATTTCCGCATTAATCATTAGAAAACCTCCAGCAGTATCCGTTGATAAACGATCAACCACTGTAGACAATTTGCATATTTTCCTTGAATTCAGAATTATTCCCACTGAAGGTATCAATGCACCAAATATATCACCTACTATTTCAGAAAAACTAGCTCTTTTATTACGTATTAATTCGCCATTGTTTTCATTGCTCCCAGTGTTTCTTTTTTCGTGGTATATTTTTGGAAAAACTATTCCAAAATAACAACTTCCATACCACCGTGCAGGAAGCCTAAAGTAAGCCTTATTCCCGCAGACATAATAGATTCCAGGAAAAACTGAATCCGTTCCTCCTTTTATTCCCCAACCTCCAAGAATTAAGAAATTGTGTTCACATTCACTGGTACCGATGAAAACATTGTTATAATCAGTCTTTAACCTATGAAGACATATTTTCCCTGTCTTTACAAAATCCAGAGCCATAGCAGCTTGAGCTTTGCCAAGTGTGTAACTTCCCTCTTTCTCAGCCCAAGGTGGTAAATGAGCCTTATGCTCAGAAGCTTTCTTTTGAAAATCCTGGGGCATATTAGCAAGACCGGCGATAAAATTATCGCCGTTTTAGCGGCAGGAAACTGCCGCTAAAACGGCGATAATGGGCTTACTAATATGCGTTATAGAATTCCAATAGAAGCCCAGGTTAGATGTGCAGGACGGCGATAATTTTAACGAGGTTCTTGCTAATATGCCCCTATGTTGTTTCAAGGCACTATGACCAGGTGCCTCTAAAGCGCTAGGCACTGGGTTCATACTCTTGCGAATCGGAACCTCAGAAAATATCACATCTATATTCAAATAGTAATACTGTAATCTACCTGTTCTATAAAATAAACTTGTTAATACGCTACATGAAATGCCATATGTCAGTGGTAAGTGATGGTATGTTAACCCTTCTGCTACGGATTCAGGTAACTTCATGCAGACATAACAATTACTAACTTCCATGGTGTCTACATACTGAAACAATAACTTTGTGAAAACATTTAAACTAGTGTCGTTATCAGCTATCTCATGATGAATTTCTGCCTCATCTTCTGCCATTAGCTCTACTCTATTGCCCTTCATGTTTGCTGTCCTCCCTATAGTTTCATTATTGTTCTTTTTTATCTATTATCATCAGGTAAGGAACTGCTACAATCAGGACTAACCATACTATAAGCACCAATACTAGACTACATATGCAAATTGCACAGCATCTTCTACAACATTTTCGTTTTGGTCTTCCAGTAACTCTATCATCAGGCATTTTTCGACAAGGAAAATTGCTCTTCTTATCTCTATTCCTTTTCTTCAGCGGATTCTTTTGCTTAGTCAGGGTGGTCTTGTTTCTTTCTCGTACGTTAGTTCTGCACTTGTTCCTTCACCACCACTGTCACTTGATTCTGAGTTTTCAAAGTTTTCAAGAATGATATAAGTCCAGTCAGGACCCTTAAATTTGTTATTCACGAGTCTCAATCTTTTACTTTTTCTTTTCCCGGACTTTTTCTCTTGTTCAGTTTGACTTGTTACCTCAGGTACTTGATCTGGATCTTCACTTCTGGTTGTTATGTGGTATTTCACTCTTTTGATGACACTTGGCCAATGATCTCCTTTTCTTGGCTTCTCTGTTTGCACTGTTTCTTTATCTTTGTCTTCAGATATATTTTTATTTTCACTGGTTGGTACTGTTTGGTTTTCTGCAATCTCTGGCTTATTTGATTGTTCTTTTTCAGGTCTTATTGGTTTCTCTTCTGCAGCTCCACTGTGAGTTTCCAATAATTCACTTTGTTCTTTGTTTAATTCTTCATGTTCATTTGTATCAGTCTCTTTTTCTTCTGTGTATTCTTCTTGACCTAACTGCTTCTGATCAGGGCTTATTGCACTGTGAACTTCTGCAGCCTGACCTGCTTCTTCTAAACCTGTCTCTCCCTGTTCAAAATCTATTAAATCTTCACTGTTTTCAGTCCAGTTTTCTTTCCCTATCTGATTTTGTTCAGGGTCGTTTACTGGCTTGTCTTCTTGATCCTGAACCACTTCTTCTTCACCTATCTGATCTTCTTCAATTGCTTTTAATTTCTTTTGACTTCTTGTTCGGTGGAAAACCTCAGGAACTTCGACCACTGGTAACCAATCCTGACTTGTGCTCGGTTGTTCTCCGTCAGCTTCTCTTGAACCTCGAGCCTGAGATTCTTCAGCTGGGCAACCTTCAGCTTCTTCAGTGATTGGCGTTGTCTGAGGGTTCTCTTCTTCAGGGTCTGGTACTCTCTTTGTGTGGCTTACGTGAATCCAATTCGGAAATCCTTCACACTTCACTGCTGTATTGGTGGTCAATATGACTTGACAAGGTCTGTTCCACCTGGGTGATAGACACGTTTCTCTGGTGTGATTCTTCACTACCACCCAATCACCAGGATTCAGATCATGTTCTAGTTCAGGCTGCCTGGAAACTGCGTCTTCTCCAACCTGGTGAGAGACAGAACGCACTAGGTCAGCCAATCCTTTACAATAGTCCAGCACCATATCATCAGATATATTCACCAGATTGTTTGTGGGAACATGTGTTTGTCTCATTGCTCTTCCCATCATAATTTCGTGTGGGCTCAATCCTGTCGTTCTGTCAGGTATGCTTCTGAGTCCCATCAGAACAAGTGGCAATGCATCAGGCCACTCCAATGATGTCGATGCACACATTTTTCCCAACCTCGATTTTATAGTGCCATTCAATTGTTGAACCACTCCAGAAGCCTCTGGACGATATGCACAATGCAGTTTCTGTTTGATTTGAAACGCTTCACAAATTATCAGGATCACTTCATTGTTAAAGTGTTTTCCTCTATCTGATTCCAAAGATACTGGGAAACCAAACCTAGGTATGAGCTCTCTTAGTAACAGTTTTGCAACTGTAATGCTGTCATTTCTCCTAGTTGGATAAGCCTCCACCCACTTTGAAAACAGACATACTATGACTAGTACATATTTCAACCCTCTGCATGGTGGTAACTGTATGAAGTCAAACTGGAGTCTTATGAATGGACCCTCTGCTTTCCCAATCTTCCCAAACCCAATTATCGTTTTCCTGCCTGTGTTGTGCATTTGGCAAATTAGACATCTCTGGCAAAGACTCTCTGTAACAGCTCTGAATTTGGGATTGTACCAATTTTGTCTGAACAATCTAATCATTGCATCTCTCCCTATGTGTGTGTCTCCATGATACATCCTGGCCATTTGTGAGAGTAAACAATCTGGCATGACTGGTCTGCCATCTGTACTGACCCATACTTCATCCTCTCTTCTTTGAGAACAACCCACTTTGATCCATAAATTCCTTTCAACTTCATCAACCTCATCTTGCAATCTTTTCATTTCATTCCAAGTTTCAGGTGGCATAAACAGCATAAGTTGGCAGCTGATTCCCATTCTTTCCACCCTCTTATTGACTGACGTTCTGGTTTTGCACAATATTGAGCCACCAGATCCGCATATCTGTTGCCGACTACCACCCAGTCATCTCCTGACTGATGTGCGGCACACTTCACCACAGCCAATTCTTTTGGTGATTGTATTGCTTCTAGCAATTCCCTTACAAATTGTCCATTTTTAATGGGGGATCCTGAAGAAGTCATGAAATCCCTCTGCATCCATAGTTGGCCAAAATCGTGCACAACCCCATAACCATATTGACTGTCAGTGAATATGGTTATTCTCTAGTTCCTCCCAATTTTGCATGCTTTTATCAGCGCTATTAATTCAGCTACTTGTGCAGATTTTACTCCTGGTAAATAGGATGCTTCGACTATTCCAGTTAATTCACATACTGCATATGCTGCAGTTAGTTTACCGTCTTCATGTCTCTGACATGAACCATCAACAAATATCTCCCTGTCTGGCTTTTTAAGAGGCTGTTCCTCTATATCTGGGCGAGGTTTTGTGCATAATTCTGTAATCTGTACACAACCATGTTCATCTTCTTCGTCATCTTTATTTGTCTCATGATATGGTTTTGGTAGTAAGGTTGCTGGATTTATTATTGTACACCTTATCATTGTCACATTCTCAGCACCCATTATTATTCTTTCATACTTAGTCAGCCGACTAGGAGTAAGATGCTGAGTTCGGGTTCTTGTCAACAGAATCACAACTGCATGTGGAACATAGACTTTTACAGGATGTCCCATCACAATTGACTCACTTTGTTCAATGCTCAAACAAGTTGCTGCCACTGCTTTTAAGCATCCTGGCAATGCAGATGCTACTGGATCCAATGTAGCAGAAAAATATGTTATAGGACGTCTGTCCAGTCCGTGTCTCTGAGTCAGGACAGAAAGTGCACAATTTTCTCTCTCATGACAGAATAGTGCGAATTCTCTTTTATAATCAGGCATGCCTAAGGCAGGTGCTGAACAAAGAGCATTTCTCAATTTTACAAAGGCTTCTACACTTTCATCTTCCCACTCCACAGGGTCCTTTGCTTTCTTTTTGGTCATGTTAATCAAAGGCTTAGCCAAGATGGAAAAACTTGGTATCCATTGTCGACAGTAACCTACTATTCCTAGGAACATTCTTAATTGTCTTTGTGTTACAGGCATTTGCATTCTTTTTATTAATGCTACTCTTTCAGAGGTTACTCTTCTTTTTCCCCTCTCAATTTGGTGTCCCAGATATTTAACAGCTGTGGTACAGAACTGTAATTTCTCAGGTGAGACTTTATGCCCTTCCTCTGACAAAAGGTTTAAGAGTGCTATGGAATCAACAACACAGTCCTCTCTGGTGTTTGACGCTACTAACAAGTCGTCAATATATTGTACTAAGACTGAGCTTCCTGGCATCACTAATTTTACAAGGCACTTTTTCAATATCTGATTAAAAATGGAAGGACTTTCTGTGTACCCCTGAGGAACACGATTCCACACATAGACTTTGTTTTCGAATTTAAATGAAAATAAATATTGGCTGTCTGGGTGCAACGGGATTGAAAAGAACGCTTGACACAAATCAATTACTGTGAACCATCCTGCACTCCAAGGGATCTGGTACAGAATTACTGCAGGATTTGGCACTATAGGACAACATGGTTCCACAATTTTGTTAATTTTCCTCAAATCCTGAACAATCCTATATTTTCCACTAGGTTTCTTCAAACCCATTATTGGTGAATTACATGGGCTACTCATCACTTCTCTCAGTATGTTTTGCTCAACCATCCGGTTGATCTCTTCAATAACACCTGCTTTAACTTCTGCACTCATTTTGTACTGTTTTGTATTTGGGAAAATCGCACCTTCTTTTACAGTGATTTTAAGTGGGTCTATTTTAGCCATGAGTCCTACTTCTTTTCCTGTGAAATCCCATACTATGGGGTTTACTGTACCTTTTAATTCTTCTGGCAACTCATCCTTTATTAGTACTGAAAACATTTCATCTACTTCTGTACCTTGTTTTGCAACCATAATTTTATATACATGATCTTCGTCTGGGGTTTGGACTGCCACACCATCCGGTGTGCAGAAAATTGTGCAATTCATCTTACACAATAAATCTCTACCTAGTAAAATCACTGGACTAGAATCACACACTACAAATTGATGCATTTCTCTGAAGTTTCCGATTTTAACTTCCATTGGTTCGGTAAGTGGTGTTCTAATTCTTTGGTTAGCAACACCTACCACTTGGATATCTTCACCAGAGAGAGGAAGGTTTGGGACGTCTGCTGTTCTCACAGTAGACCTGGTAGCACCAGTGTCCAAAAGAAAAGTAATATCATTACCTCTCACTTTTCCTTCAACATATGGACCTGACTGATCTACCTGCAAGGATGCGCCAAGTACGCACTCCTTCTCCCCCTCTCCTAGGTACCGTCATGCATCAAACCTGCAAAAGTCATCCTGCAAAAGAAATTGTGAGGTCATATAATCATTCTTACCACTTCCTCCTGGGTATCCGATGTCTGTACCGTGCTTTGCTCTGCTTACATTACCCTGAACAGGTGGAGATGGTAACTGACTCAGAGGATTTACCCCCTGCTGTGAGTCATTCTGCGTCTGTGAATTTAAATTTTGATTTGGGCCATTATTATTTAGAATCTTTTTACACTCGTCCTTCCAATGCCCCAATTTTCCGCATCCATGACAAGGAAATTTCTTTTTAGCCTCTTCTCTACTCATTCGTCCTTTCATTCTTCCACCATTTCCAGAATCACCATTCGTTCCAGAGTCCTTTCCCTGAGTTTCATTAGGATTATCTAAGTTAATTCCCTGTTTCTCAGCCATTTTCACCTGTGCCCACATTACTTTTTCCTGCAATTTCTTGTGTCTGTCTTCGATATCATCCCCACAATATTTTGCATATTTCAGAATCTCATCAATGGGTTTCCCTTGCCAGCAAAGCATATGCTGCTTAATAATCTGGCAAATCTCGGGCTTCAAACCGTACACGAATCGGTATACAAACTGACTCATGTTCTTGTCTCCAATGTCCTCAAACCCACTGTACTGTTTGAACACCTGTAAGAGGCGCTCATAATAAGAATGAACTTCTTGGGTGGTTCGATCTATTTTCACCCAATCTGTTTCTTTCGGGGGTATTTTCCCTTTCAGGTATGTTATCACCTGCTGATACTTTTTCATCACATCACTTGACGGGGCACCTGCCTTTGGATCTCTGGGATACTCATCACTTGGCCAATCCTCTGTGATTTTACAATCTGTCCATAAATCTGCAGGTACCACTATGTCAAACAGACCATCCAAATCCTTCAACAATACCTTTGATACTTTCACAAACCTCTCAACCTGCTTGTACCATTCAATTGGCTTTTCTCTCAGCTTTGGGAAATCATTCGTAAATGATAAAATATCCTGTCTGCTCCAAGGGACATGCACATAACCTCCTCCTGCAACTTCTCGCATCGGGTACATTTTGTCAGCTTTTTCTGTCTCCTTCATTACATATTCAGAAGCTGTTCGACTTGAGCGAGCTTCTTCCTTTTTCTTTGCCCACCTAGTTCTCCACTTATCTAGGTCTCCCCATTTTTGCAAAACCAACATTAATTCTCGTATTTGCAGTCTTCTTCCAGAAGCATTCATATTTTCTAAATCTTTGTCTGAAAATTCTGCTCTATAGGGCTTATGTAGTACTTTCGATCTCCCTATTTCGATTCCCATTTGTAGGGATAGATTGGACAATTTTTCATGAAATAACCTTACATTTCCAGTGATACTCTTGCACAGGAACAGTAATTCTTCTTCATCATAAGTGTTTAAACGTTCTACTCCTATATTTCCTGCTATCATTTCTTCTAACTCGACTTTTAATTTCTGAATGTCCAGTAATTTTGGAGGTGTGCACATTTTATCTGATCCTTGTACCCACCTTTCTAGATCTTCAGGTGTTACTATGGTTGCACTCTTTGCCCCTGATGAAGTTATTAAACTTACATCCTTTGAACATGCAGGTATTTCTTTTCTAGGAGTACCCTTTACTGGACCTCTGACAGGTAAGTCCATGAGAGATATTGTGGAATCACAATCACTAAATTGATCCTCAATTATGACTGGAGCTTCAGGTTTTGAAAGATTCACAGGAGTATTCATAGGAGAAGGTGCGGGTATCAGAGGAGGACAATTTCCTTGCGTACCATATAATGGCACCACTGGACCAATTGTTACAGGAATAGTCAATGAATCAGGATGTGTTTTTATCGGGGATATTTTCCGTACTAATTCAGCTCTGGTCTTTTCTAACGCTTCCTTTTCTTTGTCATGAAGTATTCTATTCGGGGTGAATTCATGCAGTACCTGGGGTACCAATGGTGTTTGTGGTGGGGCACTAGGAGGGAGTCCACTTGACCCTTCCTGATACGGTGGAGGATTTCTCAACATTTCCTCCATAAACTCATCTTCTGAATCTTCATGTCTCATTAAATGTTTTGTCTTTTCTGTACACTTGCCTCCTGATTTCTCTCCTTCTGTGAATAATGGATATAATCCCTCAACAAGCATTGCCCTTCTCCATTGCTTCATCTGACCTTCCCTAGTCTCACGTAAATATCTGGGAAAAAATCCTGGATACCTCCCAATACTTCGAGATCGATCACGCTCAAATGCCTCAGTTTCCCATTCTTCTAAAGCTTCGTATTGAGTTAATCTGGGTCTAGGTTCTAAATCATTCATCCTTTGTCTCTAATTTTGAAGAATTCGCACATTGAACGTGCCATTCTCGGGAAATACTAGTATCCCGTCATTTTTGGTATATTCTCTCCAATTCTCTATCCATACACAAGTATGATAGCCTCTCTCCATCATCATGAATGATGCAGGCGTTTTGGCTGGGGGAAGAATAATTCCCTCTCTAGTCTTGATTGGTTTGTCCTTTTTGAAATAATTCTTAATCTTTCGTAAAACTGACATCTTTTTCTTTTCTCCGTACATCTTTGGCAAATACTGATGTATAAAATTATATTCTTTGAAGCCTAAATATCTCCTATCTGGACGATTTTCTATTAAAGTCGGATCACGTTTTAACATGCAATCCTTTACCCACTAAGAATTTCGCTTTTGTAATTCTGACCGATCAAATTTCTGCTAACTTTTATTTCTGAGCCAATCCTTGCGCGGCTTTTTGGTGATGTTTTCCTGTCAACCCCTCCTTTACAATCTGCGCTTTTCTGTCCCTCGCTGTTTCAACCAATCCCAGCGCGGCACCTGTGATGTCAGTACTACTCCTGACTACTGACCCCTCCTTTACAAGGGTTTTCCCACGCCCGCGGATCCAACCAATCCCAGCGCGGCGTTTTGTGGCGTCAACTCCCTCTCCGGCAACTGACCCTCCCTTTACAAAAATCTTACGCAAAACTTATTTTCTTCTACAATTCTTAATTAAAAATCAGTAACAACATAAAACATTCGCTATCGTGACAGTTTCTCTAATTCGGAAAAGATAGTTTCTCTCACACACTTAGTAAAACCCTTCCGTTTACTAAAACGTACACTACGAGTAAAACTCTTCCGTTTACTCTTCACACAAGCTTCCGAAATACCTGTTACTTCTTCAATGTTACCCTTTCTAGGTGATATAACATCAAATTTTCACCAGCGTACTCCTTCCGCTATTCTTACACACATAGAATCCCTAACGAGTACTGATAGCCCTGCTTAACTATTCAGTACTATTTCTGCCTGACAGATAACCTCACTGCAGTATGGCTTCTTCCTGCCACCCGCTATTCTTTTTACCTATCCCGGGGTATTCTGGACAACATAAAACAATACTCAAGAATAAACGGGTATTAGTTCATAAAAATATAAAGTAAATTTCTCATTACCCAATTAACAAAGAGTAACACTAACCGTCCTCTGCTTACCAGAAAACTGATCCAGCGCGATATTAGCAAACAGCATTTATACACCATATACTCACTTGGGCCCATACATTCACACTACGCTAATACTTACGCTGGGTGTCAGATATACTCTTATATCAAAATCCCTACTACCAATTACCTTCTGATTGAAGAGTAATAACTTACCAATGGATCCCCTTGCTAATTGGGAAGTTTAAAATGAGTGACATTCACTATAATACATAATCCTGAAATAACCACAGAGTCAGGAAGTTTTAAAATGTTTATCTAATAGTTTTAGCAGAGTAAAATACAGGAAAGACACGGTATTTGATCAGAATACCCATGTGAAAGCATAGAATAATTATTGCTAATAAATGACGGTGTTTAAGGAAAAAGAGGATAGAAACAGCAGCGCAACTAAAGGTTGCATATATTTACCTAAGTGCGAGAACCAAACCCCTTAGACAAGGAGTTTGAAAGAATAGGACCCTGGAAGGATGAAAAGCAAGGACCTCCTTCAGAATCAGGACAGGACTGGTGACCTCTCTACAACGACGCCTGCGCCGTTCCCTCTCGCTGACCATGTCATGAGTGATGTAATATGTGACGTCATCAGCAGTGCATTGCGGGCGCGCGAGTTATAGTTAGCTGAACTAACTATAACGGGGGAATTTCTATGGTTTTGTACGAGTGAAATGTCCAACTAACTATAACGCCCCTGAAACCTATGGTTTTTTCAGTGAATTTCTAAGGTTTTTTAAATGCAAATTTCTAACTATAACGTGCCTGAAACCTATGGTTTTTTCAGTGAATATATATATATATATATATATTTATATATATTACCTCATGGTGGTCGCCAGTAGATAATTATAGTTAGGACCAAAGTTTCCATAGGAAAAGCGTTTTTTGGCACGAGTTGACGATTCTTCACAAACTTTTTTTTAAAACTTCACCTTTTTGGTTACAGCTGCTGTGTTGAAATACACGGGGTGATCCGTCAGACGGGGGCAGAGAAAAGAGGGGGTCCCAAAACATGTTTTCCCCATGTTAAGTCTATAGGAATCTTTATTTTTTTAAGACCACTATAGCTCGAACCGATGAATGGAATTACACCAAATTTGGCAGAAAGCTAAATGTTGATCCAGGAAGGGTGCTTTTTATGATTTGGTGTAAATCCATTCCGTAGCTATAGAGATATTTAAGTTTAAATAATATAGATATTTGATAGCCCAAAACCCACTGGAATGCTACTGAAATTAGATTGGCTGCAAACACTTCATCCAGGAAGTGTTGGCAGCCATTTTGGGACCAATATTCATGATAGCACCCCATTGAAATGCATTGTAGTGAATGGCAGGTTTTAAGAGCTGAGACCCACAAAAGATGGAAAAAAAGAAGGGGGCAGGGTAGAGAGACCCTGACCATATAGGCCTGTTGGAGCGGACCCACTGGGACCTCCCACGGCCAAAACAAAATACATTTTATTTTTATTTTTCAGCAAGATTACAGATCCGGCAAAAAAAAAATTTGAAAAATGAAGCACGGGCTCCCACACTTTGTTCATTATCTGCCACAAGCGGGCCAGGTCCAGGGGGCATTTTTTTTATAATGGAGAGGGGGAACAAGGACCCCCTCCTGGGGCTCAAGATTTCTCCGGTGCCCACTACTTCCCCTGGGCTTCTTTAAAAAAAATGAAAGCCATACGGGCTTCCCCGGCTGCCCTGGATACCACCATCTCCCTGGGGCTTATAGTTTTATAATAGGGGGTTCTTATACCCCCCAATCAGTCCCGGGGGCCATCACTTCCCTGTGGCTTTCAATGTACCTAATACAGGGGGCTGCATGTATCCCTCAAACCCCGGGGACTGCCGCCTCCCCTGGGCTTCTTATATAAATAAAGTGGGTGTTGTACAGACCTCCCACAACCCCGGGGTCACCACCTCCCCGGGGGCTTTCCATTTACATACAGCAGGGGGGCGGCAAGGACTCTCCGCTGCCCCAGGGACTGCCACCTCCTGGTGCTTTAACCAAAAACAATGCAAGGGCCATGTGGCCCCCTGACAGCCCTGGGGACCACCACCTCCCTGGGGCCAAATCACACAATGGAGGGGGCATGGCCTCAAAAGACCTCTAAGCAATCATGCTATCTGGGACTTACTGGCAGTCAGAGTCCCCACCTCCTTTCTCCACCACTCTGCAAACGCCATTACTATTTAAAAAACATAACAATTTACTGAAAAAAACAAAGGTTATCGGGGCCTTATAGTTAGGCTCAGGTTCCACTCATACAAAATCAGTGGAACTCAGCAGTTGTAGTTAGCTTAGCTAACTATAACTCTCACCCCCGCAATGCACTGATTATGTCCTCATATATTACATCACTGATGACATGGTCAGTGACATCACTGATTACATCACTAATGACATCATCCACAGTATTTCTGTTTCACCCACTCACAACCCCATAGAAACCATCTTGCACCCACTCCCACACAACAAATCACAAACCCATTCACAGGCCCATACCTGTACTTACTCACTGATTCATAGATCTACAAGCACACGCTCACTAATACTGCCACTGACATATCCACTCATATACCCATACAGTCACTCAAACACTGAGTCAGTCACCCATAGAGCAATTCACCCACCTACTCACTCACCCATAAAGTCAATCACACAGCAACTTACTCACCCATACAGTTACACAAACACCCACTTACTTAAACATATAGATACTAACTTGCACTCACTCACCTATACAGTCACTAAGGTTTTTAAATGATTATTCCTAACTATAACGTCCCTGTAACCTTTGTTTTTCTTAGTGAAGTTTCTAAGGTTTTTCAAATGTTAGGTTCTAATTATAAGATATCTCTATGCTTTATTATTCAAATTGAAATATAGATTTTTTAATGTTTTCTAACTAGAACATTTCTCTAACATATTATTTCTTAGTAAATATTTGTAACTTATGTTTTTGGTAAATGTATTTTGAAACGGTATCATATTGCATATATTTTTTAATAACTTAATAGTTTTGAAGATTTAAAACTGTAAATTAAAATGTTTTAAGAAAATTGTTATTTATAAAAAGTAACTAAACTTTTTTTTTATACCTTGATATTTGGTAAAATTTGCGACAGTGATTGTACAGTGGAATGCATTATTGTATAATAGAATGTATGTGTAGATATGTAAGTATTTGATTGTATATGGTAATGAAATCGTTTTAATATTTTTTTGGTAATTTAATGCATTGGTTTATGTGCTTCAGTAATAAGTTTATATGTTTTTAAGGAACACTGTATTGTTGGTTGTATACAGTATTTTTTTTTAAATATGGTTCGCGCATCAGGCGTGAATCCCAGCATAGTGCAGCGTATCTATTAAAATTATGTGTATAGTAGCGTTTTCAAATTAGCTATCAGTGAGACAATTATTAAAATTGTCAATACTAAAATATAGGATGCAACAAATATTAAAGTTTTGATGTGTATCACCGATTTTGAAAAGTAGCAATGGTGTCGCGTACCGTTTTCAGGAATTGTGTCGGGTATGTGATTCCAACACAGTGTTGGCACTATTAATACAGATATATATATATATATATATATATATATATATATATATATATATATATATATATATATATATATATATATATATATATATATATATATATGTATTTATGTTCTTCATTTTTAGATTATAGTTTTAGTTACGCACAAATAAAAATAATATTTTAATTTTAGTAGGTTGTATTAGGTTCTTTGAATCATTTAGTGGAACCGAACTCCCATGGACAGACCATCGATGCATCCACTTCTCCTTCAGAATGCCCACCACCCACAGACACCATCATCTGCTCACATGGAGAAACTGGACCAAAATCACCAACGACCAGCTCACCTCCTCACTCAGCAACTCCACCCCGACCACAGCGGGTGACGACAACCTCAACACCGCTTCCCGAACTCTGCACAGATGGATCACCGACAGCATCAACACCATAGCAAAACAACAACGCACACGCTAAGAAGGCCAGATGCTTTACCCCCAAACTCCAAGAGTCCAGGCGCAGCTGCCGCCGCCTCGAGAAGACCTGGAAGTACTCCAAATCCACAGAAGCCCACAACAACTTCAAAGCCGCCACCACCGTCCCACCAGCTCATCAGAAACACGAGGAAAACTGCAATTGAATAGAGAATCTCCACACACGCACACAATAGCACATAACTCTTCAACATCATCAAGGAGTTCGGCCAACCCACCAGCAAGTCGACTGATATTCCTCCCTCACAGGACCTCTGCAACAAACTCAGCACCTTCTTCCACCACAAAATCAAGAACATCTACGACAACTTCGACGAAGACAACCAACACACGGAACCCCCACCAGCCACCCCCGACACCCTGAAGCCAACGATTGACAGCTGGACAGCCCCCACCACTGAAGAAACACTAAAGATGATGAAGTCAATCCACTGCGGGGCCCCCACGGACCCCTGCCCCTACCACATCTTCAACAGAGCCGCCAACACCATCGCACCCATGCTTCGCCACACCATCAACCGCTCCTTGGCAAACGCCTCCTTCCCCGATGACTGGAAACTAGGCCTGGGCGGAAAACTATGCTACGCTCATGGAATGTGCGTAGTTTGCACAACTATGCGCTACGCGAATCGCACGTAGCACAGTGCAAAAACGCGTAGCATAGCGGGCATTTTTTGCTCGCTCGCGGTCCTCAACGTCAAGTTGGCGACCGCGAGCGAGCAAAATCAACATCCCGCCGAGACTTTTTCCTCATTCGCGATCGGCAACATCAAGTTACCGATCGCGAGCGTGAAAAATAAACCTCCCGGCGAGATTCTCAACGCGGGAGGTCAGGTTTCTCATTGCGAGTGGTCGCGTATGCTCGCGACCGCTCGTGATGAGAAACTACCAGTCCGCGTTGAGAAAGCTGCCGCTCGAGTACAAATCTACTCGAGCGGCAGAAAACAACCGCTTGCACTGTGCATGATGCCGTTCGCAATGATTGCGCAGTGCGGACAAGCATCCAGCACTGTGCAATCATTGCGAACAGCATTTCCCTACAGCACTACGCAGTTCGTGTAGCTACGCGTAGTGCAAAGTACACTTCGCGTACTCATGCGTAGCGCAACTATGCGAACTACGCACAGGGTTACTGGAAAAACGCCAAGATCAACCCCTCCTGAAGAAGCCCTCGGCGGACCCCATCGACCTCAAAAACTACAGACCCATCTCCCTGCTCCTGTTCCCAGCGAAAGTCATTGAGAAAGCCATCAACAGCCAACTCGCCACCTTCATCAAAGAGCACAACATCCTCGACCCGTCACAATCCGGCTTCAGAAAAAACCACAGCACAGAAACCACCCTCCTCGCTGCAACAGACGACATCCGCTCCCTACTGGACAAAGGAGAAACAGTAGCCCTCATCCTCCTCGACCTCTCAGAGACCTTCGACACTATATCCCACCGCACCCTAATGCGCAGACTCCAAGATGCAGGGATCCGGGACAAGGCCCTCAACTGGATCTACTCTTTCCTCTCCGGCACAACGCAGCGGGTAAGACTCCCCCCTTTCCTCTCAGACCCTACACCAACCACCTGCAGAGTCCCCCAGGGGTCCTCCCTCAGCCCCACGCTCTTCAACGTCTACATGGCTCCAGTCACCCCCATCGTCAGAACCTACGGACTCAACATTGTTTCATACGCAAACGACACCTAACTCATCCTCTCCCTATCCAACAAAGCCAACGCAGCCAAACACAACTTCCAAGAAGGCATGGAAGCTGTTGCCAAATGGATGAAAAGCAGCTGCCTACAACTCAACACCGACAAAACAGAAGTACTCATCATGGGCCCACACCCCGATGCCTGGAACAACACCTGGTGGCCCCCTGCCCTCGGTAGCCCACCCACCCCCACAGACCACGCACGCAACCTTGGGATCATCCTAGATTCTGAGCTCAAAATGGACCGCCAGATCAACTCCGTCACATCCTCCTGCTTCCAGATCCTCCGCCTCCTACATAAGACCTTCAAATGGATCCCCCTCCAGCACAGAAAACCCATCACCCACGCCCTCATCACCAGCAGACTCGACTACGGCAACTCACTCTATGCTGGAATAACCAAAAATCTCACCCGCAAGCTACAAAAAATCCAGAACGCCGCCGCAAGACTGGTCCTCAACCTACCACGACACTGCCACATCTGCCAACACCTGCGCACACTCCACTGGCTCTCCATCGAGGCTAGAATCACCTTCAAGATCCTCACACACACACACAAAGCCCTCCACAACACCGGACCAGCATACCTCAACAGCCGACTCAACTTCCACGTACCCCAAAGAACCCTACGATCAGCCCAGCTCTCCTGCGCTGTGGTTCCCTGCACCAGAAAGACCAGATCAGGAGGCTGCTCCTTCTCCTTCCTCGCGGCCAGAGCATGGAACACCCTACCGCTCCACTTCAGACAGACAACATCACTACCCATCTTCACGAGAAACCTCAAAACCTGGCTCTTCATCGAACCCCCTCCTGATGGACTGGAACCTGCTCCTCCCCTCCTCCCCAGCACCATGAGACCCTCACGGGGGAGTAGTCGTGCTTAACAAACCCCTGATTGATTGTTTGAACGCTTGCAAGGTAACCTGCAATATCTGCAGCTCTGTAGATCTGAGAGGAAGTACTCTTGTGGTACTTCCTCCATACATAAGCATCTCAAGACCATGCATAGTGCTCGACAGGCTAGAGCAGAACTACGGCATTTGAAAGTGAAGAAGGCAGACCTAGGTGCCGGAAGTGCTCAGGCTGGACCATTATCTGCACAAGGCCAAGTTTTAACAACGCCACTAACTTTGCCTGAGTTCACCAACGCTGAACTTATCTGCCCTAAGTGCCCAACTGTGCTTAGCGTCGGAGAGTAAATAGTTTCTAAGATGCTTGAGACAATAATAAATCATTGTTGTTCATTTTTTCCCCCTGTTGAAGCACACCATTTGTGTGCCTTTTTTTTGTTAATTTTGAACAAAAATAAAAAATCACCCCAAAAACTTCAAAGAGGTTAAAAAACAAAAAAAAGGTTTTTCTTGCAGGAACCGCCTAAACTGGTTAAAGAAGAGAAAATATATGTTATATGTATGTTTGTAACAATGTGTATATGTTTTTGTGAAAGGTGTGTATGTTTGAATAAGCACATATATGAGTTAAAGGTATATTAGCAAGGACATGCCCCATAGACCATCACTTTTTATGATGTTCTTGTGGTGCAATGTCCTGCTCCATATTTACAAGGTAGCTTTAAGCCACTTAATGTGGCTTAATCCCACTTTGTAATCATGACCTTTACTGCACCAGTCTGCTGTGGCAAAGGGGAAATCAACGAGTGTAGCTGTTGCTGTTGTACTTCAACACCCATTGCTTTTTGACATTGCCCCCTATTTACAAGGGTGGTGTAGATATGGGGCAGTGCCAAAAATAAAACCAGGAAAAACCTGGGGTCTCATTTATGAGCTCTTTTGCACTGCCAGAATGTCACTTTTTTGAGTTTCAGTGGCGCTTTGTCCCCCGGCATATTTACAAGGCCATACAAAGCCACTTTATGTGGCTTTTCAAGGACTTGTAAAAAACTGCCCCTTTCACGCAGAAGAATGTGTGAAAGGGGAGGTCCATGAGTGTTGCTGTGGGTGTTCTCACTCAAAACCCATTGAATCTGTTGCAGTCGCAGAGTGCAGGGGTGGCATTAGGGAGGCTTTTTTCTATGTGTACTGCTTTGTGCAGTACACATAGAAAAAGGAAATTTCCTGAGTTGATTGATTTTGAGCAGGAAGGTGTCCTTTCCTGCACAAATTCAATCAGCCCTGCCATGCAGGCACTCTTGCTCTATTGTGCAAGGATGCACGTGTTTGCACATGGCAGCCCATTGTGTGCCAGTGCAGGGGAAAACAACAGGAATGCACTGAATCTCATAGATATAGTGTATTCCTGCTCTTTTTTCTTAAATAGGGCAGCGCAGCAAGAATCCCTGTGGCGCTGCCCTATGTCAAAATCTAATAAATTAGATGTTTGGTGTTTAATAGGTGCAACGAGGACAAATGATTTATTTCTTCTTGTTTTTGCTGTTTCTATGTGTGCTGCATTTTGCAGTATACAAAGAAACAGCAAATTGAAATTAGTGATTGTTCATTGCAGGATGGTATTCTTTCTGGACATGAACAATCATTCCCTGCAATGAAGGCGCCCTTGTACTATGTTGGAAAGATGTTTGTATTCTCGTTAGGCATCTATATTTAGTACCAGCGCTAGGGAAAATGCAGAGATAAGATGGTGCATGTAAAGTAGCCTCTAGGTGTTATATTCCATATAGGTACCGTAATGTAGGCCCAGGTAACATCATGACCCTTCACCTATATTCTTCACATACACTACATAATAACGGGCTCTTAGGATTGAACCTTCGCCTAGTTTCAGTTCTGGTCACAGAATGAGGGTCTTTCCCTGTACAATAGCCTCTTATGACATTATCAATAAACTCATGCATTATGCATGGGTATTCATGAGGATTCTCAGAAACTAAGCAGAAGCTACATCACCTGCATAATAACTATGGGCCCGATTCACAGAACTAACTTAAGACAAAATCCTAAACTTACTACCATTTTGGTATTCACAGAAGGCACTTACTCATTTTGGTATTCACAGAAGGCACTTACTCATTTTGGTATTCACAGAAGGCACTTACTTACTCAAAATGAGTAAGTTACTCAAAATGAGTAAGTTACTCATTTTGGTATTCACAGAAGGGACTTACTCATCAATGAGTAAGTGCCTTCTGTGAATACCTAAATGAGTAAGTTACTCAAAATGAGTAAGTTACTCATTTTGGTATTCACAGAAGGGACTTACTCATCAATGAGTAAGTGCCTTCTGTGAATACCAAAATGAGTAAGTTACTCAAAATGAGTAAGTTACCCATTTTGGTATTCACAGAAGGCTCTTACTCATCAATGAGTAAGTGCCTTCTGTGAATACCAAAATGAGTAAATGTCTTCTGTGAATACCAAAATGAGTAAGTGCCTTCTGTGAATACCAAAATGGTAGTAAGTTTAGGATTTTGTCTTAAGTTAGTTCTGTGAATCGGGCCCGTTGTACAAGGTTCATCTCCTACGTCATCCTCGCTCTGACAATGGCCCAAGCAAGAAACAAAGAAGCCCTAGACACTTTTGGGTATAAATACATCACATCTTGCTGAGGAGAGTTAGAGGAGATCAGGACTTCCTTGCCGACACACTGACGCGAGGCGCTGAGATTCCTGCATGCAGATACTCCAGCTCGCAGTGGTCTGAACATCCCTTGCGGGGCGTCCAGCTTGAGATCAAGACGAGATTCCACAGTCTCTCACTACAGGTATTGGGGTTGACTTTATCCTAGAGGGATTCTTGGCTTAACACCTACATACATGCTAGGTATACTTAGGTACATCTAGTTAGGGTAGCATCATAGGAGTATGCATTTTATACGCATTCTATTGCATTTTACTGTCATGTATTTTATATACTTGCCTGTATTCATGATTCTTGCAAGATGCCGGTAGAAATCTACCATCCTTTTACCTTTTTAGTGCTTCTTATCATTTATATCTGTTACTGTCTAGCGATTGCTGCAGCACACTTATTTTACACTAGAATAACGATTACTCAATAAATCCTTATTGAAACATCCCTACCGTTTATTCTGTGTATATCTCTGAGAAAAAGTGAGCACGAGTGACTGAGCGAAAAGTAAGCTACTGTTTCCACGGTCCTGAGGGATCAGGGTTTTAAAGTTCGAATAGTTGCCAAGAACTATTCTCTCCTTGGTAAGAGGGGATTCTAGTGGCACTGTGAGCTAGCTGGAATACAGGCTAACCTACCCGGTGGGGGTGTCCGGAATACGTCTGGACACCAGGCCCGCAGTATATGTTATTCAAACGCACAGATCCTGCATAGGTTATATAGGAACTACATGACAGGTAGTACCCTACCTCTGTTTGAGACCGTATGCTCTGTTATTGTGTATAACAGAAGCTGCATGGATCACTTTCCGGTTATTATACAGGGCAGCAGGGTATGAAGCTGTGTGGTCAAGTACTTCAATGAGGCCTGCATGACAAACAGATATGTGTTTCTGGTAGTAAAAGGTGAAAGAGCTTTCATAATATTAGTCCAAGGGTATCGTAGAACATATCGTTTTTAAGTTAGGGTCATCAGCTGCACCACAAATGTCAGACTACATGTAGAATTACAGACATTCCTGAAATATGGTAGAAGTCAGATATTCAAACCTGACAGAATATGCTTTCCATTTCATGCACACACATCACTATCAACGGCCTATTTGAGTGTACCTTTGCAGAGACTTATATGGACTATTTCCACCTCAAGATCAAAAACCTCTACGACAACTTCATCGACCATCCACCAGGCGCCACAGACGGCCCCCCGCCCCCCAGAAACAACAGCCAGCCCACCATCTCCAACTGGACACCGATCACAGCCGAAGACACTGCCTCGTCCATGAAAAGCATCCACTCGGGGGCCCCCACCGACCCATGCCCTCCTCACATCTACCACAGAGCCATGGCCGCCATCGCACCCGAACTACAATGCACCAACACCACCTTCAAAACAGGCACCTTCCCAGATGACTGGAAGCGCGCAGAAGTCAGACCCCTGCTCAAGAAGCCCACAGCTGACCCCATCGACCTCAAGATCTATCGGCCCATCTCGCTCCTCCCCTTCGCAGCCAAAGTTGCAGAGAAAACAGTCAACAGGGAACTGACACGATTCATTGAAGAGAACGCCGTCCTCGACCCGTCCCAATCCGGATTCCGAAGCAACCACAGCACAGAGACCGCACTACTCGCCGCCACAGACGACATCCGCACCCTCCTGGACCAAGGCCACTCCGCAGCCCTCATCCTACTCGACCTATCAGCGGCCTTCGACACCGTCTCCCATCACACACTAGTCGTCAGACTACACGACGCAGGCATACAAGAAACATCCCTGGACTGGATCCGATCATTCCTCACCGGAAGAAGCCAAAGGATCAGACTCCCACCCTTCCTCTCCGACCCCACGAAAATCACCTGCGGAGTCCCACTGGGTTCATCACTGAGCCCCACCCTCTTCAACATTTACATGGCCCCCCTCGCAGCCATCGTCTGACAACACGGCCTCAACATCGTATCCTATGCCGACGACACCCAGCTCATCCTCTCCCTCACCAAAGACCCCACCACTGCCAAACTCAACTTCCAGAAAGGAATGCAAGACGTCGCAGTCTGGATGACCAACAGCTGCCTGAAGCTCAACGCCGAGAAGACAGAAGTCCTCGTCCTCAGTAGCACCCCTTCTGCATGGGATAGCACCTGTTGGCCGACCGCCCTCGGAAGCCCACCTACCCCCTCAGACCACGCCAAGAACCTCGGCATCGTACTCGACTCTTCACTCACCATGAACCGACAGCTGCAGCTGCCGGTTCATGGTCCAGCCGTCACCTCCAGCTGCTTCAACACCCTCCACATCCTCCGCAAGACCTTCAAGTGGATCCCCCCTGAGTCAAGGAAGACAGTCACCCACGCACTCATCACCAGCAGACTGGACTATGGAAACGCACTCTACGCCTGCATCAACAAGTCCCTACTGCGCAAACTCCAGACAGTACAGAACACCGCCGCCAGACTCGTCCTCGGCATCCTCCGACACGAACACATCAGCCAACACCTACGAAGTCTCCACTGGCTCCCCGTGGAGAAAAGAGTCACTTTCAAAATCCTCACTCACGCCTACAAATGCCTATACAACAACAGACCCAAATACCTCAACGACAGAATCAACTTCCCCGTACCCAAAAGAAACCTCCGATCTTCCACCCTCGAACTCGACGAAACCCCACGCATCCACAGAGCCAGAGCAGGCGGAAGATCCTTCTCTCACATTGCAGCCAAGACCTGGAACGAGCTACCGGCAGACATCAGACACGCCCCCTCCCTGAACACCTTCAGGAAGACCCTCAAGACCTGGCTCTTCGGCTAAACAGATCTGCGGACCACCCCCCCCCTCAGCGCCTTGAGACCCTCACGGGTGAGTAGCGCGCTTACAATTCCCTGATTGATTGATTGATTGAGGATAGAGGTTAATACACTTGGCACCATATTCAGCATAATCTCACATTCCGCTACCACTTTCTTTAAAGAGAGATGTCGCTGTGCCAGGCCTAACGTAAGATGAAAGGGAAAGTCCTGCCAAGTCACTCATATTACTGTCAGCATCTTCTAAGAGACATCAATGAGAGTGTCTGTGCCTTTTATGGGTAAGATGACACATTTGAAGTAGGGTGTAGGTGCTAGACTACCTTTGTTTAACACCAAATGCTCTTTCTGGTTATTATAAAGGGCAGCGGGGTATGAGGCTCTGTGTTCAAGTGCTTCCATGAGTCCTGCCTAGCAAACAGATCTGTGCTTGTTGGACTGAAGGGTGAAGTAGCTGTGACAATATTTGTCCAGTAGTATAATAGACTATATTATTTTTAGGTTAGGGTCATCAGCTGTACCACACATGTCACACTTCACATAGAAATTGAGACATAGCTTGGACATGGTATTAGCAAGAGGCCTTTTTCTCAGGATCAGCACATTTAAACACTGTGGGTTTAAAAGGTATATCATGTTCGTACCACTCATCAAATGTCCCAAAAGGTACCGATGTTAAAAAATAGACGTTTCATTGGCTTTTTTCTTTTACAAAAATAATACACATAATTTATTTACTTGTAGGGGTTTCCAACTGGCTCTAATCAGTCACTGGTCTGTATTATTAACATTTTTCTTCTGCCTACTACAGCATCCAGCATAGGGAAATCTGCTTGTTCACAAAGAGCACGTCCTCACACAAATTACTTCCCTCCAGTTCAGGGGACTGCTTTGGCAATGTGTGCATTTTCAGGCCAAATAAATGTTTTGAGGTTCTAGTATTTGCCCCATCAATAAATATTACAAAAACCATGATAAAACACAAGCATTAACAAAGCCAAAAGGCTAAGCACCCATTCAAGAGCTATTGGCTTTGTCAATGTGTACTTCATCACCACTCAAAGTATACATCATTGACATGTTTGTACCACTGCTTCTGTTGCTGGTTGCAATTGACACCCTTGTCCAGTCCACACCATGCTACACACAACAGAAGGAACAGGCTTCAGTGTGGGACACATTAGCACGTCATACGAGTGCTCCTTCCAGTTTAGAGTTTAGTCACTCTGTGCATGTGTGGATACATTCTGCATTTGGGTCAAGCTTACATTTTAGACACAGAACGCTGCACACAACAAAAGGAACAGGCTTTGGTGTGGTTTACTATGCACAACAAGACACTTTTGCACTCTTTGTAGCTAGCTGTCGTAGATGTGAACCTACCAGATTCCAAATCTACAGGTTACATTACTAACTCAAAGGCAGTTTTCAAGATAGCAGCTATAACACCGCCAAAAAACTTGATGTTTTTGTGCAAACATTATTCAAAAACAAACCACATAATCGTAGCCAACAGCACAATTACGTAACACATTACATACATTCTAACCACACCAGATAATTCAACATCATACCACAAAATTCAATAGCACACCACATAATTAAGCTCCTCTACATAACACTCCACAACACAAAATACCATTCCACCTATTTACATGATACACAATCCCACTACACATAATTACAATACAATGATTGCTAGCCACATAATTCCATAGAACACCCTACCACATAATTCCACTCCACAAATCCACTCCACACCACACAAAGCCACCCACACGATGTCACCACTAACCATTCAAAAACAAAACATATTATTCCACTCCACACTACGTACATCCACTCCACACTACGTACATCCACTCCACACCACAACAAGTAGATAAAACACATTTACAACACCAATAGCTCTAACTCTCGTTTTACTTGATTTTCTAAAGCACATGCTTTTGCCTTAGGGGGTCTGTGTCAATTACAAATCATGCCTTAAATCCTGTTTTGGGGTCACTTTGTAGGCCTTATCTGTTAGTTTTTCTAAAAATTTAAAAGTAGTGCACCACAAGCTGCATTTGTAAAGTGGTGGAGAAAGGGGTGTGGCCTCCGAAGATCTCTTAGCAATCCTGCTGTGTTGGACTTATTGGAGATAACAGGAGGGGTAGTGGGCCCATAAAGACATACTTGGGGGCCAACAATCCCTCTTGCTACCTCCTGTCAGTTCCATACAGCAGTACTGTGAGACCTGGTGGGAGGCCATGCCCTCCTACTCTACCACTGTGCAAACGCTGGTGCACTACTAGTAGGGGGATGAAGTCCCCTTGGCTATTGAGAGTCCTTGGGGGCCAGTGACCCCTCCTGTTACCTCCAGTAAGCCCCACACAGTGGGATTGCTGAGAGGTTGTTAGAGGCCACGCCCTTTTCTCCACCTCTGCAAAAGCACCTCCTGGCACACTACTAGTTGGAGGATGAAGTCCCCTTGGCTCTTGAGGGTCCTTGGGGGGCAACTAGCCCTCTTGTTAAGTCCAATAAGACCCACACAGCTCTATTGCTGAGAGGTCGTTAGAGGTCCCCCATTTCTCCACCACTCTGCAAACGCTCCTCCTGACGCACTGTTGCTTGGGGGATGAAGTCCACTTGAGTCCTGAGGCTCTCAGGCAGCAAGCAGACCTCATCCCCCCACCAGCAGTGCGCCAGGAGGAAGGTTGTCAGAGTGCTGGAGAAAGTTGCCAGCTTTTTTTTTATTTGCTAATTTTTTAGGAAGGGGGCTGCGTAGCCCCCCTTCCCTGGACCATATTGGACCCTGGGAACCCCATCCTCCGGGTCCTAGGCCATTAGATTTTTTGTTTTTAATTGTAAAAGAGGGGAGGGGGGCACGCAGCCCCCCTGGACTGATTTCAGCCTCAGGACCCCATCCCCCGGGGCCCAGCCTTTTACAGATGGGATTGGCCCACATGCTATTCAATAATGACACAGACACAGCATGTGTGGTAACTAGAACTGACCTTGAGCACGTGCACTCAGGCTCTTTTATTGGCAGGGTCACCTCGTGGGAGAGGCTGGTGAACACACTAGACTGTGTCCAGCAGGACACAACATTTCTCCCAAATCTTATTAATAACAAAAATAAAAAAAGCAAAACAAGTTAACCAAGCAGGACAGCGGTAGACAGATGCAGCTGGGAGTAACCTGGCATTTGGGCACGCTTCCATGATTTAACCAGGTACCTCTGGACACGAACACAGTGCTGATGAAGTCTTGATCCCTCCGCATCATGTCATTTGGGTGACAATCCACCTACGTGATGTTGATAGATCCAGCATGCTCTTGCTGTGAAACAATTGGTGTTTTATAGTTCAAACTTTGGAACGTCAGTGGAGTCCATTGTGAACACTTGACGATGGTGTTGCTTGATCCCGTGAAGACAGTCTTGGCATGCTGTGACCTGTTGATGTCTCCATTACATGGCCTGGATACCTCCTGGAATCCATCGGTGGGGCAAAGTCAAGTCCATCCCTCCTGCTTGGGGGGGCCCTTGGCTGAGTTGCCATGGGACTGCTTGTGGGCTGCACTCGGGCTGCATATGTGTCTTTATCTGGACAGCCGCAAGACCACCTCAGAGCCATGGCCTAGTCACTCGTGCAACGTCAGGGGTGGATGAGTCCTGGCCATAACATACGCTCACTACCGGGAACAGGACATAAACCAGGTGAACAGGTGGTCACTGGTTCTTCAGATCGTCACTGGTGCTTCTTGTCACTTTGTATGGCAATGGTGCAGGACTCCAGTCTTGTTATGTGACACTCCAGGGGTGGTGGTGATGCACATGGCAAAATGATGGAGTGGTTGCCATTGGAAGACTTGTCCTACACGCAGCTTACATTTGGTACTTCAACTGAGCTGTCTTCCACGATGTCACTGCACCCTGGTGGCTGGCTTGTGGTGGTAGGTGCACTTTGGTAATGGTACAAGTCCTTGTTCTTGTCCCCTTGTTAATTTCTCCTGGGCACCTGTGGTCTTCCGTTCTTCTGTGTGACAGGATTGTTACACTCCTTTCCCCTCAAACGGTGGTGGTAGCACTCATTCTATCCCGTATAGACTACTGTAATGCCCTCTACCTAGGGGTTGGCAAGCATCAACTATCCAAACTGCAATCTCTACAGAGCGCCGCAGCCCGAACCTTGTTGAATATCCCCAAATTCAACCACATCTCTGGGGCTATTAGGAACCTCCACTGGCTTCCAGTTAAGAAGTGGATTGAGTTTAAGGCATTATGTCTGGTTCACAAAGCCCTGTATCGAGTAGGGCCAACGGACTATCACAAACTATTCCGATGGTACACTCCCCGCCGCATGCTGAGATCTGCTATGAAAGCACTGGTCAATGTTCCTAAAATTAACAAGGCAAGATGGGGAGGCAGATGTCTCTCCTATCTAGCATCTAAGCTCTGGAATAAGCTACCACTTAACATCAGGATTTAATCTGTCAGATCACAATGTAGGAGTGCGGTTAAAACTTGGCTCTTCCATCCACTGTAGTGACCTGAACTTCCCCTGGTTTCGCTGCATTTTACTGCAACCCCCAGCGCCAAGATGCCTCTGCATTCGAGTGCTTTGCAAACCACTTACTTACTTACTCCACTCCTTTTCTTCTTTTTCGGTTCTTGCTTGCAGTATAATTTGGCATCCGGCCACATATCTTCTTTGTACATGCTTGGAACATGGCGACAGGCCACGTGTTGTCCGCTCTTCTCCCTTGGACCTCCTGCCAACTCCATCGTGTTGGTTGGACTGCGCATATTTTCCCGTCACAGACCACTCCCAGGTCCGGACCTGTCTGTAGGACTGGGCGTCATCCCAGGTGCATCAGCCATTTTGTGGACAGCAGTGGATTGATGGATCCAGTCTGCAGCTCCTTCCATACCTTTCTTTTCTTCAACAAGGTATTCCACGTGCAACTCAGGATCACTGTGGGAGATGATGGTCTCCTTTCTCATGCAGTGGTGGCAGCTTGCCACTAGGGGACATGCAACTCTCCTCTGTAATGGGCTGATGCACAACACAGTCTTATGGCAGTTTTGGGGGCACTCCCTGAATACTCACTGGCCCACTGCAGGGCTTCACTGGTGCAGTGGAGATATGGAGGCTCTCTCTCCTACATTTGGCCACGCTAGGCCTTTTCCCCTTCTTCCTCTATGCGGGAACGGTGGTGGCGCATGTCACTGTGCCTAGTCTCTATTGCGGGTGACTGTCGGGCGACCAGTCTCTCTGTATCATTGCTTTGCTTTTCTGTGTGTAGGTGGTAGATCAGTACTCAGTCCTTTCCACTGGGGTTAGGGTCTGTTGCCATTTTCTTCTCCTTGTTAATTTCTCGCAGGCTCTCATTCCCCCTCAGGGACCTTCTAGGTTCTCCATTACCTGGATGGAGGGTCACCTTCTTCTATCTTTGATTAAGGGCATAGTGCTTGTTCCTCAAGTCTGCGCCGTTGTGGTGCCTGCTCCTGCTGCCATTCAGGCATGCTTGGCAGGGTCGGTCACTTCTTGTGGCATGCTCACAGGCGGACCACAGGTGGCCATTCAATGCTGGGGGTGACCACTGGTGCGGCCTGTTCTGTGCAACACTGGTTATCCTTTGAGGGCTCTTACTCTCCAGGGCTCCTGCCCTTGTTGTCAGACTCCCAGGTGAACGCACTTTTGCAGTGTGCGTTCTTATGAGCTGATCCCCCGTCAGGCAGTGGTGGAGCTAATATGCACCTTTTTGCTGATGCCTTCTTCTGGCACCTTGCGTGCCCGTTTCTCTCATGCGGTAGTGGGCGTTCGCCACTTGGGGGCATGCTGTGCTGTCTTCTCTCACCGGGACCTTACTGGTCCACATGTGGCCTTTGCTCTCTAACCAGTACACATGCAGCTTTCCGTGTGCTATGAATCCAATGTTCTGTGTGTGCTTGAGACAGCTGTGGGCTGCCTCAGGCATGTCCTCTGCAGGAGTTTATAGCATTCCCCTCCAACCACTAGGCAGCCACCAGGGGCATGTGGAGCACTGTTGCTTCTCTGGGCTAGCGCATCGCTGGACTTCTTGGCACTCTTTCCATAGGGGTTCACAGTCTCTCCCCCTCTTCATGCAGCCACTGAAGGGCAGCCAACTAGGGGCCTGTGGTGCTCGTTGGCTGTTTTTTCTATTGTTCATAATTGTGGGGTACTGCAAACAGAGTGGCAGGTGACAGCGTGCGCCTGTGGCCACAGGCTTGTGGCTCTCTCAGCAGCTGAGCAGGCTCACAGTCAGACACAATGTTCTCTATTGTCCTTTTGATTTCTCGCGGTGCTCTATGAGTCAGAGAGCCTGATGTCATGGCCCGGCCGGGGGTAGTGACCAATTAGCTACTACCGAGACAGCCGGCTGGGGCCTGCCGCAGTCAGGTTGTGTGCTGTGGGGGGAAAGTGACATCACGTCCTGCTGCAGAGCACGGTGGCGGGGCACTTAGCCAGCTGCTGAGTGCTTGGCGGCATTAATCATGGTGCTCGGGGGCCCGGGGCTGGCTCGCATCTGGCCTGACCAGGCCGCCCGCAGTGTGGGGCATAATAATATCATAATAATGTCTATAATGGCCCTCCTGCACTTACCCTGCCTTACTTGGCCGTCCGCATTGTGGGGCTTAATAAAATCTATAATGGCCCACCCGCAACTGAGCTGGCCTGCCCGACCGGGCCGCCCACACTGTGAGGCTTAATAATATCTACAATGGGTCGCCACCAGCAGCAAATTATTAGAGCCTGACGGACAGGAGAATGACGGACACTGAGGCCATTCTTCTGGACGAGTCAGGTCCGGTTGCAACGGTAGGATTAGAGGACAGAGAGCTGAAATTGCTGCGGTGGTCCCTGGCTGTGGCGGCCAGCTTGAGCTGCCTTGGAGTCGCTGACGCGCTATTCATGCTGCCCAGCCTGGCAGAGGCTGAAAGAACAGAAAGAGTAAGTATAAAATAACAATGAGCCAACAACAACGAGGTTCTTGCTAATATGCCCCGCTGTCTTCTATTCTCAACTAAGTTCAAAAATATCTTTTCTTCTTCATGTAATGAACATGTTAGATTACTTTTATGTGCATGTGTTATGTCTATCAACTTCATTGTTAAGAAAAATTCTCCCATAAATTGTACATCTTGACTACTAAGCACTGGGTTCATATTCTTTCGAATCGGAACCTCTGAAAATATCACATCTATATTTGAATAATAATACTGAAGTTTCCCTGTTCTATAAAATAGACTAGTTAGTACACTGCATGATATGCCATAAGTTAAAGGCAAATGATGATATGTTAACCCTTCTGCTACTGATTCAGGTAACTTCATACAGACATAATAGTCACTAACTTCCATTGTATCTACGTACTGAAACAAACATTTTGTGAAAACATTTAAACTAGTATCGTTATCTGTTACCACGTGATGAAACTCTGGTTCATCTTCTGCTTCTATTTTTACTCTATCACCTTTCAAGTTATCTATCCTTCCCTTTGTTTCATTGTTAATCTTTTTATCCATTATCATAAGGTAAGGAATTGCTACAATCATGACTAACCACACTACAAGCACCACTACCAGACTACATATGCATATAGCACAGCATCTTTTACAACATTTCCGTTTCGGTCTCCCAGAAACTCTGTCGTCAGCCATTTTGACAAAAGAAGATTTTTCTTCTTTTCTTTTTCTTTCAATACTTTAATTTATCAAGGTGGTTTCACTTCTTTTTCATAAGTCAGTTCTGCACTTGTTCTTTCGTCACCACTTTCACTTGACTCTGAACTCTCGTAGTCTTCAAGGATTATATAAGTCCAATCAGGACCTTTAAACTTATTGTTCACAAGTTTCAATCTTTTGCTTTTACGTTTTCAGTTCCTCTTGTTTGTCCAGATAAGCTTGTTACTTCATTTACTTGTTCTGGATCTTCACTTCGGGTTTCTATATGGTATTTTACTCTTTTAATGACACTAGGCCAATGATCACCTTTTCTGACTTTCTTTGTTTGCACTGTATTTTCACCTTCTGAGTCTTTTCCAAAAACTCTTTTATTTTCAAGATGTGGCACGAATTGATTCTCCTTGATTTCATTTTTCTCTTCTATCTGCTCTTGTTCAGGTCTTGCTGTTGTTTCTTCAGTTGCCTGAGTGTGAGTTTCTACTAACTGACCCTGTTCAAGATTTACGTCTTCGTGCTTGATGCTTTCTTGCTCGATGTTTTCTCGGTTTTCTTCTCCCTGAACTTGTTTTACTTGTTCTAACTGGTTCTGATCAGGGCTTATTGCACTTTGTACTTCTGCAGCCTGACCGCGTTCTTCTGAACCTGTCTGTCCCTGCTCAAATTTTGTTGTTTCGTTGTCAATTTGAGCCCAATTTCCTCTGCCTATCTGGGCCTGCTCAGGTTCTCTTATTGTTTTATTCTCCCTATCCTGAGCTGCTTCTTCTTCACCTATCTGGTCCTCACTAATTTCCTCTAATCTAGTTCAACTTCTTGTTTTGTTGTAAACTTCTGGTATATCAACCACTGGTATCCAGTCCTGACTTGTGCTTGGTTGTTCTTCTTCAGCTTCTCCTGAATCTACCACCTGGGATTCTTCAGCTGGCCAACCTTCAGCTTCCTTAGCTATTGCTGTTTCACTGCTGTGTTTGTAACCAATATAACCTGACAAGGTTCGCCCCACCTGGGTGATAAACACGTTTCTCTGGTGTGATGCTTCACTACCACCCAGTCTCCGGGGTTCAGATCATGCTCTTGTTCAGGCTGCCTCGAAACTGCGTCTTCTCCAACCTGGTGAGAGACAGAACGCACGAGGTCAGCCAATGCTTTGCAATAATCTAGAACCATATCATCAGTTATGTTCAGCAGTTTATTTCCAGGTACATGTGCTTGTCTCATTGCTCTTCCCATGATGATTTCATGTGGACTCAATCCTGTATTTCTATCAGGAATGCTTCTGAGTCCCATTAAAACAAGAGGCAATGCATCTGGCCAATCTAACGATGTAGATGAACACATTTTTGACAATCTTGATTTTATTGTGCCATTCATTTGTTCAACCACTCCAGAAGCCTCTGGGCGGTACGCACAGTGCAATTTTTGTTCAATGTTAAATGCTTCACAGATTATTCGACTTATATCGTTATTGAAGTGACTCCCTCTATCTCATTCCAAAGTTACTGGGAAACCGAACCTAGGAATGAGTTCTCGTAACAACAGTTTTGCGACTGTAATGCTATCATTCCTTCTGGTAGGGTAAGCCTCCACCCACCTTGAAAACAGACACACTATGACAAGTACATATTTCAGTCCTTACATGGTGGTAACTGAATGAAATCTAACTACAATCTCACAAAAGGACCCTCAGGGCCTGATTCACAGAACTAACTTACGTCAAAATCCTAAACTTACAACAATTTTGGTATTCACAGAATGAACTTACACATTTGGGTATTCACAGAATGAACTTACACCAATTTTGGTATTCACAGAATGAACTTACACATTTGGGTATTCACAGAATGAACTTACACATTTGGGTATTCACAGAATGAACTTACTCATCCTAACCTTATGTCCGCACTCAGGCCGGAATTTCCGGCCCAGTGGCGGACATAAAGTTAGGATGAGTAAGTTAATTCTGTGAATACCAAAATTGTTGTAAGTTCATTCTGTGAATACCCAAATGTGTACGTTCATTCTGTGAATACTCAAATGTGTAAGTTCATTCTGTGAATACCAAAATTGTTGTAAGTTTAGGATTTTGACGTAAGTTAGTTCTGTGAATCAGGCCCTCAGCCTTTCCAATTTTTCCCAAACCAATTACTGTTCTCCTTCCTGGATTATTCATTTGGCAAATTAAACACCTCTGGCAAAGACTCTCTGCTGCAGCCCTAAACTTTGGATTGTACCAACTTTGTCTGAAAAGACTAATCATGGCATCTCTCCCTACATGTGTGTCTCCTTGATACATTCTGGCCATTTGTGAAATCAAGCAGTCGGGCATAACTGGTCTGCCATCTGAATATACCCATACATCATCATCTGTTCTTCGGGTTCACCCTATTTTTATCCAAACATCTTTCACTCTCCTCAGCATCATCTTGCAATCTTTTCAGATCATTCCATGTTTCAGGTGTTGAACATAGCATAAGTTGGCAGCTGATTCCCATCCTTTCAACTTTTCTGTTTACTGCCAATCTGTTTCTGGCACAGTGTTGAGCAACTAGGTCTGCGTATCTGTTACCGGCTACCACCCAGTCATCTCCTGACTGGTGTGCAGCACATTTCACCACTGCCAATTCTTTTGGTGATTGTATTGCCTCCAATAATTCCTTTACAAACTGCCCATTTTTGATTGGGGATCCTGAAGAAGTCATGAAATCCCTCTGCATCCACAGTTGGCCAAAATCATGCACAACCCCGTACCCATATTGACTGTCCGTAAATATTGTTACTTTTAAATTTTTCCCAATTTTGGAGGCTTTAATCAAAGCAATTAATTCAGCTACTTGTGCAGATTTGACTCCTGGTAAATAGGATGCTTTGACTATTCCAGAAAGTTCACATACAGCATAAGCTGCACTCAATTTGCCATCCTCATGTCTTAGGCATGAGCCGTCCACAAACAGCTCTCTGTCTGGGTCTTTTAGGGGCATTTCCTGCATGTCGGGACGCGGTTTCGTACACAATTCTGTGACCTGTAAACAGTCATGTTCTGGATCGTCCTTAACTTCTTCACAATATGGATCTGGCAATAATGTAGCAGCATTTACAACTGTGCACCTAGCTATGGTCACATTTTCAGCTCCTAGAATTATTCGATCATATCTTGTCATCCGACTAGGTGTGAGATGCTGAGTTCTAGTTCTTGTCAACAGGATCACAACTGCATGTGGGACAAACACTTTGACAGGGTGTCCCATTACTATTGACTCACTTTGTTCAATGCTCATACAGGTAGCAGCTACTGCTTTTAAGCAGCCTGGCAATGCTGCAGCCACTGGGTCCAATGTAGCAGAAAAATATGCTATAGGACGCCTGTCTAGTCCATGTCTTTGAGTTAACACTGAAAGTGCACAATTTTCTCTTTCATAGCAAAACAGTGTGAATTTTTTTGTATAGTCAGGCATGCCTAAGGCAGGTGCCTCACACAAAGCATTTCTTAATTTTACAAATGCACTGGTAGTTTCATCATCCCATTCAACTGGATCTTTTGCTTTCTTTTTGGTTAAACAAATTAAAGGCTTTGCTAGTAGTGAAAACCCTATAATCCATTGTTGACAGTATCCTACTATTCCAAGAAACATTCTCACTTCTCTTTGTGTTACTGGCATTTTCATTTGCTTGATTATTTTTATTCTATCAGACGTTATTCTTCTTTTTCCCCTTTCAATTTGGTGTCCCAAATATTTAACTGCCGTTGTACAGAACTGTAACTTCTCAGGTGACACTTTGTGTCCTTTCTCAGCCAAATAGTTGAGTAATGCAATTGAATCTGCGATACAATCGTCATGAGTTCTTGATGCTACCAATAAGTCGTCTATGTACTGCACCAGGACTGAGCTCCTGGGCAGTACTAATTTTTCTAGACACTTTTTCAGTATTTGATTAAAAATGGAGGGACTTTCTGTGTACCCTTGAGGAACACGATTCCACACATAAACGTGATTTTCGAATTTAAACGAAAACAGATATTGGCTATCTGGATGCAATGGTATTGAGAAAAATGCTTGGCACAGATCAATCACGGTAAACCATTCTGCATCCCATGGTATCTGGTATACGATCACTGCAGGATTTGGTACTGTAGGACAACAAGGTACCACAATTTTATTAATTTTCCGCAAATCCTGAACGATCCTATATTTTCCACTAGGCTTTTTCCAACTCATTATTGGTGAATTACAAGGACTTCTCAGAACTTCTTTTAATATGCCTTGTTTCACCATTCTGCCAATTTCTTCAGTAACTCCTGCTTTTACTTCTGCACTCATTTTGTACTGTCTGATATTTGGGAAAATTGCAGCTTCTTTTACAGCGATCTTCACTGGGTCTATTTTTGCCATAAGTCCTACTTCTTTCCCAGTAAAATCCCATACCTTAGAGCTTACTGTAGTTCTTAATTCTTCTGGTAATTCGTCTTTTGTTATTAAGGAGAACATCTCATCTACTTCTGTACCTTGCTTGGCTATCATGAACTTATAAACATGATCTTCATCCGGGGTCTGTATTGCAACACCATCCGGTGTGCAAAAAATAGTGCAATTCATTTTGCACAGTAAATCTCTGCCCAGTAAATTTACTGGACTGGAATCACACACCACAAATTGGTGCATTTCTCGGAAATTTCCTATCCTTACTTCCATAGGCTCAGTAAGGGGTGTTCTGATCTTTTTATTTGCTACACCTACAACTTGGATAGCTTCTCCAGAGAGAGGGAGGTCTGGGATGTCTGCTGTTCTCACAGTAGACCGGGTAGCACCAGTGTCCAAAAGAAAAGTAATATCATTACCTCTTACTTTCCCTTCAACATATGGACCTGACTGATCTACCGGCAAGGATGCGCCAAGTACGCACTCCTTCTCCCCCTCTCTTAGGCACCGTCATTGATAATTATATGGATTAAATTCATCCTGTAAAAGAAACTGTGAGGTTACATATTCATTCTTACCACTTCCTCCTTGATATCCGACGTCTGTACCGTGCTTTGCTCTGCTTACATTACCCTGTATAGGGGCAGGTGGCAACTGACTCTGAGGGTTTATACCCTGCTGTGAGTCATTCTGCGTCTGTGGATTTAAATTATGATTTGGGCCATTATTATTTTGAATCTTTTACATTCGTTCTTCCAATGTCCCAACTTTCCGCACCCATGACAAGGAAATTTCTTTTTAGCCTCTTCTCTACTCATTCGTCCTCTTACTTTTCCACCGTTCCCTGTATCACCATTCGTTCCGGATTCTTTTCCCTGATTTTCTGTTGGATTATCTAAATTAATTCCCTGTCGCTCAACCATTTTCACTTGAGCCCACATCACTTTTTCTTGTAGTTTCTTGTGCCTATCCTCAATGTTGTCTCCACAATATTTAGCATATTTCAAAATTTCATCAATAGGTTTTCCTTGCCAGCATAACATGTGTTGCTTAATCATCTGACAAATCTCTGGCTTTAGACCATAAACAAATCGATAGACAAACTGACTCATATTTTTGTCTCCAATATCTTCAAAACCACTGTACTGTTTGAACACCTGTAATAGACGTTCATAGTAGGCATGTACCCATTCACTTGCTTCTTGGGTAGTCCTGTCTATTTTCACCCAATCTGTTTCTTTTGGTGGTATTTTCCCTTTCAAATAAGTTATTACCTGGTGATACTTTTTCATCACGTCATTTGATGGGGCACCTGTCTTTGGATCCCTAGGATACTCGTCACTAGGCCAGTTGATTGTAATTTTACAATCTGTCCATAAATCAGCAGGTACCACTATGTCAAACAAGCCATCTAAGTCCTTTAACAATACCTTTGAAACTTTCACAAACCTCTCAACCTGCTTGTACCATTCAATTGGTTTTTCTCTCAATTTTGGAAAATCATTCGTAAATGACAAAATATCTTGCCTGCTCCATGGGACATGAACATAACCTCCTCCTGGAACCTCCCGCATCGGGTACATCTGTTCTACTTTTCCCGTTTCCTTCAATAAATACTCAGAAGTCGTTCTACTGCAACGTGCCTCTTCCTTTTTCTTTGTCCAACTAGTTTTCCATTTATCCAGTTCTCCCCATTTCTGTAATACTGACATTAATTCTTTCACTTGTAATTTCCTACCAGATGTATTCATATTTTCTAAATCCTTGTCAGTAAAGTCTGCTCTATATGGTTTCTGTAGTACTTTTGACTTTCTTATTTCAATTCCCATCTCTGAGGCTAAATCCGTTAACTTTTCATGGAATATCTTTACATTTCTGGTTATACTCCTACATACGAACAATAGTTCTTCTTCACTGTAGGTATTTAAACGATCTACTCCTACATTGCCTGCTATCATTTCTTTTAACTCGACTTTTAATTTATAAATGTCCAAAATCTTTGGGGGTGAACTTTGTCTGTCTATTCCTTGTGCCCATCTTTCTAGTCTTCTGGGGTTACTACTGTTGCACTCTTAGTTCCTGAAGATGTTATTATATTTACATCCTTTGAGCAACCAGGTGTGACTCTTCTGGGGGTGATATTTATGGAGTCCCGAATAGGTAAATCCATTAGTGAAATCATAGATTCATAATCGCTGATATGGTCATCAATTATTACAGCTTCATGTTTAGGAATATCCACAGGTGTAGCCATAACTAGAGGTTTCGGACAATTTACTTTGTCACCATATAAAGGGACCACGGGACCAATTGTTACAGGTATGGTCAGGGAATCAGGATGTACATTAAACTGTGTTATTTTCTGTATCAATTCTGCTCTGTTTCTGTCTATAGCCTCTCTTTCCTTATCCTGAAGTACCCTATTAACTGGTGGATTATGCAGTACTTGAGGTACCAATGGTGTTCTCAAAATCGGTGCACTTGGGGAACATCCACCCAGCCCTTCTTGGTATGGTGGAGGATTCTTTAGTATTTCTTACATGAATTCATCTTCAGATTCTCCAAACCCTGTCATGTGTTTTGTCTTTTCTTTGCATTTTCTCCCTAATGGCTCATCTGCCATGAATACTGGATACAAACCCTCGGTAAGCATCGCTCGTCTCCACTGTTTCATCTGACTTTCTCTTGTCTTATTTTGGTGTCTAGGGAAAAATCCCCTATAACCCCTATTGCTTCTGGGTCTATCACGTTCAAATGCCTCTGTTTCCCATTCTTCTAGGGCTTCGTATTGCGTTAATCTTGGTCTGGGTTCTAATTCATTCATTTTTATTCTTAAATTTTGAAGAATTCTCCCATTGAAAGTACCATTCTCTGGGAAAGCTAATATTCCGTCATCTTTTGTATATTCTATCCAAATTTCTAACCATACGCAAGTATGATAACCCCTCTCTATCATCATGAATGAGGCGGGCGTTTTTGCTGGTGGAATGATAATTCCTTCCCTAGTTTTGATTGGCTTATCCTTCTTAAAATAATTCTTAATCTTTTGTAAAAATGTCATTTTTCTCGTTTCTCCGTACATTTTGGGTAAATATCTATGTATTGAATTATATTCTGCAAAACCTAGGAATCTTCTATCAGGACGTGTTCCTATTAAAGTCGGATCGGCTTTCCACATATAATCTACTCTGTCCACTAAGATTTTGACTTTTATGCTGACAACCAATCAAATTCCAACTAACATTTGTCTCGGGGCCAATCCTAGCGCGGCTTTTCTGTGACGTCTGTCTGACCCCTCCTTTACAATCTGCTCCTCTCTGTCCCTCGCTGTTTCAACCAATACCAGCGCGGTACCTGTGACGTCAGTATTACTCCTGACTACTGACCCCTCCTTTACAAACTCGCTCCACGCCCGCCATGTCGACCAATCCCAGTGCGGCGTTTGTGATGTCAGCTTTTACTCCGACAGCTGACCCTCCCTTTACAAAATCGTACGCAAAACTATATTTTCTCTACGCTTCTTATTAAAATTCAGTAACAACATAAAACATTCGCTATCGTGCCAGTTTCTCTAAATTAGAAAAGATAGTTTTTCTCACACTTAGTAAAAACTTTCCGTTTACTAAACATACACTACGAGTAAAACCCTTCCTTTTACTCTACACATAAGCTTCAGAAGTACCTGCTACTTCTTCAATGTTACCCTTTCTAGGTGATATAACATCAAATTTTCACCAGCGTATTCCTTTGCTGTCACTCACACGCACAGAGCCCCTAACCAGTACTGATAGCCCTGCTTAACTTTTCAGTACTATTTCTGACTGACAGATAACCTCACTGCAGTATGGCTTCCACTTACCATCCGCTATTCAAATTCCCCGGGGATTCTAGACAACATAAAACAAAACTTTTAAACAAACGGATATTAGTTCATAAAAATAAAATTCTCATTACCCAATTAACAAAGTAAAACCAACCTCTGATAACCAGAAAACTGATCCAGCGGGTTACTAGCAACAAGCATTCATACACAAAATACTCATCTGGGCCATTCATTCACGCTAACTAATAATCACCGCTGGTGGGAATCAGTTGTACTCTTTATCAAAATCCCTGCTACCAATTACCTTTCTGATTGAAGAGTAATGACTTACCAATGGACCTTTGATAGTTGGGGATAAAATGAGATCATACAAATACAATATCATAAACACTTGAAATAACCACTGACTCAGGACATTTTAAAATGTTTATCTAAATTATTTTAGCAGAGTAATTTACAAGCTACATATCACTTAATCGCATATCAAGGAGGAAGTACACTATAATATCACCTATTAATCACAAATGACGGTCCCTAAGAAAGGAGAAAATAGAGACAGCAGTGCAAACTAAAATTTATGCTTTATAGTTACCTAAGAGTGTGAGAACCAAACCCCTTGGCCAAGGAGTTGGAAAAGGGTCCCAAGAAAGATGAAGACCAAAGACCTCCGGACCAGGTTCAGGAAAGGATAGGTGACCTTTCAACCAATGACGCCTGCGTCTTTCCCCTCTCTGACACTTCGTTCCTCCTCGATTGTTCTGTGTCTTCTTTCTAATGGAATCCGCCGCCCCCACCTCAGGACCTCTTTGGACAGCGGTTCAGTCTGCAATCGATCAGCTCGTTCTGTGCTCCTCTAAGCTGACAGCCTCAGCCGTGCTCTGTGCTGTGCTCCTGTGCTGTGTTATACAGGTAACACCCCGGCCACAGCACTGGCACAGCTTTTCACTGAGGGGGACACTCTATTGGTAACACCCCGGCCACAGCACTGGCACAGCTCTTCACTGAGGGGAAACTCTATTGGTAACACCCCGGCCACAGCACTGGCACAGCTCTTCACTGAGGGGGGCACTGGTAACACCCCAGCCACAGCACAGGCACAGCTCTTCACTGAAGGGGGCACTCTATTGGTAACACCATAGCCACAGCACTGGCACCGCTCTTCACTGAGGGGGGCACTCTATATGTAACACCCTGGCCACAGCACAGGCGCAGCTCTTCACTGAGGGGGACACTCTATTGGTAACACCCTAGCCACAGCACTGGCACCGCTCTTCACTGAGGGGGGCACTCTATATGTAACACCTTGGCCACAGCACATGCGCACCTCTTCACTGAGGGGGGCACTGGTAACACCTTGGCAACAGCACAGGCACAGCTCTTCACTGAGGGGGACACTGGTAACACCCCGGCCACAGCACAGGCACAGCTCTTCACTGAGGGGGACACTATTTGTAACACCCCGGCCACAGCACAGGCACAGCTCTTCACTGATGGGGGCACTGGTAACACCCCGGCCACAGCACTGGCACAGCTCTTCATTGATGGGAACATTCTACTGGTAACATCCCGACAACAGCACAGGCACAGATCTTCACTGAGGGGGACACTCTATTGGTAACACCCCAGCCACAGCACTGGCACAGCTATACACTGAGGGGGGCACTGGTAACACCCCGGCCACTGCACTGATACAGCTCTTCACTGAGTGGGGGACCTCTACTGGTAACACCCCGTTCACAGCACTGGCACACCTCTTCACTGAGGGGGACACTCTATTGGTAACACCCCAGCCACAGCTAGGCGCAGCTCTACACTGAGTGGGGCACACTATTGGTAACACCCCGGCCACAGCACAGACACAACTCTACACTGAGGGGGGCACTGGTAACACCCCGGCCACAGCACTGGCACAGATCTTCACTGAGGGGAAACTCTATTGGTAACACGCCGGCCACAGCACTGGCACAGCTCTTCACTGAGGGGGACACTCTATTGGTAACACCCCGGCCACAGCACTGGCACAGCACTTCACTGAGGGGAAACTCTATTGGTAACAACCCGGCCACAGCACAGGCGCAGCTCTTCACTGGGTGGGACACTCTATTGGTAACACCCCGGCCACAGGCCCAGCTCTTCACTGAGGGGGACACTCTATTGGTAACGCACCGGCCACAGCACAGGCACAGCTCTTCACTGAGGGGAAACTCTATTGGTAACACCCCGGCCACAGCACTGGTACAGCTCTTCACTGAGGGGGGAACTCTACTGATAACACCCCGGCACAGCACTGGCACAGCTCTTCACTGAGGGGGACACTCTATTGGTAACACCCCGGCCACAGCTAGGCGCAGCTCTACACTGAGGGGGACACTCAATTGGTAACACCCCGGCCACAGCACAGGCACATCTCTACACCGAGGTGGGCACTGGTAACACCCCGGCCACAGCACTGGCACAGCTCTTCACTGAGGGGAAACTCTATTGGTAACACTCCGGCCTCCACACTGGCAAAGCTATTCACTGAGGGGGGCACTCTATTGGTAACACCGCGGCCACAGCACAGGCTCAGCTCTTCAGTGAGGGGAAACTCTATTGGTAACACACCGGCCACAGCCCTGGCACAGCTCTTCACTGAGGGGGACACTCTATTGGTAACACCCCGGCCACAGCACTGGCACAGCTCTTCACTGATGGGGACACTCTATTGGTAACTCCCTGGCCACAGCACTGGCACAGCTCTTCAATGAGGGGACACCCTATTGGTAACGCACCGGCCACAGCACAGGCACAGCTCTTCACTGAGGGGGACACTCTATTGGTAACACCCGGCCACAGCACTGGCACAGCTCTTCACTGAGGGGGACAGTCTATTGGTAACGCACCGGCCACAGCACAGGCACAGCTCTTCACTGAGGGGGACACTCTATTGGTAACACCCGGCCACAGCACTGGCACAGCTCTTCACTGAGGGGGACACTCTATTGGTAACGCACCGGCCACAGCACAGGCACAGCTCTTCGCTGAGGGGAAACTCTATTGGTAACACACCGGCCACAGCACTGGCACAGATCTTCACTGAGGGGGGCACTCTATTGGAAACACCCCGGCCACAGCACTGGCACAGCTCTTCACTGAGGGGGGCACTCTATTGGTAACACCCCGGCCACAGCACTGGCACAGCTCTTCAATGAGGGGGGCACTGGTAACACCCCAGCCACAGCACTGGCACAGCTCTTCACTGAGGGGGCACTCTATTGGTAACACCCCGGCCACAGCACTGGCACAGCTTTTCACTGAGGGGGCACTCTATTGGTAACACCCCGGCCACAGCACAGGCGCAGCTCTTCACTGAGGGGAAACTCTATTGGTAACACCCTGGTCACCGCACTGGCACAGCTCTTCAATGAGGTGGGCACTGGTAACACCCCGGCCACAGCACAGGCACAGCTCTTCACTGATGGGGGCACTCTACTGATAACACCCCAGCCACAGCACTGGCACAGCTCTTCACTGATGGGGGCACTCTATTGGTAACACCCCGGCCACAGCACTGGCACAGCTCTTCACTGAGGGGGGGCACTCTATTGGTAACATCCCGGCCACAGCACAGGCACAGCTCTTCACTGAGGGGAAACTCTATTGGTAACACACCGGCCACAGCACTGGCACAGCTATTCAATGAGGGGGACACTCTATTGGTAACACCCGGCCACAGCACTGGCACAGCTCTTCACTGATGGGGGCACTCTATTGGTAACACCCCCGGCCACAGCACTGGCACAGCTCTTCACTGAGGGGGGAAACTCTATTGGTAACATCCCGGCCACAGCACAGGCACAGCTCTTCACTGAGGGGGACACTCTATTGGTAACGCACCGGCCACAGAACAGGCACAGCTCTTCGCTGAGGGGAAACTCTATTGGTAACACACCGGCCACAGCACTGGCACAGATCTTCACTGAGGGGGGCACTCTATTGGAAACACCCCGGCCACAGCACTGGCACAGCTCTTCACTGAGGGGGGCACTCTATTGGTAACACCCCGGCCACAGCACTGGCACAGCTCTTCAATGAGGGGGGCACTGGTAACACCCCAGCCACAGCACTGGCACAGCTCTTCACTGAGGGGGGCACTCTATTGGTAACACCCCGGCCACAGCACTGGCACAGCTTTTCACTGAGTGGGGCACTCTATTGGTAACACCCCGGCCACAGCACAGGCGCAGCTCTTCACTGAGGGGAAACTCTATTGGTAACACCCTGGTCACCGCACTGGCACATCTCTTCAATGAGGTGGGCACTGGTAACACCCCGGCCACAGCACAGGCACAGCTCTTCACTGATGGGGGCACTCTACTGATAACACCCCAGCCACAGCACTGGCACAGCTCTTCACTGATTGGGGCACTCTATTGGTAACACCCCGGCCACAGCACTGGCACAGCTCTTCACTGAGGGGGGGCACTCTATTGGTAACACCCCAGCCACAGCACTGGCACAGCTCTTCACTGAGGGGAAACTCTATTGGTAACACACCGGCCACAGCACTGGCACAGCTATTCAATGAGGGGGACACTCTATTGCTAACACCCCGGCCACTGCACTGGCACAGCTCTTCACTGATGGGGACACTCTATTGGTAACACCCTGGCCACAGCACTGGCACAGCTCTTCCCTGAGGGGGACACTCTATTGGTAACGCACCGGCCACAGCACAGGCACAGCTCTTCACTGAGTGGGACACTCTATTGGTAACACCCGTCCACAGCACTGGCACAGTTCTTCACTGAGGGGGACACTCTATTGGTAACGCACCGGCCACAGCACAGGCACAGCTCTTCTCTGCGTGGGACACTCTATTGGTAACACCCCGGCCACAGCACTGGCACAGATCTTCACTGAAGGGGGCACTCTATTGGTAACACTCCGGCCTCCGCACTGGCACAGCTAAATTCACTGAGGGGGGCACTCTATTGGTAACACACCGGCCACAGCACTGGCACAGCTCTTCACTGAGGGGGACACTCTATTGGTAACACCCCGGCCACAGCACTGGCACAGCTCTTCACTGATTCGGACACTCTATTGGTAACTCCCTGGCCACAGCACTGGCACAGCTCTTCAATGAGGGGGACACTCTATTGGTAATGCACCGGCCACAGCACAGGCACAACTCTTCACTGAGGGGGACACTCTATTGGTAACACCCGGCCACAGCACTGGTACAGCTCTTCAATGAATGGGACACTCTATTGGTAACGCACCGGCCACAGCACAGGCACATCTCTTCGCTGAGGGGGACACTTTATTGGTAACACCCGGCCACAGCACTGGCACAGCTCCTCACTGAGGGGGACACTCTATTGGTAACGCATCGGCCACAGCACAGGCTCAGCTCTTCGCTGAGGGGAAACTCTATTGGTAACACACCGGCCACAGCACTGGCACAGATCTTCACTGAGGGGGGCACTCTATTGGAAACACCCCGGCCACAGCACTGGCACAGCTCTTCACTGAGGGGGGCACTCTATTGGTACCACCCCGGCCACAGCACTGGCACAGTTCTTCAATGAGGGGGGCACTGGTAACACCCCAGCCACAGCACTGGCACAGCTCTTCACTGAGGGGGGCACACTATTGGTAACACCCCGGCCACAGCACTGGCACAGCTTTTCACTGAGGGGGGCACTCTATTGGTAACACCCCGGCCACAGCACAGGCGCAGCTCTTCACTGAGGGGAAACTCTATTGGTAACACCCTGGCCACAGCACTGGCACAGCTCTTCACTGAGGTGGGCACTTGTAACACCCCGGCCACAGCACTGGCACAGCTCTTCACTGAGGTGGGCACTTGTAACACCCCAGCCACAGCACTGGCACAGCTCTTCACTGATGGAGGCACTCTATTGGTAACACCCTGGCCACAGCACTGGCACAGCTCTTCACTGAGGGGGGCACTCTATTGGTAACATCCCGGCCACAGCACAGGCGCAGCTCTTCACTGAGGGGAAACTCTATTGGTAACACCACGGCCACTGCACTGGCACAGCTCTTCCCTGAGGGGGACACTCTATTGATAACGCACAGGCCACAGCACAGGCACAGCTCTTCACTGAGTGGGACACTCTATTGGTAACACCCGGCCACAGCACTGGCACAGCTCTTCACTGAGGGGGACACTCTATTGGTAACGCACCGGCCACAGCACAGGTGGGTCCCTTGCTCACTTTGCCACTGGTTTCAATATAGCCTGGCTGATGAGGGTTTTGAACCCAAAATCGGTCCCAGGATGCTTGTTTCCGGTCCAGGGAAGACATGGCTTGGCAGTTCGGGCTGGACTGTTCCCATGAGGCACAGGGTCAGACTGATTTGCATATGGCCATGTCTGAACTGGGGTGGTGGAGTGAGCTAAAGCATGATGATGGATTAAACCCAGATCAGTTGACTGGTGGTGAGTGTTTGATTTGTTCTAACGCTCCGTCCATCATCCCCTTTGGTATCGCTTTGTTCGCCCTAAGTTGGCAGGGTATGCCCAGACGTGGGTCCCTTGCTCACTTTGCCACTGGATTCAAGATAGCCTGGCTGATGAGGGTTTTGAACCCGAAACCGGTCCCCAGGATGCCTGTTTCCGGTCCAGGGAAGACATGGCTTGGCAGTTCGGGCTGGACTGTTCCCATGAGGCACAGGGTCAGACTGATTTGCATATGGCCATGTCTGAACTGGGATGGTGGAGTGAGCTAAAGAATGATGATGGATTAAACCCAGATCAGTTGACTGGGGGTGAGTGTTTGATTTGTTCTAACGCTCCGTCCATCATCCCCTTTGGTATCGCTTTGTTCGCCCTAAGTTGGCAGGGTATGCCCAGACGTGGGTCCCTTGCTCACTTTGCCACTGGATTCAAGATAGCCTGGCTGATGAGGGTTTTGAACCTGAAACCGGTCCCAGGATGCTTGTTTCAGGTCAAGGGAAGACATGGCTTGGCAGTTCGGGCTGGACTGTTCCCATGAGGCACAGGGTCAGACTGATTTGCATATGGCCATGTCTGAACTGGGGTGGTGGAGTGAGCTAAAGAATGATGATGGATTAAACCCAGATCAGTTGACTGGGGGTGAGTGTTTGATTTGTTCTAACGCTCCGTCCAGCATCCCCTTTGGAATCTCTTTGTTCGCCCTAAGTTGGCAGGGTATGCCCAGACGTGGGTCCCTTGCTCACTTTGCCACTGGATTCAAGATAGCCTGGCTGATGAGGGTTTTGAACCCGAAACCGGTCCCAGGATGCTTGTTTCCGGTCCAGGGAAGACATGGCTTGGCAGTTCGGGCTGGACAGTTCCCATGAGGCACAGGGTCAGACTGATTTGCATATGGCCATGTCTGAACTGGGGTGGTGGAGTGAGCTAAAGAATGATGATGGATTAAACCCAGATCAGTTGACTGGGGGTGAGTGTTTGATTTGTTCTAACGCTCCATCCATCATCCCGTTTGGTATCGCTTTGTTCACCCTAAGTTGGCAGGGTATGCCCAGACATGGGTCCCTTGCTCACTTTGCTACTGGATTCAAGATAGCCTGGCTGATGAGGGTTTTGAACCCGAAACCGGTCCCAGGATGCTTGTTTCCGGTCCAGGGAAGACATGGCTTGGCAGTTCGGGCTGGACTGTTCCCGTGGAGAAGTGTGGCTCAATGGTTAGAGCGGCAGACCCTGATGCAAAGATCTGGCCCGGGACCAGGGTTCAATTCCCGCCTCGGCGGGTCTTGGGCTCAATTTCCTCGGACCTGATAATTCTCGCCTCGGTGCCTATTCTAATCATGGGTCCCACTCTGCAACTCTGGGCAATAGCTTGCTTAATCTCCACAACGGCCCCAACAGCGCTGGGATGCCTGGCTTCACCCTGGGGTGCCCAGGAGTGGACATTTCACAGGGAAAAGCCAGGAAGGGTTCCACAGCGGTATGCGTACAGCGCCTGGACACCCCTTTGGGGGTATGGGTGCGCTTTACAAGTACAAATTTCATTTCCCATGAGGCACAGGGTCAGACTGATTTGCATATGGCCATGTCTGAACTGGGGTGGTGGAGTGAGCTAAAGAATGATGATGGATTAAACCCAGATCAGTTGACTGGGGGTGAGTGTTTGATTTGTTCTAACGCTCCGTCCATCATCCCCTTTGGTATCGCTTTGTTCACCCTAAGTTGGCAGGGTATGCCCAGACGTGGGTCCCTTGCTCACTTTGCCACTGGATTCAAGATAGCCTGGCTGATGAGGGTTTTGAACCTGAAACCGGTCCCAGGATGCTTGTTTCCGGTCCAGGGAAGACATTGCTTGTCAGTTCGGGCTGGACTGTTCCCATGAGGCACAGGGTCAGACTGATTTGCATATGGCCATATCTGAACTGGGGTGGTGGGAGTGAGCTAAAGAATGATGATGGATTAAACCCAGATCAGTTGAATAGGGGTAAGTGTTTGATTTGTTCTAACGCTCCATCCATCATCCCCTTTGGTATCGCTTTGTTCGCCCTAAGTTGGCAGGGTATGCCCATACGTGGGTCCCTTGCTCACTTTGCCACTGGATTCAAGATAGCCTGGCTGATGAGGGTTTTGAACCCGAAACCGGTCCCAGGATGCTTGTTTCCGGTCCAGGGAAGACATGGCTTGGCAGTTCGGGCTGGAATGTTCCCATGAGGCACAGCGTCAGAATGATTTGCATATGGCCATGTCTGAACTGGGGTGGTGGAGTGAGCTAAGGAATGATGATGGATTAAACCCAGGTCAGTTGACTGGGGTGAGTGTTTGATTTGTTCTAACACTCCGTCCATCATCCCCTTTGGTATCGCTTTGTTCGCCCTAAGTTGGCAGGGTGTGCCCAGACGTGGGTCCCTTGCTCACTTTGCCACTGGATTCAAGATAGCCTGGCTGATGAGGGTTTTGAACCCGAAACCGGTCCCAGGATGCTTGTTTCCGGTCCAGGGAAGACATGGCTTGGCAGTTCGGGCTGGACTGTTCCCATGAGGCACAGGGTCAGACTGATTTGCATATGGCCATGTCTGAACTGGGGTGGTGGAGTGAGCTAAAGAATGATGATGGATTAAACCCAGATCAGTTGACTGGGGTGAGTGTTTGATTTGTTCCAACGCTCCGCCCATCATCCCCTTTGGTATCGCTTTGTTTGCCCTAAGTTGGCAGGGGTATGCCCAGACGTGGGTCCCTTGCTCACTTTGCCACTGGATTCAAGATAGCCTGGCTGATGAGGGTTTTGAACCCGAAACCGGTCCCAGAATGCTTGTTTCCGGTCCAGGGAAGACATGGCTTGGCAGTTCGGGCTGGACTGTTCCCATGAGGCACAGCGTCAGAATGATTTGCATATGGCCATGTCTGAACTGGGGTGGTGGAGTGAGCTAAGGAATGATGATGGATTAAACCCAGATCAGTTGACTGGGGTGAGTGTTTGATTTGTTCTAACGCTCCGTCCATCATCCCCTTTGGTATCGCTTTGTTCGCCCTAAGTTGGCAGGGTGTGCCCAGACGTGGGTCCCTTGCTCACTTTGCCACTGGATTCAAGATAGCCTGGCTGATGAGGGTTTTGAACCCGAAACCGGTCCCAGGATGCTTGTTTCCGGTCCAGGGAAGACATGGCTTGGCAGTTCGGGCTGGACTGTTCCCATGAGGCACAGGGTCAGACTGATTTGCATATGGCCATGTCTGAACTGGGGTGGTGGAGTGAGCTAAAGAATGATAATGGATTAAACCCAGATCAGTTGACTGGGGTGAGTGTTTGATTTGTTCTAACGCTCCGTCCACCATCCCCTTTGGTATTGCTTTGTTCCCCCTAAGTTGGCAGGGTATGCCCAGACGTGGGTCCCTTGCTCACTTTGCCATTGGATTCAAGATAGCCTGGCTGATGAGGGTTTTGAACCCGAAACCGGTCCCAGGATGCTTGTTTCCGGTCCAGGGAAGACATGGCTTGGCAGTTCGGGCTGGACTGTTCCCATGAGGCACAGGGTCAGACTGATTTGCATATGGCTATGTCTGAACTGGGGTGGTGGAGTGAGTTAAGGAATGATGATGGATTAAACCCAGATCAGTTGACTGGGGGTGAGTGTTTGATTTGTTCTAACGCTCCGTCCATCATCCCCTTTAGTATCGCTTCACTGAGGGGGGCACTCTATTGGTAACACCCCGGCCACAGCACTGGCACAGCTTTTCACTGAGGGGGGCACTTTATTGGTAACACCCCGGCCACAGCACACGCGCAGATCTTCACTGAGTGGGCACTGGTAACACCCCGGCCACAGCACAGGCACAGCTCTTCACTGAGGGGGACACTCTACTGGTAACACCCCAGCCACAGCACTGGCACAGCTCTTCATGGAGGGGGACACTCTATTGGTAATACCCCAGCCAAAGCACTGGCACAGCTCTTCACTGAGGAGGGCACTCTATTGGTAACACTCCGGCCACAGCACGGGCACAGCTCTTCACTGAGAGGGGCACTCTACTGGTAATACCCCAGCCACAGCACTGGCACAGCTCTTCATGGAGGGGAACACTCTATTGGTAATACCCCAGCCACAGCACTGGCACAGCTCTTCACTGAGGGGGGCACTCTATTGGTAACACCCCGGCCACAGCACTGGCACAGATCTTCACTGAGGGGGCACTCTGTTGGTAACACCCGGCCACAGCACTGGCACAGCTCTTTACTGAGGGGAACACTCTATTGGTAATGCCGCGGCCACAGCACTGGCACAGGTCTTCACTGAGGGGGCACTGTATTGGTAACACCCCAGCCACAGCACTGGCACAGCTCTTCACTGATGGGGCACTCTATTGGTAACACCCCGGCCACTGCACTGGCACAGCTCTTCACTGAGAGGGGCACTCTACTGGTAACACCCCGGCCACAGCACTGCACAACTCTTCACTGAGGGGGGCACTCTACTGGTAATACCCCGGCCACAGCACTGACACAGCTCTTCACTGAGGGGACACTCTATTGGTAACACCCCAGCCACAGCACTGGCACAGCTCTTCACTGAGGGGAAACAATATTGGTAACAACCCGGCCACAGCACTGACACAGATCTTCACTGAGGGGGGCACTCTATTGGTAACACCCCGGACACAGCACTGGCACAGCTCTTCACTGAGGGGGGCTCTCTATTGGTAACATCCCGGCCACAGCACAGGTGCAGCTCTTCACTGAGGGGACACTCTATTGGTAACACACCGGCCACAGCACTGGCACAGCTGTTCACTGAAGGGGACACTCTATTGCTATCACCCCGGCCACTGCACTGGCACAGCTCTTCACTGATGGGGACACTCTATTGGTAAAACCCTGGCCACAGCACTGGCACAGCTCTTCCCTGAGGGGGACACTCTATTGGTAACTGTTAGACTTGGCATCTTTTGGCGTGTTTCCCCTGACTTTTTGCTTTCTGACCTACCGGTTTTGACTCTGTTTTTGCTGGTATAATGATTCTGCGCACTTTCCTCACTGCGGTCCAGTGGGAAAGTGCAAGTGCTCCTGTATAAAATGTGTTACGGATTGGCGTTTCCATGATTGGCCTATTTGGTTTATGTGTCAGTCCCTTGTAAAGTGCACTGCGAGTGCCAGGGCATATAAACCAAATGCTGTTGGTGGGCTGCAGCACTGGATTGTGCCAACCACGCAAACAGCCCGTAAAGTGTAACTTGGGCCTGCCATCGCAGAGCCTGTGCGCAGCCTGGGGCTGCCATGTCGACTTGGCAAGTACGCACACTTGCAAGTCCCTAAACCTTCCCTTTTCTACATGTTAGTCACCCCTAAGGTAGGCCCAAGGTACCCCTGTGGGCAAGGGTGCGTTGATGCGAAAGGTAGGACATGCCCTGGTGGGGGTGGCATGTCCTGATAGTGAATTACAGCCTAGTTCGTTTTCACTATTGCAAGGCTACCTGTTCCCCATAGGCCATGAATGGGCAGTTTGGATTATTACAGCTTATAATCCTAACTGACCCCGGAACATGGTAGAAATTCGAGTTTAATATGCCTGGACTCAGAATGATAAAATGCATCTTTTAGTGAAGTTGGTTTTAACATTCTGTGTTTGAAAATACCACTTTTAGAAAGTGGGTATTTTCTTGTCTAACCATCCAAGCCTGCCTCTGTGAGGTTGTGTATTCCTTTGTCTGGAGTGTGAGTGACAGGGGCTGGGGGATGCCAGGAGACAGGGTGAGTCAGCACAGGGCTGAATAGCAAGATCTACATGTAGATGGGTGGGAGGAGTTGCACCTGGTCCCTGAATAGGACAGTGCCTTCTCTCCACAATGCTGGCTCCACCTCCTGTGGTGCGTCTGATGTCCCTGGCCTACTCTTCTGAAAGAAGGGACGGAGACTTGTCAACAAAGTGCTCCAGAACTGGTTTGGACTAGGCAAAGGCCTCTCTGCCTTCAGAGAACAAAGGAATTTGGGATATAAATATTGGGGCCCTGACCCCATGAATTTAGATCTCGCTGGAATCAAGGAACCTGCCAAGACGAAGAGCTGGAAGAGCTGCCAGGAGGAGTACTGCCCCTTTGCTGAATTGTTGCTTTGTTGGGTTGGCCTGCAGCTGCTGCTTCTGCCTTGGGCAGTGAAAGGACTGAACTTTCTACAAACTTGTGCTGAGTATCTCCAAGGGCCTGGAACCGAGCTGGACTCCTGTTAAGAAGTCTCAGGGACTACAAAGACTTCACAAGCCTCTGGGTACCGCTTCTGGAACGCTGTTTCAGTTGCCACAGAGGAAGGGAACTGCAACCGACTCCGTCAACCGAATCCATCCCTGACCGGTGACCTGTTTGCACCGCAGACCGCATCGCCCGCTTCGCATCGCAACCCTGGTCTCACCGTGGGCGACGTCCGACGCCGCCAGCACCGAGCCGCTGCTTGCACCGTGACCTGTGGGCACCGCAGTTCGCATCGCATCGCTTCACTGAACCAGCCGGACCCGACCGACGCGGTCGCTGCAACTGGCTCAACAGTCGTGACCTCATCGCATTTGGGGCACCGCTCGCACGTTTGCGACGCACCGCTCCGACTCGCACCGCTGTCCGACGCCAGCTCCCGCACTCCGGCTTGGTCGTCTGCATCGCAACCTGTCAGCACCGCATCGAGCATCGTCTCACCCTGCACCGCACGCCTTGGACTCACCGACTCCGTCTGCACAACGCTCATCGAGCCGCTGCCTGCACCGCATCGAGGGACACCGCACCTTGCATCGCTCCGTCTTGCACCGCAACTCGCGACGAACGCCGACCGGCTCGTACACTCCGTACCAGCCACAACGAGAAAGGTACTGTGACCGAGTCTGTTCCACGACTCTGCTGGCCCGTAGCGACGCGGTCGGCTGGAACTGTTGGACTCTGTGTAATTCAGCATCGCGGTAGACCCAGACGGGGCTACCGGCTCGTACGAACTTTGCTTTTGTGTTATTCCTGCAAAGAAGAAGTTACCTTATCAAGCATTCATTTTTTAAAGTATAGTATTGTGGATTTTTGTCGTAATTGGTCTTGTCTTGAGTATATACAAATTGGTTACTTTTCTAAACTGATGTGGTGTCCGCTTGTAGTGCTTACACTGTATTACTGTTGGTTATGTGCAAATACTTTACACACTGCCTCTAGAATAAGCCTGACTGCTCGTGCCAAGCTACCAAGGGGGTGAGCAGGGGTTATTTTAGGAGTGTAACTCCCTTACCCTGACTAGGAAGAAGGGTCCCTACTTGGACAAAGGTGCAAGCCCTTGCCAACTAGAGATCCCATTTCTAACAGTAACGCACCGGCCACAGCACAGGCACAGCTCTTCACTGAGTGGGACACTCTATTGGTAACACCCGGCCACAGCACTGGCACAGCTCTTCACTGAGGGGGACACTCTTTTGGTAACGCACCGGCCACAGCACAGGCACAGATCTTCACTGCGTGCGACACTCTATTGGTAACACCCTAGCCACAGCACAGGCGCAGCTCTTCGCTGAGGGGAAACTCTATTGGTAACACCCCGGCCACAGCACTGGCACAGATCTTCACTGAGGAAGGCACTCTATTGGAAACACCCCGGCCACAGCACTGGCACAGCTCTTCACTGAGGGGGGCACTCTATTGGTAACACCCCGGCCACAGCACTGCCACAGCTCTTCACTGAGGGGGGCACTCTATTGGTAACACCCCGGCCACAGCACTGGCACAGCTTTTCACTGAGGTGGGCACTCTATTGGTAACATCCCGGCCACAGCACAGGTGCAGCTCTTCACTGAGGGGGCACTCTATTGGTAACACACCGGCCACAGCACTGGCACAGCTGTTCACTGAGGGGGACACTCTATTGCTATCACCCCGGCCACTGCACTGGCACAGATCTTCACTGCGTGCAACACTCTATTGGTAAAACCCTGGCCACAGCACTGGCACAGCTCTTCCCTGAGGGGGACACTCTATTGGTAACGCACCGGCCACAGCACAGGCACAGCTCTTCACTGAGTGCGACACTCTATTGGTAACACCCGGCCACAGCACTGGCACAGCTCTTCACTGAGGGGGACACTCTATTGGTAACGCACCGGCCACAGCACAGGCACAGATCTTCACTGCGTGCAACACTCTATTGGTAATACCCTAGCCACAGCACAGGCGCAGCTCTTCGCTGAGGGGAAACTCTATTGGTAACACCCCGGCCACAGCACTGGCACAGATCTTCACTGAGGAAGGCACTCTATTGGAAACACCCCGGCCACAGCACTGGCACAGCTCTTCACTGAGGGGGGCACTCTATTGGTAACACCCCGGCCACAGCACTGGCACAGCTCTTCAATGAGGGTGGCACTGGTAAAACCCCAGCCACAGCACTGCCACAGCTCTTCACTGAGGGGAAACTCTATTGGTAACACACCATCCACAGCACTGGCATAGCTCTTCACTGAGGGGGGCACTGGTAACACCCCGGCCACAGCACAGGCACAGCTCTTCACTGAGGGGGACACGCTACTGGTAACACCCCAGCCACAGCACTGGCACAGCTCTTTACTGAGGGGGGGCACTCTATTGGTAACACCCTGGCCACAGCACTGGCACAGATCTTCACTGAGGGGGGCACTCTATTGGTAACACTCCAGCCACAGCATGGGCCCAGCTCTTCACTGAGAGGGGCACTCTACTGGTAATATCCCGGCCACAGCACTGGCACAGCTCTTCACTGAGGGGAACACTCTATTGGTAACACCGCGGCCACAGCACTGGCACAGGTCTTCACTGAGGGGGGCACTGTATTGGTAACACCCCGGCCACAGCACTGGCAAAGCTCTTCACTGAGGGGGGCACTGGTAACAACCCGGCCACAGCACAGGCACAGCTCTTCACTGAGGGGGGCAGTCTATTGGTAACACCACGGCCACAACACAGGCACAGCTCTTCACTGAGGGGGGCACTCTATTGGTAACACCCTGGCCTCAGCACTGGCACAGCTCTTCACTGAGGGGGACACTCTATTGGTAAAACCCCGGCCACAGCACAGGTGCAGCTCTTCACTGAGGGGAACACTCTACTGGTAACACCCCGGCCACAGCACAGGCACAGCTCTTCATTGAAGGGGGCACTCTATTGGTAACACCCCGGCCAGAGCACAGGCGCAGCTCTTCACTGAGGGGAAATTCTATTGGTAACACCCCGGCCACAGCACAGGCACAGCTCTTCACTGAGGGTGGAACTCTACTGGTAACACCGCGGCCACAGCACTGGCACAGCTCTTCACTGAGGGGGACACTCTATTGGTAACACCCCGGCCACAGCTAGGCACAGCTCTACACTGAGGAGGACACTCTATTGGTAACACACCGGCCACAGCACAGGCACAGCTCTACACTGAGGGGGGCACTGGTAATTCCCTGGCCACAGCACTGGCACAGCTCTTCACTGAGAAGGCACTCTATTGGTAACACCCCGGCCACAGCACTGGCACAGCTCTTCAATAAGGGGGGCACTCTATTGGTAACACCCCGGCCACAGCACAGGCGCAGCTCTTCACTGAGGGGAAACTCTATTGGTAACACACCGGCCACAGCACTGACACAGCTCTTCACTAAGGGGGACACTCTATTGGTAACACCCCGGCCACAGCACTGGCACAGCTCTTCACTGATCGGGACACTCTATTGGTAACACCCTGGCCACAGCACTGGCAGAGCTCTTCACTGAGGGGGACACTCTATTGGTAACGCACCGGCCACAGCACTTGCACAGCTCTTCACTGAGGGGGACACTCTATTGGTAACACCCGGACACAGCACTGGCACAGTTCTTCACTTAGGGGGACACTCTATTGGTAACGCACCGGACACAGCACAGGCACAGCTCTTCACTGCGGGGGACACTCTATTGGTAACACCCGGACACAGCACTGGCACATCTCTTCACTGAGGGGAAACTCTATTGATAACACCCCGGCCACAGCACTGGCACAGATCTTCACTAAGGGGGGTACTATATTGGTAACACGCCGGCCACAGCACTGGCACAGCTCTTCACTGAGGGGGGTTCTCTATTGGTAACACCCCGGCTACAGCACTGGCATAGCTCTTCAATGAGGGGGTGTTAGAAATGGGATCTCTGGTTGGCTAAGGCTTGCGCCAAAGCCAGGCAGAGACCACCACTCTAGTCAGGGCGAGGGAGTTACACGCCAAAGATAACCCCTGCTCACCCCCTTGGTTGCTTGGCACGAGCAGTCAGGCTTATCCCGGATGCAATGTGTAAAGCGTTTGCGCACGCACACAGCAACAACATACCAGGCACACTACAAAAGGAACTCCGCACAAGGTTATATCAAAAATAGCCTTTGTATTGTCATAAAACATATTAGAACAGTACTCACATAACATACATCGTTCCACCTGGCACTAGGTCATATTTACAAGGGATTATTTACACCTGGCAGGGCCCACTGGACCACTGTCAGAACCAGCACAAAGTGAACTTAGTAAATGTAAGACATATCATAAACGTACAACCAGTAATCACTGGTAACCACTGTACTCAGCATCAGCCTGTAACATAAACAACATTATGCACAGTATCACATTAGGCGCGAATTACATTCTGCACCAACCTCACCAGCATAAACGCACTATGCAATTATCTTATAAGTCTAAACGCATTAGACAATAACCTCCTAAGCATAACTCACATTAGGGGCATAAAACACAGTAGAGAATATCTCAAACCTAACCACAGTAGGCACAACCTCATAATCCGAAAACCACATTTAGAGGCATAAATCAGGGTGCGTAAATCACAATATAGGAATCATATTTCCTAGCACCACATAATCACATTAGGGCCTGGCGCCCTATAAACCTAACAGTCCCCCTGGCCACCTGGCCATCTCAAAAGGGGCTCAAATGCCCTATGTCCAAAAGTCAGGGCGCGCTGCCAATGCAGCAGAAGTCAAGGGTGCGCCATTTGCGCCGACCTAAATGTTGCAACCGGCACTAAGTGCTGCGCAGCTGTGAATGTATGGGGCAAAGGAGTGCATCTCACTCCTAACTCAAGAGACATGTAATGGCCTAAATGGCGCAGCTGCCCACTAAGTGCTGCGCAGCTGTGAATATCAAATGAGGCCTGGCACCACTGTGCCCTCTTGTGCAGATGTGCGCAAAACGTTGCAGCTGCCCGCGCTGGTGCGACGCAGCTGAGAACAGAGTAAAGGGGCCCTGGCACCTCTGTGCCTTCGGGGCCTCACTGGGGCTCTCTTAAACAATATTGCCCCTATCGGTGCAGCTGCCCACTGTCAGGTGGGGCAGCTGGGAAAATCGCCAAACTGGTAGGGACACGGGTCCCTCTGGGCCCTCAACAACAATATGCCCCCTTGTTGCAGTTGCCCGCTACGGCGGCGCAACTGAAAAGAAACAAAAGAGGCACTGGCACCTGCTAAACTGACTGCGCCGAGCAATGCCCCCAAACCCCACTCCGGGACTTTGTAAACCAAAATTGCACTACCGGTGCAGCTGGGGGAGAGAACACGCACTGGCACTAACCGTGCCTTGGGAGCACAAGAGAAACGCTCCAAACTCAGCCCCCACTCACCGGACTGCACGGGGACTTCTCCGGTCTCCTCTCTTCGCCCGGTCCCTCTCCTGGGGGCCGGGACTTTCAGCATGGAGCCTGCGAGGCTGCGGTCGGTTTCTCCGGCCTCGGGCGGCATTCACATAGGCGGGGTTGGCTCCCGCCTGTCTACATCTTCTTCCTTGGGCACCGGGGCTCCCAACAGCTCACGGGAGCCGCATGCATCGCTCGGCCTGCTCCTCTCTCCAGCGGCATGCGCTGGGCTTCCCTCGCAAAACCGGAAGTCCCGCCCGCCGTCAGGCACCACGTTGCCTGACTTCCTCCCAGCCGCGGCGGTGATTTAATCAATTACGGGGTAGGCTCCCGGTTTGTTTAAAGGTGCCGGCGGGGTGGGCACCCGCCGGAACAGCACACAAGCGGGGTGGGCACCAGCATAAAAAAAATAATAAAGCGGCAAAATGCGGGGTGGGCACCCGTCATTAAAGAAAACCGCGGGGTGGGCACCCGCAATTTGAATATAAAAATAAGCGGGGTGGGCACCCGCGAAATAAAGAAAATGCGGGGTGGGCACCCGCTGTTTAGGCATCATGGGGGAATCCCTACGATGGGGATTCCCTCACAGAGGAGCTGCAGCTCTGTGCTGCGCAGCCCCAGGCTCTTCTCCATTGGGGAAAGTAAATTAAAGCGCTTCAGTGCGCAAAAATGCTGCACAAAGTCCTGAAGATCCTGGACTGTAGAAGGAAGAGGAAAAGGGTCCCTTCAAGTCTTTTAGGCATCAAGGGGCAATGCAGGGCCCAGGGAGGCAAGCCCTCATAGAAGCCCCCCCTGGGCCCCAGCAGCAGCACGCCCCGGAGAGAACAGCACACCAAGACTGAACTGAACATTTTCATGGGGTAACAGCCCCTATATTTATACTATTCCCTTTGTGTAAAAGTGCAGGGCATGGGGATAGCAGTCAGAACTGGTTTAGGGGGGATTTGGAGCACTTTGTTTTGCCCAGCTCCTTTCCCCTTTGTCAGGTGGGGGCTCAGTGATCAGACACACCACAGGGGGCGGAGCCAGCATTGTACAGGGCAGGCACCATCCTATTCAGAGTCAGGGGATTCCCCCTCCCACTACTCTTAGCCCAGAGGTCCTATTCAGCCCAGCGCTGACTCACCCTGCCCCTCCTGGAGCCACACACACCTCCCAGCCCCTGTCACTCACAAGCCAGACATGCAATTCACATCAGGCAGGCAGACACATAGCTAGGCCTGGGTGGAAAACTACGCTACGCTCGCGTAGTTTGCGTAGTTTGCGCAACTACGCTCTACGCAAATTGCACGTAGCACAGTGCAAAAACATGTAGCGTAGCGTAGCGGGCATTTTTTGCTTGCTCGCGGTCCTCAACTTCAAGTTGGCGACCGCGAGCGAGCAAAATGACATCCCGGCGAGACTTTTTCCTCGTTCGCGATCAGCAACATCAAGTTGCCGATCGCAAGCGTGGAAAATAAACTTCCCGGCGAGATTCTCAACGCGGGAGGTCAGGTTTCTCATTGCGAGTGATCGCAGTATCCTCGCGACCGCTCGCGATGAGAAACTACCAGTCCACGTTGAGAAACTGCCGCTCGAGTACAAATCTACTCGAGCGGCAGAAAGCGCACCGCTTGCACTGTGCAAGATGCCGTTTGCAATGATTGCACAGTGCGGACAAGCATCCGGCACTGTGCAATCATTGCGAACAGCATTTCCTACCATACTACGCAGTTCGCGTAGTGCTACGCGTAGCTCATGTAGTGCGAAGTGCACTTCGCGTAGCTACGCGTAGCGCTACTACGCGAACTACGACCAGGGTTACACATAGCACACAGAAATGCCAACTTCTAAAAGTTATTAACAACAATAGGGGTTAAGCCCAAAGGACCGGGGCCAGGTAGGGCTTTTCAAAATTCAAAACACAACATGAACACCTGGCTCTGTACTAACCTACACTCCTACTATTTATGGAGTAACGGGCAGACTATTCTTTTATCTGTCCAAGTAAAACTTTTATTAAATAGTCTTTAAATTGATTCAAAACAATTTTTTCAAAAGACTGAAAAAGAAACACATATTTCTCAAATTGACACAGAAACCTTCACATATAAATAACACAATGCACAAGCAAAAACAATTTGGACATAATTGACACAGAAACCTTCACCCCGGCCACAGCACTGGCACAGATCTTCACTGATGGGGGCACTCTATTGGTAACACCTCGGCCACAGCACTGGCACAGATCTTCACTTAGGGGGACACTCTATTGGTAACACCCCGGCCACAGCACTGGCACAGCTCTTCACTGAGGGGGGCACTGGTAACACCCAGTCCACAGCACGGGCACAGCTCTTCATTGAGGGGGGCACTCTATTGGTAATACCCCGGCCACAGCACTGGCACACCTCTTCACTGAGGGGGCACTCTATTGGTAACACCCCGGCCACAGCACTGGCACAGCTCTTCACTGAGGGGAAACTCTATTGCTAACACCCCGGCCACAGCACAGGGCGCAGCTCTTCACGGAGGGGGAAAATCTATTGGTAACACCCCAGCCACAGCAGAGGCGCAGCTCTTCACTTAGGGGCAACCCTATTGGTAACACCCTGGCCATAGCACAGGCGCAGCTTTTCACTGAGGGGGGCACTCTATTGGTAACACCCGTCCACAGCACTGGTACAGCTCTTCACTGAGGGGGGAACTCTACTGGTAGCACCTCGGCCACAGCACTGGCACAGCTCTTCACTGAGGGGGACACTCTATTGGTAATACCTCGGCCCCAGCTAGGCTCACCGCTACACTGAGGGGGACACTCTATTGGTAACACACCGGCCACAGCACAGGCACAGCTCTACATTGAGGGGAAACTCTATTCGTAACACCCCGGCCACTGCACTGGTACAGCTATTCACTGAGGGGGGAAATCTACTGGTAACACCCCGGCCACAGCACTGGCACAGCTCTTCACTGAGGGGGCACTCTATTGGTAACACCCGGCCACAGCACTGGCACAGATCTTCACTGAGGGGGCACTCCATTGGTAATACCCCAGCCACAGCACAGGCGCAGTTCTTCACTGAGGGGGCACTCAATTGGTAACACCCCATCCACAGCACTGGCACAGCTCTTCACTGAGGGGGCACTCTACTGGTAACACCCCGGCCACAGCACTGGCAAAGCTCTTCACTGAGGGGGACACTCTATTGGTAACACCTAGGCCACAGCCCTGGCACAGCTTTTCACTGAGGGGGGCACTCTATTGGTAACACCCCGGCCACAGCACTGGTACAGCTCTTCACTGTGGGGGAACTCTACTGGTAACACCCCGGCCACAGTACTGGCACAGCTCTTCACTGAGGGGGACACTCAATTGGTAACACCCCGGCCACAGCTAGGTGCAGCTCTACACTGAGGTGGACACTCTATTGGTAACACACCGGCCACAACACAGGAACAGCTCTACACTGAGGGGAAATTCTATTGGTAACACCCCTACCACAGCACTGGTACAGCTCTTCACTGAGGGGGGAACTCTACTGGTAACACCCCGGCCACAGCACTGGCACAGCTCATCACTGAGGGGGACACTCTATTGGAAACACCCCGGCCACAGCTAGGCGCAGCTCTACACTGAGGGGGACACTCTATTGGTAACACCCCGGCCACAGCACTGGCACAGCTCGTCAATGATGGGGGCACTGGTAACACCCCAGCCACAGCACTTGCACAGCTCTTTACTGAGGGGGACACTCTATTGGTAACACCCCGGCCACAGCACTGGCACAGCTTTTCACTGAGGGGGGCACTCTATTGGTAACACCCCGGCAACAGCACAGGTGCAGCTCTTCACTGAGGGGAAACTCTATTGGTATTACACCGGCCACAGCACTGGCACAGCTCTTCACTGAGGGGTGCACTGGTAACACCCCGGCCACAGCACTGGCACAGCTCTTCACTGAGGGGATACTCTACTCGTAACACCCCGGCCACAGCACAGGCACAGCTCTTCACTGAGCCACAACACCTGATCCAGACAGACCGGACCGGCATTACGCCTGTAATAAAATAGATTTACCAGGACCTCCTAATTTTACCGACGACCGAAGTCATCCAAAGAATAATTCACGCCCTGGGGAAGACCAAGGCCGGATGGCCATGTAAAGGGTTGAAACACATGTTGGCTGTCAGTCACTTCTATGCTCATCCTCACAGAAAGAGTGACAACACCTTTTATAAACAAATATCACCATGAATTCTTGCTTATTGGAATTTTTTCCTGAAATAGTACTATAAGCAGACTTGCCCTGACAACCACTTTGGAACTCGTTTATTGTAGGGGGTTAGGGGTTTCCCCCTGTTAAGGGCAAGTGCCACAACAAGAACTGCTCAATAACCTAGGGCGAGTAAGGGACCGGGACCTATCACCCCTCCACTCACATAATTGTTCACTGAGTGGGGCACTCTACTAGTAACACCCCAGCCACAGCACTGGCACAGCTCTTCACTGAGGGGGGCACTCTATTGGTAACACCCCGGCCACAGCACTGGCACAGATCTTCACTGATGGGGGCACTCTATTGGTAACACTCCGGCCACAGCACTGGCACAGCTATTCACCGAGGGGGCACTCTACTGGTAACACCCCAGCCACAGCAGTGGCACAACTCTTCAATGATGGGGAAACTCTATTGGTAACACCCCAGTCACAGCACAGGCGCAGCTCTTCACTGAGGGGGAAACCCTTTTGGTAACACCCCGGACACAGCACAGGCGCAGCTCTTCACTGAGGGGACACTCTACTGGTAACGCCACAGCACAGGCACAGCTCTTCACTGAGGGGGGAAACTCTATTGGTAACACCCCAGCCACAGCACTGGCACACCCCTTCACTGAGGGGGACACTCTATTGGTAACACCCAGGCCACAGCACTGGCACAGGTCTTCACTGAGGGGGGCACTCTATTGGTAACACCACTGCAACAGCACTGGCACAGATCTTCACTGATGGGAACACTCTATTGGTAACACCCTGGCCACAGCACTGGCACAGCTCTTCACTGAGGGGGACACTCTATTGGTAACACTCTGGCCACAGCACTGGCACAGCTCTTCACTGAGGGGGGCACTCTACTGGTAACACCCCGGCCACAGCACTGGCACAGCTATTCACAGAGAGGAAACTCTATTGGTAACACCCCCGCCACAGCACTGGCACAGATCTTCACTGAGGGGGGCACTCTCTTGGTAACACCCGGCCACAGCACTGGCACAGCTCTTCACTGAGGGGGGCACTCTATTGGTAACACCCCTGCCACAGTACAGGCGCAGCTCTTCACTGAGGGGAAACTCTATTAGTAAACTCCAGCCACAGCACTGTCACAGCTCTTCACTGAAGGAGACACTCTATTGGTAACAACCCGGACACAGCACTGGCACAGCTCTTCACTGATGGGGACACTCTATTGGTAACACCCTGGCCACAGCACTGGCACAGCTCTTCACTGAGGAGCACACTCTATTGGTAACGCACTGGCCACAGCACAGGCACAGCTCTTCACTGAGGGGGACACTCTATTGGTAACACCCAGCCACAGCACTGGCACAGCTTTTCACTGAGGGGGACACTCTATTGGTAACGCACCGGCCACAGCACAGGCACAGCTCTTCACTGCGGGGGACACTCTATTGGTAACACCCGGCCACAGCACAGGTGCAGCTCTTCACTGAGGGGAAACTCTATTGGTAACACCCCGGCCACAGCACAGGCACAGATCTTCACTGAGGGGGGCACTCTATTGGTAACTCCCCGGCCACAGCACTGGCACAGCTCTTCAATGAGGGGGGCACTGGTAACACCCCAACCACATCACTGGCACAGCTCTTCACTGAGGGGGGCACTCTATTGGTAACACCCCGGCCACAGCACTGGCATAACTTTTCACTGAGGGGGGCACTCTATTGGTAACACCCCGGCCACAGCACAGGCGCATGTCTTCACTGAGGGGAAACTCTATTGGTAACACACCGGCCACAACACTGGCACAGCTCTTCACTGAGGGGGGCACTGGTAACACCCTGGCCACAGCACAGGCACAGCTCTTCACTGAGGGGGACACTCTACTGGTAATACCCCAGCCACATCACAGGCACATTTCGTCACTGAAGGGGGCACTCTATTGGTAACACCCCGGCCACAGCACAGGCACAGCTCTTCACTGAGGGGGACACTCTATTGGTAACACCCAGCCACAGCACTGGCACAGCTTTTCACTGAGGGGGACACTCTATTGGTAACGCACCGGCCACAGCACAGGCACAGCTCTTCACTGCGGGGGACACTCTATTGGTAACACCCCGGCCACAGCACAGGTGCAGCTCTTCACTGAGGGGAAACTCTATTGGTAACACCCCGGCCACAGCACAGGCACAGATCTTCACTGAGGGGGGCACTCTATTGGTAACTCCCCGGCCACAGCACTGGCACATCTCTTCAATGAGGGGGGCACTGGTAACACCCCAGCCACATCACTGGCACAGCTCTTCACTGAGGGGGGCACTCTATTGGTAACACCCCGGCCACAGCACTGGCACAACTTTTCACTGAGGGGGGCACTCTATTGGTAACACCCCGGCCACAGCACAGGCGCAGGTCTTCACTGAGGGGAAACTCTATTGGTAACACACCGGCCACAACACTGGCACAGCTCTTCACTGGGGGGGGGGGCACTGGTAACACCCTGGCCACAGCACAGGCACAGCTCTTCACTGAGGGGGACACTCTAATGGTAATACCCCAGCCACAGCACAGGCACATTTCTTCACTGAAGGGGGCACTCTATTGGTAACACCCCGGCCACAGCACAGGCACAGCTCTTCACTGAGGGGGACACTCTATTGGTAACACCCGGCCACAGCACTGGCACAGCTTTTCACTGAGGGGGACACTCTTTTGGTAACGCACCGGCCACGGCACAGGCACAGGTCTTCACTGCGTGGGACACTCTATTGGTACACCCCGGCCACAGCACAGGCGCAGCTATTCACTGAGGGGAAACTCTATTGGTAACACCCCGGCCACAGCACAGGCACAGATCTTCACTGAGGGGGACACTCTATTGGTAACGCACCGGCCACAGCACAGGCACAGCTCTTCACTGCGGGGGACACTCTATTGGTAACACCCCGGCCACAGCACAGGTGCAGCTCTTCACTGAGGGGAAACTCTATTGGTAACACCCGGCCACAGCACAGGCACAGATCTTCACTGAGGGGGCACTCTATTGGTAACTCCCCGGCCACAGCACAGGCACAGCTCTTCAATGAGGGGGGCACTGGTAACACCCCAGCCACATCACTGGCACAGCTCTTCACTGAGGGGGGCACCATATTGGTAACACCCCGGCCACAGCACTGGCACAAATTTTCACTGAGGGGGGCACTCTATTGGTAACAACCCGGCCACAGCACAGGCGCAGCTCTTCACTGAGGGGAAACTCTATTGGTAACACACCGGCCACAACACTGGCACAGCTCTTCACTGAGGGGGGCACTGGTAACACCCCAGCCACATCACTGGCACAGCTCTTCACTGAGGGGGGCACTCTATTGGTAACACCCCGGCCACAGCACTGGCACAACTTTTCACTGAGGGTGCACTCTATTGGTAACACCCCGGCCACAGCACAGGCGCAGCTCTTCACTGAGGAGAAACTCTATTGGTAACACACCGGCCACAACACTGGCACAGCTCTTCACTGAGGGGGGCACTGGTAACACCCTGGCCACAGCACAGGCACAGCTCTTCACTGAGGGGGACACTCTACTGGTAATACCTCAGCCACAGCACAGGCACATTTCTTCACTGAGGGGGGCACTCTATTGGTAACACACCGGGCACAGCACTGGCACAGATCTTCACTGAGGGGGGCATTCTATTGGTAACACTCCGGCCACAGCACTGGCACAGCTCTTCACTGAGGGGGGCACTCTACTGGTAACACCCTGGCAACAGACTGGCACAGCTTTTCGCTGAGGGGGACACTCTATTGGTAACACCCCGGCAACAGCACTGGTACAGCTCTTCACTGAGGGGGGAACTCTACTGGTAACACCTGGGCCACAGCACTGGCACAGCTCTTCACTGAGGGGGACACTCTATTGGTAACACCCCGGTCACAGCACAGGCACAGCTCTACACTGAGGGGGGCACTGGTAACACCCCGGCCACAGCACTGGCACAGATCTTCACTGAGGGGGACACTCTATTGGTAACGCACCGGCCACAGCACAGGCACAGCTCTTCACTGAAGGGAAACTCTATTGGTAACACCCCGGCCACAGGCACAGCTCTTCACTGAGGGGGGACACTCTATTGGTAATGCAGCGGACACAGCACAGGCACAGCTCTTCACTGAGGGGAAACTCTATTGGTAACACCCCCGCCACAGCACTGGCACAGCTCTTCACTGAGGGGGACACTCTATTGGTAACACCCCGGCCACAGCTAGGCGCAGCTCTACACTGAGGGGGACACTCTATTGGTAACACCCCGGCCACAGCACAGGCACAGCTCTACACCGAAGGTACACTGGCAACACCCCAGCCACAGCACTGGCACAGCTCTTCATTGAGGGGGGCAATCTACTGGTACACCCCGGCCACATCACTGGCACAGCTCTTCACTGAGGGTAAACTCTATTGGTAACACCCCGGCCACAGCACTGGCACAGATCTTCCCTGCGGAAGGCACTCTATTGGTAATAGCCCGGCCACAGCACTGGCATAGTTCTTCACTGAGGGAGGCACTATATTGGTAACACCCCGGCCACAGCACAGGCGCAGCTCTTCACTGAGGGGAAACTCTATTGGTAACACACCAGCCACAGCACTGGCACAGCTCTTCACTGAGGGGGACACTCTATTCGTAACACCCCGGCCACAGCAGTGGCAGAGCTCTTCACTGATGGGGACACTCTATTGGTAACACCCTGGCCACAGCACTGGCACAGCTCTTCACTGAGGGGGACACTCTATTGGTTAGGCACCGGCCACATCACAGGCACAGCTCTTCACTGAGGGGGACACTCTATTGGTAACACCCGGCCACAGCACTGGCACATCTCTTCACTGAGGGGGACACTCTATTGGTAACGCACCGGCCACAGCACAGGCACAGCTCTTCACTGCGGGGGACACTCTATTGGTAACACCCGGCCACAGCACTGGCACATCTCTTCACTGAGGGGGACACTCTATTGGTAACGCACCGGCCACAGCACAGGCGCAGCTCTTCACTGAGGGGGAACCCTATTGGTAACACCCTGGCCATAGCACATGCGCAGCTTTTCACTGAGGGGGGCACTCTATTGGTAACACCCCGGCCACAGCACTGGTTCAGCTCTTCACTGAGGGGGGAACTCTACTGGTAGCACCTCGGCCACAGCACTGGCACAGCTCTTCACTGAGGGGGACACTCTATTGGTAATACCCCGGCCACAGCTAGGCGCACCGCTACACTGAGGGGGACACTCTATTGGTAACACACCGGCCACAGCACAGGCACAGCTCTACATTGAGGGGAAACTCTATTCGTAACACCCCGGCCACGTCACTGGTACAGCTATTCACTGAGGGGGAAATCTACTGGTAACACCCTGGCCACAGCACTCGCACAGATCTTCACTGAGGGAGGCACTCCTTTGGTAATACCCCAGCCACAGCACAGGCGCAGTTCTTCATTGAGGGGGGCACTCAATTGGTAACACCCCATCCACAGCACTGGCACAGATCTTCACTGAGGGGGGCACTCTACTGGTAACACCCCGGCCACAGCACTGGCACAGCTCTTTACTGAGGAGGACACTCTATTGGTAACACCCCGGCCACAGCACTGGCACAGCTTTTCACTGAGGGGGGCACTCTATTGGTAGCACCCCTACCACACCACTGGTACAGCTCTTCACTGAGGGGGGACCTCTACTGGTAACACCCCGGCCACAGCACTGGCACAGCTCATCACTGAGGGGGACACTCTATTGGTTACACCCCGGCCACAGCTAGGCTCAGCTCTACACTGAGGGGGACACTCTATTGGTAGCACACCGGCCACAGCACTGACACAGATCTTCACTGAGGGGGGCACTCTATTGGTAACACCCCGGCCACAGCACTGGCACAGCTCTTCACTGAGGGGGGCACTCTATTGGTAACAACCCGGCCACAGCACAGGCGCAGCTCTTCACTGAGGGGAAACTCTATTGGTAACACCCCGGCCACAGCACTGGCACATCTCTTCAATGATGGGGGCACTGGTAATACCCCAGCCACAGCACTGGCACAGCACTTTACTGAGGGGGGCACTCTATTGGTAACTCCCTGGCCACAGCACTGGCACAGCTTTTCACTGAGGGGGGCACTCTATTGGTAACACCCCGGCAACAGCACAGGTGCAGCTCTTCACTGAGGGGAAACTCTATTGGTATTACACCGGCCACAGCACTGGCACAGCTCTTCACTGAGGGGTGCACTGGTAACACCTCGGCCACAGCACTGGCACAGCTCTTCTCTGAGGGGATACTCTACTCGTAACACCCCGGCCACAGCTCAGGCACAGCTCTTCACTGAGCCACAACACCTGATCCAGACAGACCGGACCGGCATTACGACTGTAATAAAATAGATTTACCAGGACCTCCTAATTTTACCGACGACCGAAGTCATCCAAAGAATATTTCACGCCCTGAGGAAGACCAAGGCCGGATGGCCATGTAAAGGGTTGAAAGACGTGTTGGCTGTCAGTCACTTCTATGCTCATCCTCACAGAGAGAGTGACAACACCGTTTATAAACAAATATCACCATGAATTCTTGCTTATTGGAATTTTTTCCTGAAATAGTACAATAATCAGACTTGCCCTGACAACCACTTTGGAACTCGTTTATTGTAGGGGGTTAGGGGTTTTCCCCTGTTAAGGGCAAGTGCCACAACAAGAACTGCTCAATAACCTAGGGCGAGTAAGGGACCGGGACCTATCACCCCTCCACTCACATAATTGTTCACTGAGTGGGGCACTCTACTGGTAACACCCCAGCCACAGCACTGGCACAGCTCTTCACTGAGGGGGGCACTCTATTGGTAACACCCCGGCCACAGCACTGGCACAGCTCTTCACTGAGGGGGGCACTCTATTGGTAACACACCGGCCACAGCACTGGCACAGATCTTCACTGATGGGGGCACTCTATTGGTAACACTCCGGCCACAGCACTGGCACAGCTATTCACTGAGGGGGGCACTCTACTGGTAACACCCCAGCCACAGCACTGGCACAACTCTTCAATGAGGGGGAAACTCTATTGGTAACACCCCAGCCACAGCACAGGCGCAGCTCTTCACTGAGGGGGAAACCCTTTTGGTAACACCCCGGACACAGCACAGGCGCAGCTCTTCACTGAGGGGACACTCTACTGGTAACGCCACAGCACAGGCACAGCTCTTCACTGAGGGGGAAACTCTATTGGTAACACCCCAGCAACAGCACTGGCACACCTCTTCACTGAGGGGGACACTCTATTGGTAACACCCTGGCCACAGCACTGGCACAGATCTTCACTGAGGGGGGCACTCTATTGGTAACACCCCTGCAACAGCACTGGCATAGATCTTCACTGATGGGGACACTCTATTGGTAACACCCTAGCCACAGCACTGGCACAGCTCTTCACTGAGGGGGACACTCTATTGGTAACACTCTGGCCACAGCACTGGCACAGCTCTTCAATGAGGGGGGCACTCTACTGGTAACACCCCGGCCACAGCACTGGCACAGCTCTTCACTGAGGGGAAACTCTATTGGTAACACCCCCGCCACAGCTCTGGCACAGATCTTCACTGAGGGGGGCACTCTATTGGTAACACCCGGCCACAGCACTGGCACAGATCTTCCTGAGGGGGGCACTCTGTTGGTAACACCCTGGCCACAGTACAGGCGCAGCTCTTCACTGAGGGGAAACTCTATTAGTAAACACCGGCCACAGCACTGTCACAGCTCTTCACTGAAGGGGACACTCTATTGGTAACATCCCGGCCACAGCACTGGCACAGCTCTTCACTGATGGGGACACTCTATTGGTAACACCCTGGCCACAGCACTGGCACAGCTCTTCACTGAGGAGGACAATCTATTGGTAACGCACCGGCCACAGCACAGGCACAGCTCTTCACTGAGGGGGACACTCTATTGGTAACACCCGGCCACAGCACTGGCACAGCTTTTCACTGTGGGGGACACTCTATTGGTAACGCACCGGCCACAGCACAGGCACAGCTCTTCACTGCGGGGGACACTCTATTGGTAACACCCCGGCCACAGCACAGGCGCAGCTCTTCACTGAGGGGAAACTCTATTGGTAACACCCCGGCCACAGCACAGGCACAGATCTTCACTGAGTGGGGCACTATATTGGTAACACCCCGGTCACAGCACTGGCACAGCTCTTCACTGAGGGGGTCACTCTATTGGTAACACCCCGGCCACAACACTGGCACAGCTCTTCACTGAGGGGGGCACTGGTAACACCCTGGCCACAGCACAGGCACATCTCTTCACTGAGGGGGACACTCTACAAGTAATACCCCAGCCACAGCACAGGCACATTTCTTCACTGAGGGGGCACTCTATTGGTAACACCCGGCCACAGCACTGGCACAGATCTTCACTGAGGGGGCACTCTATTGGTAACACTCTGGCCACAGCACTGGCACAGCTCTTCACTGAGGGGGGCACTCTACTGGTAACACCCTGGCAACAGACTGGCACAGCTCTTCAATGAGGGGACACTCTATTGGTAATACCCCGGCCACAGCACTGGCACACCTCTTCACTGATGGGGGCACTCTATTGGTAACACCCCGGCCACAGCACTGGCACAGCTCTTCACTGAGGGGAAACTCTATTGCTAACACCCCAGCCACAGCACAGGCGCAGCTCTTCACTGAGGGGAAAAATCTATTGGTAACACCCCAGCCACAGCATAGGCGCAGCTCTTCACTTAGGCGGAAACCCTATTGGTAACCCGCCGGCCATAGCACAGGCGCAGCTTTTCACTGAGGGGGGCACTCTATTGGTATCACCCCGGCCACAGCACTGGTACAGCTCTTCACTGAGGGGGACACTCTACTGGTAACACCCCGGTCACAGCACAGGCACAGCTCTACACTGAGGGGGGCACTGGTAACACCCCGGCCACAGCACTGGCACAGATCTTCACTGAGAGGAAACTCTATTGGTAATGCCCCGGCCACAGCACTGGCACAGCTCTTCACTGAGGGGGACACTCTATTGGTAACGCACCGGCCACAGCACAGGCACAGCTCTTCACTGAAGGGAATTTCTATTGGTAACACCCCGGCCACAGGCACAGCTCTTCACTGAGGGGGGACACTCTATTGGTAACGCACCGGCCACAGCACAAGCACAGCTCTTCACTGAGGGGAAACTCTATTGGTAACACCCCCGCCACAGCACTGGCACAGCTCTTCACTGAGGGGGACACTCTTGGTAACACCCCGGCCACAGCTAGGCGCAGCTCTACACTGAGGGGAACACTCTATTGGTAACACCCCGGCCACAGCACAGGCACATCTCTACACCAAGGGTACACTGGCAACAAGCTATCCTGGCTGATGAGGGCTGATAGCCCGAAACCGGTCCTAGGATGCTTGATTCCGGTCCAGGGAAGACATGGCTTGGCAGTTCGGTCTGGACTGTTCCCATGAGGCACAGGGTCAAGACTGATTTGCATATGGCTATGTCTGAACTGGGGTGGCGTGGTGAAGCAAAATAACGATGGATTAAACCCAGATCTGTGACTGGGGGTCACCAATGTGCAACATTCCGTCCATCATCTTGTGTGTTTTACACTGGCAACACCCCAGCCACAGCACTCGCACAGCTCTTCATTGAGGGGGGCACTCTACTGGTACACCCCGGCCACAGCACTGGCACAGCTCTTCACTGAGGGTAAACTCTATTGGTAACACCCCGGCCACAGCACTGGCACAGAACTTCACTGCGGAGGGCACTCTATTGGTAACAGCCCGGCCACAGCACTGGCATAGTTCTTCACTGAGGGGGGCACTCTATTGGTAACACCCCGGCCACAGCACAGGCGCAGCTCTTCACTGAGGGGAAACTCTATTGGTAACACACCGGCCACAGCACTGGCACAGCTCTTCACTGAGGGGGACACTCTATTGGTAACACCCTGGCGACAGCACTGGCACAGCTCTTCACTGAGGGGGACACTCTATTGGTAAGGCACCGGCCACAGCACAGGCACAGCTCTTCACTGAGGGGGACACTCTATTGGTAACACCCGGCCACAGCACTGGCACATCTCTTCACTGAGGGGGACTGTTGGACTTGGCCCTTTTTGGCAGGTTCACCCCTAAACTTTTTGCCTGGCTCTTAGCCTTTTCCCTGTGTAGTGTTGGTGGTTTTTGGCCTCTGCGCACTTTAGCACTGTGGCCCAGTGTAAAGTGCGTGCACTCTCTGAGTGCGTGTGGTGAGATTGTCCTGCCCTCCCATAGGAATGCATGGGGGATATGTGTGTCCATGATAATTCCTGGTGTGAGAGGAGTGCAGGGGCGAGTTTAGTATGTGCGAACTCGTGAGAATAAATGCTGCGCAATGGTGTGCGCAGATTTATTGTGACTAGTGGAGAAGTGCCACTTTTAGAAGTTGGCATTTATGTGTGCTCTGTGTCTGCCTGCCTGATGTGAATTGCATGTCTGGCTTGTGAGTGACAGGGGCTGGGAGGTGTGTGTGGCTCCAGGAGGGGCAGGGTGAGTCAGCGCAGGGCTGAATAGAGAGATCTGCATCTAGATGGGAGGGAGGAGTTGCACCAGGGACCTGAATAGGGCTGTGCCTTCCCTCCACAATGCTGGCTCCGCCCCCTGTGGTGCATCTGAGCACCTAGCCCCCACCTGACAAAGAGGAGAGGAGCTGAGCACAACAAAGTGCTCCAAAGCTCCCCCAAACCAGTTGCATCTGGTTTTCCCCCAGCCCTGTGCTGTGTGACAAAGGGGGATATGTATATAAATATAGGGGCTGTGACCCCATAAAAATGTTCAGCCCTGGTGTGCTTGTGCTGTTCCTGACTTGGGGGTGCCTGCTGCTGCTGCTGGGCTCCAGGAGGAACTGCCACGCGGGACTGCCTCCCTGCTGGAGGGCCCTGTGTGCTGGCCTGCCTGGGCCCAGCCTTTTGCCCCCTGGACTCTGGACTAAACGCCTGGACAGCGCTATATCTTTTTATTCCTGAGTGCTCTTTATTTTAATTTTAAAAGAGCGCTGGTGGCCTGCAGCGCGAAGCTGCAACGTGTGGGATTCCCCCACACTGCCCTTTATGTTGCGGGAGCCCACCCCGCGTTTCGGCAGCGTTTGGTGCTCGTTTTTAACAAGCGGTTGCCCACCCCGCAGTTGTGCCCTTTAGCGGGAGCCCACCCCGCGTTCTGGCCGCATTTGAATTTATTTGGTAGGCGGGAGCCCACCCCGCATTGCCGAGATACAAAGAGAGATCACCGCCACCGGCCCGATTCCCATGGAGAAACGTTGCCGGGCCGCTGCAGACGCGACCCGGAAGCCAGGCGGCCTTGCCTGGTTGAAGGCGGGGCCGCGTGAGGAGGCGGAAGTAGCCCGGGAGCTTTGCGGGCTCCAGAACGAAGTCCCGGTCCCGAGGAGGGGGACCGGGTGAAGCGAGGCTCAAGTGCGGTGCAGGGCTCCCATACGTGCAGAGAGCCCCGCAAGTGCCGCTGCTGACAAGGAGCGAGACGCCGCCGAAGCCTCCCCCCGCCGCAGGAGAAGTCCGGAGGAGTCCGGAGGAGTCCCGCCGCCGGAGACCGGGGAGAGCGCAGTGAAGTCTCGGTGAGTGGGGCTCAGTGCCATGGTGGTTGGGGGTGTGTCAGGGCACATTTTCGGTGCCCGCCCCCGTGACCAAGCCTCGGGCACTGCAGGTGCCGTGCTCAGTTTTCTTTCCCGCTGCCCCGCTTGACAGTGGGCAGCGGCAGCGCCTTGGGGGCATTCTTGCCTCATTTCCCGCATTCCTGGAGGAGCCCTGCAGTGGCCCCGGGTTGGTGAGGCACAAGTAGTGCCAGTGCCTGTTTTGGTGGCTTCCCCAGCTGTCCTGCAAGACCACAGGCAGCTGCAACGCTTTGGGGCCATTTTCAAGTTGCGAGTCCCCGAGTAGGGCTCCACAGGCACTGTGAGTGCCAGAGTCTTTGCTGTTCGACACAGCGGCACCGCAGATGCAGGTCGCTGCAACGTGGGGCTGAGTTTGGAGCCTTTTTTAGTGGGCCCCAGGCACTGCGGGTGCCAGTGCTTGTTTGGCACCTTCCCCAGCTGCCCTGCGGAAGCGCAGGCAGCTGCAATGCCTTGGGGGCATTTTATTCCTCAGAAGGAGAGAGAGAGGAGTGAGAGACACTCCTGCCCCAGCGCTTTGCGCACTTTTGCTTTCGCTGCTTTTTGCAGCCAGCCCTGACATTCTGGACGTTGGGCATTTGAGCCCCTGTGAGAGGCCAGTTGGCCTGGGGCCAGTTTCAGTGCGTTGTGCCCCCGATTGGGGCACATTGTTTTGATGCCAATTATTTCCTAAGGCGTTTATGCTTGTGATGCCTACTGTAATGCCTATTGCGTAATGTGTGATGCTAAGGAGGTTTGGGCCTAATCTAGTTTTATGCCTAAGGTGTTTCAGGCGCAAAGTGATTTATGCATCCTATGTTTTATATTGCAGGATCTCATGCTAAGTCCCTAACTTTACCAGTAGTTACTGGTTGTGCGCTACATTCACTATCTGTGTTACATTTACCATTGGTGATTTGTGATGGTTATGACAGTGGCCCCATTGGCCCTGCCGTGTGTAAATAGTCCCCTGTAAATACTGCCTGGTGCCAGTTGGCACAGTGTACATTGTGTGATTATGATCTTATGTGTTTATTATAATACAAAGGATATTTTTCTATATACCTTGTGTGGAGTTCCTTTTGTGGTGTGCCTAGTGTGTTGCTGCTGTGTGAGGGTGTTGCGCAAACGCTTTACACATTGCCTCCGGGATAGGCCTGACTGCTCGTGCCAAGCTACCAAGGGGGTGAGCAGGGGTTATCTTGGGTGTGTAACTCACTTGCCCTGACTAGAGTGGTGGTTTCTGCCTGGCTTTGGCGCAAGCCTTAGCCAACCAGAAACCCCATTTCTAACAGGGACACTCTATTGGTAACGCACCGGCCACAGCACAGGCACAGCTCTTCACTGCGGGGGACACTCTATTGGTAACACCCCGGCCACAGCACAGGCGCAGCTCTTTACTGAGGGGAAACTCTATTGGTAACAACCCGGCCACAGCACTGGCACAGATCTTCAATGAGGGGGGCACTCTATTGGTAACACCCCGGCCACAGCACTGACACAGCTCTTCACTGAGGGGGGCACTCTTTTGGTAACACCCCGGCCACAGCACTGGCACAGCTCTTCAATGAGGGGGGCACTGGTAACATCCCAGCCACAGCACTGGCACAGCTCTTCACTGAGGGGGGCACTCTATTGGTAACACCCCGGCCACAGCAGTGGCACAGCTTTTTTACTGATGGGGTACTCTATTGGTAACACCCCGGCCACAGCACAGGCGCAGCTCTTCACTGAGGGGAAACTCTAATGGTAACACACCGGCCACAGCACTGGCACAGCTCTTCACTGAGGGGGGCCCTGGTAACACCCCGGCCACAGCACAGGCACCGCTCTTCACTGCGGGGGACACTCTATTTGTAACACCCCGGCCACAGCACAGGCGCAGCTCTTTACTGAGGGGAAACTCTATTGGTAACACCCCGGCCACAGCACTCGCACAGATCTTTACTGAGGGGGTACTCTATTGGTAACACCCCGGCCACAGCATAGGCGCAGCTCTTCACTAAGGGGAAACTCTATTGGTAACACACCGGCCACAGCACTGGCACAGCTCTTCACTGAGGGGGGCCCTGGTAACACCCCGGCCACAGCACAGGCACAGCTCTTCACTGCGGGGGACACTCTATTGGTCACACCCCGGCCACAGCACAGGCGCAGCTCTTTACTGAGGGGAAACTCTATTGGAAACACCCCGGCCACAGCACTGGCACAGATCTTCACTGAGGGGGGTACTCTATTGGTAACACCCCGGCCACAGCACAGGCGCAGCTCTTCACTGAGGGGAAACGCTATTGGTAACACACCGGCCACAGCATAGGCGCAGCTCTTCACTAAGGGGAAACTCTATTGGTAACACACCGGCCACAGCACTGGCACAGCTCTTCACTGAGGGGGGCCCTGGTAACACCCCGGCCACAGCACAGGCACAGCTCTTCACTGCGGGGGACACTCTATTGGTCACACCCCGGCCACAGCACAGGCGCAGCTCTTTACTGAGGGGAAACTCTATTGGTAACACCCTGGCCACAGCACTGGCACAGATCTTCACTGAGGGGGGTACTCTATTGGTAACACCCCGGCCACAGCACAGGCGCAGCTCTTCACTGAGGGGAAACTCTATTGGTAAAACACCAGCCACAGCACTGGCACAGCTCTTCAATGAGGGAGGCACTGGTAAGACCCCGGCCACAGCACAGGCACAGCTCTTCACTGAGGGGGGCACTCTACTGGTAACACCCCAGCCACAGCAATGGCACAGTTCTTCACTGAGGGGGGCACTCTATTGGTAACACCCCGGCCACAGCACTGGCACAGATCTTCACTGAGGGGAGCACTCTATTGGTAACACTCCGGCCACAGCACTGGCACAGCTCTTCACTGAGGGGGGGCACTCTACTGGTAACACCCCAGCCACAGCACTGGCACAGCTCTTCACTGAGGTGAAACTCTATTGGTAACACCCCCGCCACAGCACAGGCACAGATCTTCACTGAGGGGGGCACTCTATTGGTAACACCCCGGCCACAGCACAGGCGCAGCTCTTCACTGAGGGGAAACTCTATTGGTAACACACCGGCCACAGCACTGTCACAGCTCTTCACTGAAGGGGACACTCTATTGGTAACACCCCGGCCACAGCACAGGCACAGCTCTTCACTGATGGGGACACTCTATTGGTAACTCCCTGGCCACAGCACTGGCACAGCTCTTCACTGAGGAGGACACTCTATTGGTAACGCACCAGCCACAGCACAGGCGCAGCTCTTCACTGAGGGGGACTCTCTATTGGTAACACCCGGCCACAGCACTGGCACAGCTTTTCACTGAGGGGGACACTCTATTGGTAACGCACCGGCCACAGCACAGGCACAGCTCTTCACTGCGGGGGACACTCTATTGGTAACACCCCGGCCACAGCACAGGCGCAGCTCTTCACTGAGGGGAAACTCTATTGGTAACACCCCGGCCACAGCACAGGCACAGATCTTCACTGAGTGGGGCACTATATTGGTAACACCCCGGCCACAGCACTGGCACAGCTCTTCACTGAGGGGGGCACTCTATTGGTAACACCCCGGCCACAGCACTGGCACAGCTCTTCAATGAGGGGGGCACTGGTAACACCCCAGCCACATCACTGGCACAGCTCTTCACTGAGGGGGGCACTCTATTGGTAACACCCCAGCCACAGCACAGGCGCAGCTCTTCACTGAGGTGAAACTCTATTGGTAACACACCGGCCACAACACTGGCACAGCTCTTCACTGAGGGGGGCACTGGTAACACCCTGGCCACAGCACAGGCACAGCTCTTCACTGAGGGGGGCACTCTACTGGTAACACCACAGACACAGCACTGGCGCATTTCTTCACTGAGGGGGTCACTCTATTGGTAACACCCCGGCCACAGCACTGGCACAGATCTTCACTGAGGGGGGCACTCTATTGGTAACACCCCGGTCACAGCACTGGCACAGCTTTTTTACTGAGGGGGGTACTCTATTGGTAACACCCCGGCCACAGCACAGGCGCAGCTCTTCACTGAGAGGAAACTCTATTGGTAACACACCGGCCATAGCACTGGCACAGCTCTTCACTGAGGGGGGCCCTGGTAACACCCCGGCCACAGCACAGGCACCGCTCTTCACTGCGGGGGACACTCTATTTGTAACACCCCGGCCACTGCACAGGCACAGCTCTTTACTGAGGGGAAACTCTATTGGTAACACCCCGGCCACAGCACTGGCACAGATCTTCATTGAGTGGGGTACTCTATTGGTAACACCCCGGCCACAGCATAGGCGCATCTCTTCACTGAGGGGAAACTATTGGTAACACACCGGCCACAGCACTGGCACAGCTCTTCACTGAGGGGGGCCCTGGTAACACCCCGGCCACAGCACAGGCACAGCTCTTCACTGTGGGGGACACTCTATTGGTCACACCCTGGCACAGCACAGGTGCAGCTCTTTACTGAGGGAAAACTCTATTGGTAACACCCCGGCCACAGCACTGGCACAGATCTTCACTGAGGGGGGTACTCTATTGGTAACACCCCGGCCACAGCACAGGCGCAGCTCTTCACTGAGGGGAAACTCTATTGGTAACACACCGGCCACAGCACTGGCACAGCTCTTCAATGAGGGAGGCACTGGTAAGACCCCGGCCACAGCACAGGCACAGCTCTTCACTGAGGGGGCACTCTACTGGTAACACCCCAGCCACAGCAATGGCACAGTTCTTCACTGAGGGGTACTCTATTGGTAACACCCCGGCCACAGCACAGGCACAGCTCTTCACTGAGGGGAAACTCTATTGGTAACACACCGGCCACAGCACTGGCACAGCTCTTCAATGAGGGAGGCACTGGTAAGACCCCGGCCACAGCACAGGCACAGCTCTTCACTGAGGGGGGCACTCTACTGGTAACACCCCAGCCACAGCAATGGCACAGTTCTTCACTGAGGGGGGCACTCTATTGGTACACCCCGGCCACAGCACTGGCACAGGTCTTCACTGAGGGGAGCACTCTATTGGTAACACTCCGGCCACAGCACTGGCACAGCTCTTCACTGAGGGGGGCACTCTACTGGTAACACCCCGGCCACAGCACTGGCACAGCTCTTTACTGAGGTGAAACTCTATTGGTAACACCCCCGCCACAGCACTGGCACAGATCTTCACTGAGGGGGGCACTCTATTGGTAACACCCCGGCCACAGCACAGGCGCAGCTCTTCACTGAGGGGAAACTCTATTGGTAACACACCGGCCACAGCACTGTCACAGCTCTTCACTGAAGGGGACACTCTATTGGTAACACCCCGGCCACAGCACTGCCACAGCTCTTCACTGATGGGGACTCTCTATTGGTAACACCCTGGCCACAGCACTGGCACAGCTCTTCACTGAGGAGGACACTCTATTGGTAACGCACCGGCCACCGCACAGGCGCAGCTCTTCACTGAGGGGGACTCTCTATTGGTAACACCCGGCCACAGCACTGGCACAGCTTTTCACTGAGGGGGACACTCTATTGGTAACGCACCGGCCACAGCACAGGCATTGCTCTTCACTGCGGGGTACACTCTATTTGTAACACCCCGGCCACAGCACAGGCGCAGCTCTTCACTGAGGGGAAACTCTATTGGTAACACCCCGGCCACAGCACATGCACAGATCTTCACTGAGTGGGGCACTATATTGGTAACACCCCGGCCACAGCACTGGCACAGCTCTTCACTGAGGGGGGCACTCTATTGGTAACAACCCGGCCACAGCACTGGCACAGCTCTTCAATGAGGGGGGCACTGGTAACACGCCAGCCACATCACTGGCACAGCTCTTCACTGAGGGGGGCACTCTATTGGTAACACCCCGGCCACAGCACAGGCGCAGCTCTTCACTGAGGTGAAACTCTATTGGTAACACCCTGGCCACAGCACAGGCACAGCTCTTCACTGAGGGGGCACTGGTAACACCCTGGCCACAGCACAGGCACAGCTCTTCACTGAGGGGGGCACTCTACTGGTAACACCCCGGCAACAGACTGGCACAGCTCTTTAATGAGGGGACACTCTATTGGTAATACACCGGCCACAGCACTGGCACACCTCTTCACTGAGGGGGGCACTCTATTGGTAACACCCCGGCCACAGCACTGGCACAGCTCTTCACTGAGGATAAACTCTATTGGTAACACCCCGGCCACAGTACAGGCGCAGCTCTTCACTGAGGGGGAAAATCTATTGGTAACACCCCAGCCAAAGCACAGGCGCAGCTCTTCACTGAGGGGGAATCCCTATTGGTAACACCCCGGCCATAGCACAGGCGCAGCTTTTCACTGAGGGGGGCACTCTATTGGTAACACCCCGGCCACAGCACTGGTACAGCTTTTCACTGAGGGGGGAACTCTACTGGTAACACCCCGGCCACAGCACTCGCATAGCTCTTCACTGCGGGGGACAATTTATTGGTAAGACTCCAGCCACAGCACAGGCACAGCGCTTCACTGACGGGGGCACTCTATTGGTAACACCTCGGCCACAGCACTGGCACAGCTCTTCATTGAGGGGAACACTCTACTGGTAATACCCCGGCAACAGCACAGGCACAGCTCTTCACTGACGGGGGCACTCTATTGGTAACACCTCGGCCACAGCACTGGCACAGCTCATCACTGAGGGGGACACTCAATTGGTAAAGCACTGGCAACAGCACAGGCACAGCTCTTCACTGTGGGGGACACTCTATAAGTAACACCCCGGCCACAGCATAGGCGCAGCTCTTTACTGAGGGGAAACTCTGTTGGTAACACCCCGGCCACAGCACTGGCACAGATCTTCACTGAGGAGGGCACTCTATTGGTAACACCCCGGCCACAGCACTGGCACAGCTCTTCACTGAGGGGGCACTCTATTGGTAACACTCTGGCCACAGCACTGGCACAGCTCTTCAATGAGGGGGCACTGGTACACCCCAGCCACAGCACTGGCACAGCTCTTCACTGATGGGGGCACTCTATTGGTAATAACCCAGCCACAGCACTGGCACAGCTTTTCACTGAGGGGGGTACACTATTGGTAACACCCCGGCCACAGCACAGGCGCAGCTCTTCACTGAGGGGAAACTCTATTGGTAACACACCGGTCACAGCTCTGGCACAGCTCTTCACTGTGGGGGCACTGGTAACACCCCGGCCACAGCACAGGCACAGCTCTTCACTGAGGGGGGCACTCTACTTGTAACACCCCGGCCACAGCACTGTCACAGATCTTCACTGAGGGGGGCACTCTATTGGTAACACTCCGGACACAGCACTGGCAAAGCTCTTCACTGAGGGGGGCACTATATTGGTAACACCCCGGCCATAGCACTGGCACAGCTCTTCAATGAGGGGGCACTGGTAACACGCCAGCCACATCACTGGCACAGCTCTTCACTGAGGGGGCACTCTATTGGTAACACCCGGCCACAGCACAGGCGCAGCTCTTCACTGAGGTGAAACTCTATTGGTAACACACCGGCCACAACACTGGCACAGCTCTTCACTGAGGGGGGCACGGGTAACACCCTGGCCACAGCACAGGCACAGCTCTTCACTGAGGGGGGCACTCTACTGGTAACACCCCGGCAACAGACTGGCACAGCTCTTTAATGAGGGGACTCTCTATTGGTAATACACCGGCCACAGCACTGGCACGCCTCTTCACTGAGGGGGGCACTCTATTGGTAACACCCCGGCCACAGCACTGGCACAGCTCTTCACTGAGGATAAACTCTATTGGTAACACCCCGGCCACAGTACAGGCGCAGCTCTTCACTGAGGGGGAAAATCTATTGGTAACACCCCAGCCACAGCACAGGCGCAGCTCTTCACTGAGGGGGAAACCCTATTGGTAACACCCCGGCCATAGCACAGGCGCAGCTTTTCACTGAGGGGGGCACTCTATTGGTAACACCCCGGCCACAGCACTGGTACAGCTTTTCACTGAGGGGGGAACTCTACTGGTAACACCCCGGCCACAGCACTGGCACAGCTCTTCATTGAGGGGAACACTCTACTGGTAATACCCCGGCAACAGCACAGGCACAGCTCTTCACTGACGGGGCACTCTATTGGTAACACCTCGGCCACAGCACTGGCACAGCTCATCACTGAGTGGGACACTCAATTGGTAAAGCACTGGCAACAGCACAGGCACAGCTCTTCACTGTGGGGGACACTCTATAAGTAACACCCCGGCCACAGCATAGGCGCAGCTCTTTACTGAGGGGAAACTCTGTTGGTAACACCCCGGCCACAGCACTGGCACAGATCTTCACTGAGGAGGGCACTCTATTGGTAACACCCCGGCCACAGCACTGGCACAGCTCTTCACTGAGGGGGCACTCTATTGGTAACACTCTGGCCACAGCACTGGCACAGCTCTTCAATGAGGGGGCACTGGTACACCCCAGCCACAGCACTGGCACAGCTCTTCACTGATGGGGGCACTCTATTGGTAATAACCCAGCCACAGCACTGGCACAGCTTTTCACTGAGGGGGGTACACTATTGGTAACACCCCGGCCACAGCACAGGCGCAGCTCTTCACTGAGGGGAAACTCTATTGGTAACACACCGGTCACAGCTCTGGCACAGCTCTTCACTGTGGGGGGCACTGGTAACACCCCGGCCACAGCACAGGCACAGCTCTTCACTGAGGGGGGCACTCTACTTGTAACACCCCGGCCACAGCACTGTCACAGATCTTCACTGAGGGGGGCACTCTATTGGTAACACTCCGGACACAGCACTGGCAAAGCTCTTCACTGAGGGGGGCACTATATTGGTAACACCCCGGCCACAGCACTGGCACAGCTCTTCAATGAGGGGGGCACTGGTAACACGCCAGCCACATCACTGGCACAGCTCTTCACTGAGGGGGGCACTCTATTGGTAACACCCCGGCCACAGCACAGGCGCAGCTCTTCACTGAGGTGAAACTCTATTGGTAACACACCGGCCACAACACTGGCACAGCTCTTCACTGAGGGGGGCACTGGTAACACCCTGGCCACAGCACAGGCACAGCTCTTCACTGAGGGGGGCACTCTACTGGTAACACCCTGGCAACAGACTGGCACAGCTCTTTAATGAGGGGACACTCTATTGGTAATACACCGGCCACAGCACTGGCACACCTCTTCACTGAGGGGGGCACTCTATTGGTAACACCCCGGCCACAGCACTGGCACAGCTCTTCACTGAGGATAAACTCTATTGGTAACACCCCGGCCACAGTACAGGCGCAGCTCTTCACTGAGGGGGAAAATCTATTGGTAACACCCCAGCCACAGCACAGGCGCAGCTCTTCACTGAGGGGGAAACCCTATTGGTAACACCCCGTCCATAGCACAGGCGCAGCTTTTCACTGAGGGGGGCACTCTATTGGTAACACCCCGGCCACAGCACTGGTACAGCTTTTCACTGAGGGGGGAACTCTACTGGTAACACCCCGGCCACAGCACTCGCACAGCTCTTCACTGCGGGGGACACTTTATTGGTAAGACTCCAGCCACAGCACAGGCACAGCGCATCACTGACGAGGGCACTCTATTGGTAACACCTCGGCCACAGCACTGGCACAGCTCTTCATTGAGGGGAACACTCTACTGGTAAAACCCCGGCCACAGCACTGGCACAGCTCATCACTGAGGGGGACACTCTATTGGTAACGCACCGGCAACAGCACAGGCACAGCTCTTCACTGCGGGGGACACTCTATAAGTAACACCCCGGCCACAGCATAGGCGCAGCTCTTTACTGAGGGGAAACTCTGATGGTAACACCCCGGACACAGCACTGGCACAGATCTTCACTGAGGGGGGCACTCTATTGGTAACACCCCGGCCACAGCACTGGCACAGCTCTTCACTGAGGGGGGCACTCTATTGGTAACACTCCGGCCACAGCACTGGCACAGCTCTTCAATGAGGGGGGCACTGGTACACCCCAGCCACAGCACTGGCACAGCTCTTCACTGATGGGGGCACTCTATTGGTAATACCCCAGCCACAGCACTGGCACAGCTTTTCACTGAGGGGGGTACACTATTGGTAACACCCCGGCCACAGCACAGGCGCAGCTCTTCACTGAGGGGAAACTCTATTGGTAACACACCGGTCACAGCTCTGGCACAGCTCTTCACTGTGGGGGCACTGGTAACACCCGGCCACAGCACAGGCACAGCTCTTCACTGAGGGGGCACTCTGCTTGTAACACCCCAGCCACAGCACTGGTACAGTTCTTCACTGAGGGGGGCACTCTATTGGTAACACCCCGGCCACAGCACTGTCACAGATCTTCACTGAGGGGGGCACTCTATTGGTAACACTCCGGCCACAGCACTGGCACAGCTCTTCACTGAGGGGGGCACTCTACTGGTAACATCCCGGCCACAGCACTGACACAGCTCTTCACTGAGGGGAAACTCTATTGGTAACACCCCCCCACAGCACTGGCACAGATCTTCACTGAGGGGGGCACTCTATTGGTAACACCCCGGCCACAGCACAGGCGCAGCTCTTCACTGAGGGGAAACTCTATTGGTAACACACCGGCCACAGCACTGTTACAGCTCTTCACTGAAGGGGACACTCTAATGGTAACACCCCCGCCACAGCACTGGTACATCTCTTCACTGATGGGGACACTCTATTGGTAACACCCTGTCTACAGCACTGGCACAGCTCTTCACTGAGGAGGACACTCTATTGGTAACGCACCGGCCACAGCACAGGCACAGCTTTTCACTGAGGGGGACACTCTATTGGTAACACCCGGCCACAGCACAGGCACAGCTCTTCACTGCGGGGGACACTCTATTGGTAACACCCCAGCCACAGCACAGGCGCAGCTATTCACTGAGGGGAAACTCTATTGGTAACACCCCGGCCACAGCACAGGCACAGATCTTCACTGAGTGGGGCACTATATTGGTAACACCCCGGCCACAGCACTGGCACAGCCTCTTCACTGAGGGGGCACTCTATTGGTAACACCCGGCCACAGCACTGGCACAGCTCTTCAATGAGTGGAGGCACTGGTAACACCCCAGCCATATCACTGGCACAGCTCTTCACAGAGGGGGCACTCTATTGGTAACACCCCGGCCACAGCACTGGGACAGCTTTTCACTGAGGGGGCACTCTATTGGTAATACCCCGGCCACAGCACAGGCGCAGCTCTTCACTGAGGAGAAACTCTATTGGTAACACACCGGCCACAACACTGGCACAGCTCTTCACTGAGGGGGCACTGGTAACACCCTGGCCACAGCACAGGCACAGCTCTTCACTGAGTGGGGCACTCTACTGGTAATATCCCAGCCACAGCACAGGCACATTTCTTCACTGAAGGGGCACTCTATTGGTAACACCCTGGCCACAGCACTGGCACAGATCTTCTCTGAGGGGGGCACTCTATTGGTAACACTCCGGCCACAGCACTGGCACAGCTCTTCACTGAGGGGGGCACTCTACTGGTAACACCCCGGCCACAGCACTGACACAGCTATTCACTGAGGGGAAACTCTATTGGTAACACCCCCCCACAGCACTGGCACAGATCTTCACTGAGTGGGGCACTCTATTAGTAACACCCCGGCCACAGCACAGGCGCAGCTCTTCACTGAGGGGAAACTCTATTGGTAACACACCGGCCACAGCACTGTCACAGCTCTTCACTGAGGGGGACACTCTATTGGTAACACCTTGGCCACAGCACTGGCACAGCTCTTCACTGAGGAGGACACTCTATTGGTAACGCCCCGGCCACATCACAGGCACAGATCTTCACTGAGTGGGGCACTATATTGGTAACACCCCGGCCACAGCACTGGCACAGCACTTCAATGAGTGGAGGCACTGGTAACACCCCTGCCACATCACTGGCACAGCTCTTCACTGAGGGGGGCACTCTATTGGTAACACCCCGGCCACAGCACTGGCACAGCTTTTCACTGAGGGGGGCACTCTATTGGTAATACCCCGGCCACAGCACAGGCGCACCTCTTCACTGAGGAGAAACTCTATTGGTAACACACCGGCCACAACACTGGCACAGCTCTTCATTGAGGGGGCACTGGTAATACCCTGGCCACAGCACAGGCACAGCTCTTCACTGAGTGGGGCACTCTACTGGTAATACCCCAGCCACAGCACAGGCACATTTCTTCACTGAAGGGGGCACTCTATTGGTAACACCCCGGCCACAGCACTGGCACAGATCTACTCTGAGGGGGGCACTCTATTGGTAACACTCCGGCCACAGCACTGGCACAGCTCTTCACTGAGGGGGCACTCTACTGGTAACATCCCTGCAACAGACTGGCACAGCTCTTCAATAAGGGGAAACTCTACTGGTAACACCCCGGCCACAGCACTGACACAGCTCTTCACTGAGGGGAAACTCTATTGGTAACACCCCCCCACAGCACTGGCTCAGATCGTCACTGAGGGGGGCACTCTATTGGTAACACCCCGGCCACAGCACAGGCGCAGCTCTTCACTGAGGGGAAACTCTATTGGTAACACACCGGCCACAGCACTGTCACAGCTCTTCACTGAAGGGGACACTCTAATGGTAACACCCCCGCCACAGCACTGGCACAGCTCTTCACTGATGGGGACACTCTATTGGTAACACCCTGGCCACAGCACTGGCACAGCTCTTCACTGAGGAGGACACTCTATTGGTAACGCACCGGCCACAGCACAGGCACAGCTCTTCACTGAGGGGGACACTCTATTGGTAACACCCTGGCCACAGCACTGGCACAGCTCTTCACTGAGGAGGACACTCTATTGGAAATGCACCGGCCACAGCACAGGCACAGATCTTCACTGAGTGGGGCACTATATTGGTAACACCCGGCCACAGCACTGGCACAGCACTTCAATTAGTGGAGGCACTGGTAACACCCCAGCCACATCACTGGCACAGCTCTTCACTGAGGGGGCACTCTATTGGTAACACTCCGGCCACAGCACTGGCGCAGCTTTTCACTGAGGGGGCACTCTATTGATAATACCCCGGCCACAGCTCAGGCGCAGCTCTTCACTGAGGAGAAACTCTATTGGTAACACACCGGCCACAACACTGGCACAGCTCTTCACTGAGGGGGGCACTGGTAACACCCTGGCCACAGCACAGGCACAGCTCTTCACTGAGTGGGGCACTCTACTGGTAATACCCCAGCCACAGCACAGGCACATTTCTTCACTGAAGGGGGCACTCTATTGGTAACACACCGGCCACAGCACAGGCACAGCTCTACATTGAGGGGAAACTCTATTCGTAACACCTCGGCCACAGCACTGGTACAGCTATTCACTGAGGGGGGAAATCTACTGGTAACACCCCGGCCACAGCACTGGCACAGCTCTTCACTGAGGGGGGCACTATATTGGTAACACCCCGGCCACAGCACTGGCACAGATCTTCACTGAGGGGGGGCACTCCATTGGTAATACCCCAGCCACAGCACAGGCGCAGTTCTTCACTGATGGGGGCACTCAATTGGTAACACCCCATCCACAGCACTGGCACAGCTCTTCACTGAGGGGGGCACTCTTCTGGTAACACCCTGGCCACAGCACTGGCACAGCTCTTCACTGAAGGGGACACTCTATTGGTAACACCCCGGCCACAGCACTGGCACAGCTTTTCACTGAGGGGGCACTCTATTGGTAACACCTCGGCCACAGCACTGGTACAGCTCTTCACTGAGGGGGAACTCTACTGGTAACACCCTGGCCACAGTACTGGCACAGCTCTTCACTGAGGGGGACACTCAATTGGTAACACCCGGCCACAGCTAGGCGCAGCTCTACACTGAGGTGGACACTCTATTGGTAACACACCGGCCACAGCACATGCACAGCTCTACACTGAGGGGAAACTCTATTGGTAACACCCCGGCCACAGCACTGGTACAGCTCTTCACTGAGGGGGAACTCTGCTGGTAACACCCCGGCCACAGCACTCACACAGCTCTTCACTGAGGGGACACTCTATTGGTAAGACTCCAGCCACAGCACAGGCACAGAGCTTCACTGATGGGGGCACTCTATTGGTAACACCCCGGCCACAGCACTGGCACAGCTCTTCATTGAGGGGAACACTCTACTGGTAACACCCGGCCACAGCACTGGCACAGCTCTTCACTGAGGTGGACACTCTATTGTTAACGCACCGGCAACAGCACAGGTACAGCTCTTCACTGCGGGGGACACTCTATAAGTAACACCCCGGCCACAGCATAGGCGCAGCTCTTTACTGAGGGGAAACTCTATTGGTAACACCCCGGCAACAGCACTGGCACAGATCTTCACTGAGGGGGGCACTCTATTGGTAACACCCCGGCCACAGCACTGGCACAGCTCTTCACTGAGGGGGGCGCTCTATTGGTAACACTCCGGCCACAGCACTGGCACAGCTCTTCAATGAGGGGGCACTGGTAACACCCCGGCCACAGCACAGGCGCAGCTCTTCACTGAGGGGAAACTCTATTGGTAACACACCGGTCACAGCTCTGGCACAGCTCTTCACTGAGGGGGGCACTGGTAACACCCCGGCCACAGCACAGGCACAGCTCTTCACTGAGGGGGGCACTCTACTTGTAACACCCCAGCCACAGCACTGGCACAGTTCTTCACTGAGGGGGGCACTCTATTGGTAGTACCCCGGCCACAGCACTGGCACAGATCTTCTCTGAGGGGGGCACTCTATTGGTAACACTCCGGCCACAGCACTGGCACAGCTCTTCACTGAGGGGCACTCTACTGGTAACACCCCGGCCACAGCACTGACACAGCTATTCACTGAGGGGAAACTCTGTTGGTAACACCCCCACAGCACTGGCACAGATCTTCACTGAGTGGGGCACTCTATTAGTAACACCCCGGCCACAGCACAGGCGCAGCTCTTCACTGAGGGGAAACTCTATTGGTAACACACCGGCCACAGCACTGTCACAGCTCTTCACTGAGGGGGACACTCTATTGGTAACACCTTGGCCACAGCACTGGCACAGCTCTTCACTGAGGAGGACACTCTATTGGTAACGCCCGGCCACATCACAGGCACAGATCTTCACTGAGTGGGGCACTATATTGGTAACACCCCGGCCACAGCACTGGCACAGCACTTCAATGAGTGGAGGCACTGGTAACACCCCTGCCACATCACTGGCACAGCTCTTCACTGAGGGGGCACTCTATTGGTAACACCCCGGCCACAGCACTGGCACAGCTTTTCACTGAGGGGGCACTCTATTGGTAATACCCGGCCACAGCACAGGCGCACCTCTTCACTGAGGAGAAACTCTATTGGTAACACACCGGCCACAACACTGGCACAGCTCTTCATTGAGGGGGGCACTGGTAATACCCTGGCCACAGCACAGGCACAGCTCTTCACTGAGTGGGGCACTCTACTGGTAATACCCCAGCCACAGCACAGGCACATTTCTTCACTGAAGGGGGCACTCTATTGGTAACACCCCGGCCACAGCACTGGCACAGATCTACTCTGAGGGGGGCACTCTATTGGTAACACTCCGGCCACAGCACTGGCACAGCTCTTCACTGAGGGGGCACTCTACTGGTAACATCCCTGCAACAGACTGGCACAGCTCTTCAATAAGGGGAAACTCTACTGGTAACACCCCGGCCACAGCACTGACACAGCTCTTCACTGAGGGGAAACTCTATTGGTAACACCCCCCCACAGCACTGGCTCAGATCGTCACTGAGGGGGGCACTCTATTGGTAACACCCCGGCCACAGCACAGGCGCAGCTCTTCACTGAGGGGAAACTCTATTGGTAACACACCGGCCACAGCACTGTCACAGCTCTTCACTGAAGGGGACACTCTAATGGTAACACCCCCGCCACAGCACTGGCACAGCTCTTCACTGATGGGGACACTCTATTGGTAACACCCTGGCCACAGCACTGGCACAGCTCTTCACTGAGGAGGACACTCTATTGGTAACGCACCGGCCACAGCACAGGCACAGCTCTTCACTGAGGGGACACTCTATTGGTAACACCCTGGCCACAGCACTGGCACAGCTCTTCACTGAGGAGGACACTCTATTGAAATGCACCGGCCACAGCACAGGCACAGATCTTCACTGAGTGGGGCACTATATTGGTAACACCCGGCCACAGCACTGGCACAGCACTTCAATTAGTGGAGGCACTGGTAACACCCCAGCCACATCACTGGCTCAGCTCTTCACTGAGGGGGCACTCTATTGGTAACACTCCGGCCACAGCACTGGCGCAGCTTTTCACTGCGGGGGGCACTCTATTGATAATACCCGGCCACAGCTCAGGCGCAGCTCTTCACTGAGGAGAAACTCTATTGGTAACACACCGGCCACAACACTGGCACAGCTCTTCACTGAGGGGGCACTGGTAACACCCTGGCCACAGCACAGGCACAGCTCTTCACTGAGTGGGGCACTCTACTGGTAATACCCCAGCCACAGCACAGGCACATTTCTTCACTGAGGGGGCACTCTATTGGTAACACACCGGCCACAGCACAGGCACAGCTCTACATTGAGGGGAAACTCTATTCGTAACACCTCGGCCACAGCACTGGTACAGCTATTCACTGAGGGGAAATCTACTGGTAACACCCTGGCCACAGCACTGGCACAGCTCTTCACTGAGGGGGCACTATATTGGTAACACCCCGGCCACAGCACTGGCACAGATCTTCACTGAGGGGGCACTCCATTGGTAATACCCCAGCCACAGCACAGGCGCAGTTCTTCACTGATGGGGGCACTCAATTGGTAACACCCCATCCACAGCACTGGCACAGCTCTTCACTGAGGGGGGCACTCTTCTGGTAACACCCTGGCCACAGCACTGGCACAGCTCTTCACTGAAGGGGACACTCTATTGGTAACACCCCGGCCACAGCACTGGCACAGCTTTTCACTGAGGGGGGCACTCTATTGGTAACACCTCGGCCACAGCACTGGTACAGCTCTTCACTGAGGGGGGAACTCTACTGGTAACACCCTGGCCACAGTACTGGCACAGCTCTTCACTGAGGGGGACACTCAATTGGTAACACCCCGGCCACAGCTAGGCGCAGCTCTACACTGAGGTGGACACTCTATTGGTAACACACCGGCCACAGCACATGCACAGCTCTACACTGAGGGGAAACTCTATTGGTAACACCCCGGCCACAGCACTGGTACAGCTCTTCACTGAGGGGGGAACTCTACTGGTAACACCCCGGCCACAGCACTCACACAGCTCTTCACTGAGGGGGACACTCTATTGGTAAGACTCCAGCCACAGCACAGGCACAGAGCTTCACTGATGGGGGCACTCTATTGGTAACACCCCGGCCACAGCACTGGCACAGCTCTTCATTGAGGGGAACACTCTACTGGTAACACCCCGGCCACAGCACTGGCACAGCTCTTCACTGAGGTGGACACTCTATTGTTAACGCACCGGCAACAGCACAGGTACAGCTCTTCACTGCGGGGGACACTCTATAAGTAACACCCCGGCCACAGCATAGGCGCAGCTCTTTACTGAGGGGAAACTCTATTGGTAACACCCCGGCAACAGCACTGGCACAGATCTTCACTGAGGGGGGCACTCTATTGGTAACACCCCGGCCACAGCACTGGCACAGCTCTTCACTGAGGGGGGCGCTCTATTGGTAACACTCCGGCCACAGCACTGGCACAGCTCTTCAATGAGGGGGGCACTGGTAACACCCCGGCCACAGCACAGGCGCAGCTCTTCACTGAGGGGAAACTCTATTGGTAACACACCGGTCACAGCTCTGGCACAGCTCTTCACTGAGGGGGGCACTGGTAACACCCCGGCCACAGCACAGGCACAGCTCTTCACTGAGGGGGGCACTCTACTTGTAACACCCCAGCCACAGCACTGGCACAGTTCTTCACTGAGGGGGCACTCTATTGGTAGTACCCCGGCCACAGCACTGGCACAGATCTTCACTGAGGGGGCACTCTGTGGTAACACTCTGTCCACAGCACTGGCACAGCTCTTCACTGAGGGGGCACTCTACTGGTAACACCCGGCCACAGCACTGACACAGCTCTTCACTGAGGGGAAAGTCTATTGGTAACACCCCCGCCACAGCACTGGCACAGATCTTCACTGAGGGGGGCACTCTATTGGTAACACCCCGGCCACAGCACTGGCGCAGCTCTTCACTGAGGGGAAACTCTATTGGTAACACACCGGCCACAGCACTGTCACAGCTCTTCACTGAAGGGGACACTCTAATGGTAACACCCCCGCCACAGCACTGGCACAGCTCTTCACTGATGGGGACACTCTATTGGTAACACCCTGGCCACAGCACTGGCACAGCTCTTCACTGAGGAGGACACTCTATTGGTAACACCCGGCCACAGCACAGGCGCAGCTATTCACTGAGGGGAAACTCTATTGGTAACACCCCGGCCACAGCACAGGCACAGATCTTCACTGAGTGGGGCACTATATTGGTAACACCCCGGCCACAGCACTGGCACAGCTCTTCACTGAGGGGGCACTCTATTGGTAACACCCCGGCCACAGCACTGGCACAGCTCTTCAATGAGTCGAGGCACTCTATTGGTAACACCCCGGCCACAGCACTGGCACAGCTTTTCACTGAGGGGGCACTCTATTGGTAATACCCCGGCCACAGCACAGGCGCAGCTCTTCACTGAGGAGAAACTCTATTGGTAACACTCCGGCCACAACACTGGCACAGCTCTTCACTGAGGGGGGCACTGGTAACACCCTGGCCACAGCACAGGCACAGCTCTTCACTGAGTGGGGCACTCTACTGGTAATACCCCAGCCACAGCACAGGCACATTTCTTCACTGAAGGGGGCACTCTATTGGTAACACCCCGGCCACAGCATTGGCACAGATCTTCTCTGAGGGGGGCACTCTATTGGTAACCCTCCGGCCACAGCAATGGCACAGCTCTTCACTGAGGGGGGCACTCTACTGGTAACATCCCGGCAAAAGACTGGCACAGCTCTTCAATAAGGGGACACTCTATTGGTAATACCCGGGCCACAGCACTGGCACACCTCTTCACTGAGGTGAAACTCTATTGGTAACACCCCGGCCACAGCACAGGCACAGATCTTCACTGAGTGGGGCACTATATTGGTAACACCCCGGCCACAGCACTGGCACAGCTCTTCACTGAGGGGGCACTCTATTGGTAACACCCCAGCCACATCACTGGCACAGCTCTTCACTGAGGGGGGCACTCTATTGGTAACACCCCGGCCACAGCACTGGCACAGCTTTTCACTGAGGGGGGCACTCTATTGGTAATACCCCGGCCACAGCACAGGCGCAGCTCTTCACTGAGGAGAAACTCTATTGGTAACACACCGGCCACAACACTGGCACAGCTCTTCACTGAGGGGGGCACTGGTAACACCCTGGCCACAGCACAGGCACAGCTCTTCACTGAGGGGGGCACTCTACTGGTAACATCCCGGCAAAAGACTGGCACAGCTCTTCAATAAGGGGACACTCTATTGGTAATACCCGGGCCACAGCACTGGCACACCTCTTCACTGGTGGGGGCACTCTATTGGTAACACCCCGGCCACAGCACTGGCACAGCTCTTCACTGTGGGGAAACTCTATTGCTAACACCCCTGCCACAGCACAGGCTCAGCTCTTCACTGAGGGGGAAAATCTATTGGTAACACCCCAGCCACAGCACAGGCGCAGCTCTTCACTTAGGAGGAAACCCTATTGGTAACACCCTGGCCATAGCACAGGCGCAGCTTTTCACTGAGAGGGGCACTCTATTGGTAACACCCCGGCCACAGAACTGGTACAGCTCTTCACTGAGGGGGGAACTCTACTGGTAACACCTCGGCCACAGCACTGGCACAGCTCTTCACTGAGGGGAAACTCTATTGGTAACACCCCGGCCACAGCACTCGCACAGCTCTTCACAGCGGGGGACACTTTATTGGTAAGACTCCAGCCACAGCACAGGCACAGCGCTTCACTGACGGGGGCACTCTATTGGTAACACCTCGGCCACAGCACTGGCACAGCTCTTCATTGAGGGGAACACTCTACTGGTAACGCACCGGCAACAGCACAGGCACAGCTCTTCACTGCGGGGGACACTCTATAAGTAACACCCCGGCCACAGCATAGGCGCAGCTCTTTACTGAGGGGAAACTCTGTTGGTAACACCCCGGACACAGCACTGGCACAGATCTTCACTGAGGGGGCACTCTGTTGGTAACACCCCGGCCACAGCACTGGCACAGCTCTTCACTGAGGGGGCACTCTGTTGGTAACACTCCGGCCACAGCACTGGCACAGCTCTTCAATGAGGGGGCACTGGTACACCCCAGCCACAGCACTGGCACAGCTCTTCACTGATGGGGGCACTCTATTGGTAATACCCCAGCCACAGCACTGGCACAGCTTTTCACTGAGGGGTACACTATTGGTAACACCCGGCCACAGCACAGGCGCAGCTCTTCACTGAGGGGAAACTCTGTTGGTAACACACCGGTCACAGCTCTGGCACAGCTCTTCACTGTGGGGGCACTGGTAACACCCGGCCACAGCACAGGCACAGCTCTTCACTGAGGGGGCACTCTACTTGTAACACCCCAGCCACAGCACTGGCACAGTTCTTCACTGAGGGGGGCACTCTATTGGTAACACCCCGGCCACAGCACTGTCACAGATCTTCACTGAGGTGGGCACTCTATTGGTAACACTCCGGCCACAGCACTGGCACAGCTCTTCACTGAGGGGGGCACTCTACTGGTAACATCCCGGCCACAGCACTGACACAGCTCTTCACTGAGGGGAAACTCTATTGGTAACACCCCCCCACAGCACTGGCACAGATCTTCACTGAGGGGGGCACTCTATTGGTAACACCCCGGCCACAGCACAGGCGCAGCTCTTCACTGAGGGGAAACTCTATTGGTAACACACCGGCCACAGCACTGTTACAGCTCTTCACTGAAGGGGACACTCTAATGGTAACACCCCCGCCACAGCACTGGTACATCTCTTCACTGATGGGGACACTCTATTGGTAACACCCTGTCTACAGCACTGGCACAGCCTCTTCACTGAGGAGGACACTCTATTGGTAACGCACCGGCCACAGCACAGGCACAGCTCTTCACTGAGGGGGACACTCTATTGGTAACACCCGGCCACAGCACAGGCACAGCTCTTCACTGCGGGGGACACTCTATTGGTAACACCCCAGCCACAGCACAGGCGCAGCTATTCACTGAGGGGAAACTCTATTGGTAACACCCCGGCCACAGCACAGGCACAGATCTTCACTGAGTGGGGCACTATATTGGTAACACCCCGGCCACAGCACTGGCACAGCTCTTCACTGAGGGGGCACTCTATTGGTAACACCCCGGCCACAGCACTGGCACAGCTCTTCAATGAGTGGAGGCACTGGTAACACCCCAGCCATATCACTGGCACAGCTCTTCACAGAGGGGGGCACTCTATTGGTAACACCCCGGCCACAGCACTGGGACAGCTTTTCACTGAGGGGGGCACTCTATTGGTAATACCCCGGCCACAGCACAGGCGCAGCTCTTCACTGAGGAGAAACTCTATTGGTAACACACCGGCCACAACACTGGCACAGCTCTTCACTGAGGGGGGCACTGGTAACACCCTGGCCACAGCACAGGCACAGCTCTTCACTGAGTGGGGCACTCTACAGGTAATATCCCAGCCACAGCACAGGCACATTTCTTCACTGAAGGGGGCACTCTATTGGTAACACCCTGGCCACAGCACTGGCACAGATCTTCTCTGAGGGGGGCACTCTATTGGTAACACTCCGGCCACAGCACTGGCACAGCTCTTCACTGAGGGGGGCACTCTACTGGTAACACCCCGGCCACAGCACTGACACAGCTCTTCACTGAGGGGAACCTCTATTGGTAACACCCCCACAGCACTGGCACAGATCTTCACTGAGTGGGGCACTCTATTGGTAACACCCGGCCACAGCACAGGCGCAGCTCTTCACTGAGGGGAAACTCTATTGGTAACACACCGGCCACAGCACTGTCACAGCTCTTCACTGAGGGGGACACTCTATTGGTAACACCTTGGCCACAGCACTGGCACAGCTCTTCACTGAGGAGGACACTCTATTGGTAACGCCCCGGCCACATCACAGGCACAGATCTTCACTGAGTGGGGCACTATATTGGTAACACCCCGGCCACAGCACTGGCACAGCACTTCAATGAGTGGAGGCACTGGTAACACCCCTGCCACATCACTGGCACAGCTCTTCACTGAGGGGGGCACTCTATTGGTAACACCCCGGCCACAGCACTAGCACAGCTTTTCACTGAGGGGGGCACTCTATTGGTAATACCCCGGCCACAGCACAGGCGCAGCTCTTCACTGAGGAGAAACTCTATTGGTAACACACCGGCCACAACACTGGCACAGCTCTTCATTGAGGGGGCACTGGTAATACCCTGGCCACAGCACAGGCACAGCTCTTCACTGAGTGGGGCACTCTACTGGTAATACCCCAGCCACAGCACAGGCACATTTCTTCACTGAAGGGGCACTCTATTGGTAACACCCCGGCCACAGCACTGGCACAGATCTACTCTGAGGGGGGCACTCTATTGGTAACACTCCGGCCACAGCACTGGCACAGCTCTTCACTGAGGGGGCACTCTACTGGTTACATCCCGGCAACAGACTGGCACAGCTCTTCAATAAGGGGAAACTCTACTGGTAACACCCCGGCCACAGCACTGACACAGCTCTTCACTGAGGGGAAACTCTATTGGTAACACCCCCCCACAGCACTGGCTCAGATCGTCACTGAGGGGGCACTCTATTGGTAACACCCGGCCACAGCACAGGCGCAGCTCTTCACTGAGGGGAAACTCTATTGGTAACACACCGGCCACAGCACTGTCACAGCTCTTCACTGAAGGGGACACTCTAATGGTAACACCCCGCCACAGCACTGGCACAGCTCTTCACTGATGGGGACACTCTATTGGTAACACCCTGGCCACAGCACTGGCACAGCTCTTCACTGAGGAGGACACTCTATTGGTAACGCACCGGCCACAGCACAGGCACAGCTCTTCACTGAGGGGGACACTCTATTGGTAACACCCTGGCCACAGCACTGGCACAGCTCTTCACTGAGGAGGACACTCTATTGGAAATGCACCGGCCACAGCACAGGCACAGATCTTCACTGAGTGGGGCACTATATTGGTAACACCCCGGCCACAGCACTGGCACAGCACTTCAATTAGTGGAGGCACTGGTAACACCCCAGCCACATCACTGGCACAGCTCTTCACTGAGGGGGGCACTCTATTGGTAACACTCCGGCCACAGCACTGGCGCAGCTTTTCACTGAGGGGGGCACTCTATTGATAATACCCCGGCCACAGCTCAGGCGCAGCTCTTCACTGAGGAGAAACTCTATTGGTAACACACCGGCCACAACACTGGCACAGCTCTTCACTGAGGGGGGCACTGGTAACACCCTGGCCACAGCACAGGCACAATTCTTCACTGAGTGGGGCACTCTACTGGTAATACCCCAGCCACAGCACAGGCACATTTCTTCACTGAAGGGGGCACTCTATTGGTAACACACCGGCCACAGCACAGGCACAGCTCTACATTGAGGGGAAACTCTATTCGTAACACCTCGGCCACAGCACTGGTACAGCTATTCACTGAGGGGGGAAATCTACTGGTAACACCCCGGCCACAGCACTGGCACAGCTCTTCACTGAGGGGGGCACTCTATTGGTAACACCCCGGCCACAGCACTGGCACAGATCTTCACTGAGGGGGGCACTCCATTGGTAATACCCCAGCCACAGCACAGGCGCAGTTCTTCACTGAGGGGGGCACTCAATTGGTAACACCCCATCCACAGCACTTGCACAGCTCTTCACTGAGGGGGGCACTCTTCTGGTAACACCCTGGCCACAGCACTGGCACAGCTCTTCACTGAAGGGGACACTCTGTTGGTAACACCCCGGCCACAGCACTGGCACAGCTTTTCACTGAGGGGGCACTCTATTGGTAACACCTCGGCCACAGCACTGGTACAGCTCTTCACTGAGGGGGAACTCTACTGGTAACACCCCGGCCACAGTACTGGCACAGCTCTTCACTGAGGGGGACACTCAATTGGTAACACCCCGGCCACAGCTAGGCGCAGCTCTACACTGAGGTGGACACTCTATTGGTAACACACCGGCCACAGCACAGGCACAGCTCTACACTGAGGGGAAACTCTATTGGTAACACCCCGGCCACAGCACTGGTACAGCTCTTCACTGAGGGGGGAACTCTACTGGTAACACCCCGGCCACAGCACTCGCACAGCTCTTCACTGAGGGGGACACTCTATTGGTAAGACTCCAGCCACAGCACAGGCACAGAGCTTCACTGATGGGGGCACTCTATTGGTAACACCCCGGCCACAGCACTGGCACAGCTCTTCATTGAGGGGAACACTCTACTGGTAACACCCCGGCCACAGCACTGGCACAGCTCTTCACTGAGGGGGACACTCTATTGTTAACGCACCGGCAACAGCACAGGTACAGCTCATCACTGCGGGGGACACTCTATAAGTAACACCCCGGCCACAGCATAGGCGCAGCTCTTTACTGAGGGGAAACTCTATTGGTAACACCCCGGCCACAGCACTGGCACAGATCTTCACTGAGGGGGGCACTCTATTGGTAACACCCCGGCCACAGCACTGGCACAGCTCTTCACTGAGGGGGGCACTCTATTGGTAACACTCCGGCCACAGCACTGGCACAGCTCTTCAATGAGGGGGGCACTGGTAACACCCGGCCACAGCACAGGCGCAGCTCTTCACTGAGGGAAACTCTATTGGTAACACACCGGTCACAGCTCTGGCACAGCTCTTCACTGAGGGGGGCACTGGTAACACCCCGGCCACAGCACAGGCACAGCTCTTCACTGAGGGGGGCCCTCTACTTGTAACACCCCAGCCACAGCACTGGCACAGTTCTTCACTGAGGGGGGCACTCTATTGGTAGTACCCCGGCCACAGCACTGGCACAGCTCTTCACTGAGGGGGGCACTCTACTGGTAACACCCCGGCCACAGCACTGACACAGCTCTTCACTGAGGGGAAAGTCTATTGGTAACACCCCCGCCACAGCACTGGCACAGATCTTCACTGAGGGGGCACTCTATTGGTAACACCCGGCCACAGCACTGGCGCAGCTCTTCACTGAGGGAAACTCTATTGGTAACACACCGGCCACAGCACTGTCACAGCTCTTCACTGAAGGGGACACTCTAATGGTAACACCCCCGCCACAGCACTGGCACAGCTCTTCACTGATGGGGACACTCTATTGGTAACACCCTGGCCACAGCACTGGCACAGCTCTTCACTGAGGAGGACACTCTATTGGTAACACCCCGGCCACAGCACAGGCGCAGCTGATTCACTGAGGGAAACTCTATTGGTAACACCCCGGCCACAGCACAGGCACAGATCTTCACTGAGTGGGGCACTATATTGGTAACACCCCGGCCACAGCACTGGCACAGCTCTTCACTGAGGGGGCACTCTATTGGTAACACCCCGGCCACAGCACTGGCACAGCTCTTCAATGAGTCGAGGCACTCTATTGGTAACACCCCGGCCACAGCACTGGCACAGCTTTTCACTGAGGGGGCACTCTATTGGTAATACCCGGCCACAGCACAGGCGCAGCTCTTCACTGAGGAGAAACTCTATTGGTAACACTCCGGCCACAACACTGGCACAGCTCTTCACTGAGGGGGCACTGGTAACACCTTGGCCACAGCACAGGCACAGCTCTTCACTGAGTGGGGCACTCTACTGGTAATACCCCAGCCACAGCACAGGCACATTTCTTCACTGAAGGGGGCACTCTATTGGTAACACCCCGGCCACAGCATTGGCACAGATCTTCTCTGAGGGGGCACTCTATTGGTAACCCTCCGGCCACAGCAATGGCACAGCTCTTCACTGAGGGGGCACTCTACTGGTAACATCCCGGCAAAAGACTGGCACAGCTCTTCAATAAGGGGACACTCTATTGGTAATACCCGGGCCACAGCACTGGCACACCTCTTCACTGAGGTGAAACTCTATTAGTAACACCCCGGCCACAGCACAGGCACAGATCTTCACTGAGTGGGGCACTATATTGGTAACACCCCGGCCACAGCACTGGCACAGCTCTTCACTGAGGGGGCACTCTATTGGTAACACCCCAGCCACATCACTGGCACAGCTCTTCACTGAGGGGGCACTCTATTGGTAACACCCCGGCCACAGCACTGGCACAGCTTTTCACTGAGGGGGCACTCTATTGGTAATACCCCGGCCACAGCACAGGCGCAGCTCTTCACTGAGGGGACACTCTATTGGTAAGACTCCAGCCACAGCACAGGCACAGAGCTTCACTGATGGGGGCACTCTATTGGTAACACCCCGGCCACAGCACTGGCACAGCTCTTCATTGAGGGGAACACTCTACTGGTAACACCCCGGCCACAGCACTGGCACAGCTCTTCACTGAGGGGGACACTCTATTGTTAACGCACCGGCAACAGCACAGGTACAGCTCTTCACTGCGGGGGACACTCTATAAGTAACACCCCGGCCACAGCATAGGCGCAGCTCTTTACTGAGGGAAACTCTATTGGTAACACCCTGGCCACAGCACTGGCACAGATCTTCACTGAGGGGGCACTCTATTGGTAACACCCGGCCACAGCACTGGCACAGCTCTTCACTGAGGGGGCGCTCTATTGGTAACATTCCGGCCACAGCACTGGCACAGCTCTTCAATGAGGGGGGCACTGGTAACACCCCGGCCACAGCACAGGCGCAGCTCTTCACTGAGGGGAAACTCTATTGGTAACACACCGGTCACAGCTCTGGCACAGCTCTTCACTGAGGGGGCACTGGTAACACCCCGGCCACAGCACAGGCACAGCTCTTCACTGAGGGGGCACTCTACTTGTAACACCCCAGCCACAGCACTGGCACAGTTCTTCACTGAGGGGGCACTCTATTGGTAGTACCCGGCCACAGCACTGGCACAGCTCTTCACTGAGGGGGCACTCTACTGGTAACACCCCGGCCACAGCACTGACACAGCTCTTCACTGAGGGGAAAGTCTATTGGTAACACCCCCGCCACAGCACTGGCACAGATCTTCACTGAGGGGGGCACTCTATTGGTAACACCCCGGCCACAGCACTGGCGCAGCTCTTCACTGAGGGGAAACTCTATTGGTAACTCACCGGCCACATCACTGTCACAGCTCTTCACTGAAGGGGACACTCTAATGGTAACACCCCCGCCACAGCACTGGCACAGCTCTTCACTGATGGGGACACTCTATTGGTAACACCCTGGCCACAGCACTGGCACAGCTCTTCACTGAGGAGGACACTCTATTGGTAACACCCCGGCCACAGCACAGGCGCAGCTATTCACTGAGGGGAAACTCTATTGGTAACACCCCGGCCACAGCACAGGCACAGATCTTCACTGAGTGGGGCACTATATTGGTAACACCCCGGCCACAGCACTGGCACAGCTCTTCACTGAGGGGGCACTCTATTGGTAACACCCGGCCACAGCACTGGCACAGCTCTTCAATGAGTCGAGGCACTCTATTGGTAACACCCCGGCCACAGCACTGGCACAGCTTTTCACTGAGGGGGCACTCTATTGGTAATACCCCGGCCACAGCACAGGCGCAGCTCTTCACTGAGGAGAAACTCTATTGGTAACACTCCGGCCACAACACTGGCACAGCTCTTCACTGAGGGGGGCACTGGTAACACCTTGGCCACAGCACAGGCACAGCTCTTCACTGAGTGGGGCACTCTACTGGTAATACCCCAGCCACAGCACAGGCACATTTCTTCACTGAAGGGGGCACTCTATTGGTAACACCCCGGCCACAGCATTGGCACAGATCTTCTCTGAGGGGGCACTCTATTGGTAACCCTCCGGCCACAGCAATGGCACAGCTCTTCACTGAGGGGGCACTCTACTGGTAACATCCCGGCAAAAGACTGGCACAGCTCTTCAATAAGGGGACACTCTATTGGTAATACCCGGGCCACAGCACTGGCACACCTCTTCACTGAGGTGAAACTCTATTGGTAACACCCCGGCCACAGCACAGGCACAGATCTTCACTGAGTGGGGCACTATATTGGTAACACCCCGGCCACAGCACTGGCACAGCTCTTCACTGAGGGGGCACTCTATTGGTAACACCCCAGCCACATCACTGGCACAGCTCTTCACTGAGGGGGCACTCTATTGGTAACACCCCGGCCACAGCACTGGCACAGCTTTTCACTGAGGGGGCACTCTATTGGTAATACCCGGCCACAGCACAGGCGCAGCTCTTCACTGAGGAGAAACTCTATTGGTAACACACCGGCCACAACACTGGCACAGCTCTTCACTGAGGGGGCACTGGTAACACCCTGGCCACAGCACAGGCACAGCTCTTCACTGAGTGGGGCACTCTACTGGTAATACCCCAGCCACAGCACAGGCACATTTCTTCACTGAAGGGGGCACTCTATTGGTAACACCCCGGCCACAGCATTGGCACAGATCTTCTCTGAGGGGGGCACTCAATTGGTAACCCTCCGGCCACAGCAATGGCACAGCTCTTCACTGAGGGGCACTCTACTGGTAACATCCCGGCAAAAGACTGGCACAGCTCTTCAATAAGGGGACACTCTATTGGTAATACCCGGGCCACAGCACTGGCACACCTCTTCACTGGTGGGGGCACTCTATTGGTAACACCCCGGCCACAGCACTGGCACAGCTCTTCACTGTGGGGAAACTCTATTGCTAACACCCCGGCCACAGCACAGGCTCAGCTCTTCACTGAGGGGGAAAATCTATTGGTAACACCCCAGCCACAGCACAGGCGCAGCTCTTCACTTAGGAGGAAACCCTATCGGTAACACCCTGGCCATAGCACAGGCGCAGCTTTTCACTGAGAGGGGCACTCTATTGGTAACACCCCGGCCACAGCACTGGTACAGCTCTTCACTGAGGGGGGAACTCTACTGGTAACACCTCGGCCACAGCACTGGCACAGCTCTTCACTGAGGGGGACACTCTATTGGTAATACCCGGCGACAGCTAGGCGCACCTCTACACTGAGGGGGACACTCAATTGGTAACACACCGGCCACAGCACAGGCACAGCTCTACTTTGAGGGGAAACTCTATTCGTAACACCCCGGCCACAGCACTGGTACAGCTATTCACTGAGGGGGGAAATCTACTGGTAACACCCCGGCCACAGCACTGGCACAGCTCTTCACTGAGGGGGTCACTCTATTGGTAACACCCCGGCCACAGCACTGGCACAGATCTTCACTGAGGGGGGCACTCCATTGGTAATACCCCAGCCACAGCACAGGCGCAGTTCTTCACTGATTGGGGCACTCAATTGGTAACACCCCATCCACAGCACTGGCACAGCTCTTCACTGAGGGGGGCACTCTACTGGTAACACCCTGGCCACAGCACTGGCACAGCTCTTCACTGAGGGGGACACTCTATTGTTAACGCACCGGCAACAGCACAGGTACAGCTCTTCACTGCGGGGGACACTCTATAAGTAACACCCCGGCCACAGCATAGGCGCAGCTCTTTACTGAGGGGAAACTCTATTGGTAACACCCCGGCCACAGCACTGGCACAGATCTTCACTGAGGGGGGCACTCTATTGGTAACACCCCGGCCACAGCACTGGCACAGCTCTTCACTGAGGGGGGCACTCTATTGGTAACACTCCGGCCACAGCACTGGCACAGCTCTTCAATGAGGGGGGCACTGGTAACACCCCGGCCACAGCACAGGCGCAGCTCTTCACTGAGGGAAACGCTATAGGTAACACACCGGTCACAGCTCTGGCACAGCCTCTTCACTGAGGGGGGCACTGGTAACACCCCGGCCACAGCACAGGCACAGCTCTTCACTGAGGGGGGCACTCTACTTGTAACACCCCAGCCACAGCACTGGCACAGTTCTTCACTGAGGGGGGCACTCAATTGGTAGTACCCCGGCCACAGCACTGGCACAGATCTTCACTGAGGGGGCACTCTATTGGTAACACCCCGGCCACAGCACTGACACAGCTCTTCACTGAGGGAAAGTCTATTGGTAAAACCCCGCCACAGCACTGGCACAGATCTTCACTGAGGGGGCACTCTATTGGTAACACCCCGGCCACAGCACTGGCGCAGCTCTTCACTGAGGGGAAACTCTATTGCTAACACACCGGCCACAGCACTGTCACAGCTCTTCACTGAAGGGGACACTCTAATGGTAACACCCACGCCACAGCACTGGCACAGCTCTTCACTGATGGGGACACTCTATTGGTAACACCCTGGCCACAGCACTGGCACAGCTCTTCACTGAGGAGGACACTCTATTGGTAACAACCCGGCCACAGCACAGGCGCAGCTATTCACTGAGGGGAAACTCTATTGGTAACACCCCGGCCACAGCACAGGCACAGATCTTCACTGAGTGGGGCACTATATTGGTAACACCCCGGCCACAGCACTGGCACAGCTCTTCACTGAGGGGGCACTCTATTGGTAACACCCCGGCCACAGCACTGGCACAGCTCTTCAATGAGTGGAGGCACTGGTAACACCCCAGCCACATCACTGGCACAGCTCTTCACTGAGGGGGGCACTCTATTGGTAACACCCCGGCCACAGCACTGGCACAGCTTTTCACTGAGGGGGGCACTCTATTGGTAATACCCCGGCCACAGCACAGGCGCAGCTCTTCACTGAGGAGAAACTCTATTGGTAACACACCGACCACAACACTGGCACAGCTCTTCACTGACGGGGGCACTGGTAACACCCTGGCCACAGCACAGGCACAGCTCTTCACTGAGTGGGGCACTCTACTGGTAATACCCCAGCCACAGCACAGGCACATTTCTTCACTGAAGGGGGCACTCTATTGGTAACACCCCGGCCACAGCATTGGCACAGATCTTCTCTGAGGGGGGCACTCTATTGGTAACACTCCGGCCACAGCAATGGCACAGCTCTTCACTGAGGGGGGCACTCTACTGGTAACATCCCGGCAAAAGACTGGCACAGCTCTTCAATAAGGGGACACTCTATTGGTAATACCCCGGCCACAGCACTGGCACACCTCTTCACTGGTGGGGGCACTCTATTGGTAACACCCCGGCCACAGCACTGGCACAGCTCTTCACTGAGGGGAAACTCTATTGCTAACACCCCGGCCACAGCACAGGCGCAGCTCTTCACTGAGGGGGAAAATCTATTGGTAACACCCCAGCCACAGCACAGGCGCAGCTCTTCACTTAGGAGGAATCCCTATTGGTAACACCCTGGCCATAGCACAGGCGCAGCTTTTCACTGAGAGGGGCACTCTATTGGTAACACCCCGGCCACAGCACTGGTACAGCTCTTCACTGAGGGGGGAACTCTACTGGTAACGCCTCGGCCACAGCACTGGCACAGCTCTTCACTGAGGGGGACACTCTATTGGTAATACCCCGGCCACAGCTAGGCGCACCTCTACACTGAGGGGGACACTCAATTGGTAACACACCGGCCACAGCACAGGCACAGCTCTACTTTGAGGGGAAACTCTATTCGTAACACCCCGGCCACAGCACTGGTACAGCTATTCACTGAGGGGGGAAATCTACTGGTAACACCCCGGCCACAGCACTGGCACAGCTCTTCACTGAGGGGGGCACTCTATTGGTAACACCCTGGCCACAGCTAGGCACAGCTCTACACTGAGGGGGACACTCTATTGGTAGCACACCGGCCACAGCAGTGACACAGATCTTCACTGAGGGGGGCACTCTATTGGTAACACCCCGGCCAGAGCTCTTCACTGAGGGGGGCACTCTATTGGTAACAACCCGGCCACAGCACAGGCGCAGCTCTTCACTGAGGGGAAACTCTATTGGTAACACACCGGCCACAGCACTGTCACAGCTCTTCACTGACGGGGACACTCTAATGGTAACACCCCCGCCACAGCACTGGCACAGCCTCTTCACTGATGGGGACACTCTATTGGTAACACCCTGGCCACAGCACTGGCACAGCTCTTAACTGAGGAGGACACTCTCTTGGTAACGCACCGGCCACAGCACAGGCACAGCTCTTCACTGAGGGGGACACTCTATTGGTAACACCCGGCCACAGCACTGGCACAGCTTTTCACTGAGGGGGACACTCTTTTGGTAACGCACCGGCCACGGCACAGGCACAGCTCTTCACTGCGGGGGACACTCTATTGGTAACACCCCGGCCACAGCACAGGCGCAGCTATTCACTGAGGGGAAACTCTATTGGTAACACCCCGGCCACAGCACAGGCACAGATCTTCACTGAGTGGGGCACTATATTGGTAACACCCCGGCGACAGCACTGGCACAGCTCTTCAATGAGTGGAGGCACTGGTAACACCCCAGCCACATCACTGGCACAGCTCTTCACTGAGGGGGCATTCTATTGGTAACACCCCGGCCACAGCACTGGCACAGCTTTTCACTGAGGGGGGCACTCTATTATTAATACCCCGGCCACAGCACAGGCGCAGCTCTTCACTGAGGGGAAACTCTATTGGTAACACACCGGCCACAACACTGGCACAGCTCTTCACTGAGGGGGGCACTGGTAACACCCTGGCCACAGCACAGGCACAGCTCTTCACTGAGTGGGGCACTCTACTGGTAATACCCCAGCCACAGCACAGGCACATTTCTTCACTGAAGGGGGCACTCTATTGGTAACACCCCGGCCACAGCACTGGCACAGATATTCTCTGAGGGGGGCACTCTATTGGTAACACTACGGCCACAGCACTGGCACAGCTCTTCACTGAGGGGGGCACTCTACTGGTAACTTCCCGGCAACAGACTGGCACAGCTCTTCAATAAGGGGACACTCTATTGGTATCACCCCGGCCACAGCACTGGCACAGCTCTTCACTGAGGGGGACACTGTATTGGTATCACCCCGGCCACAGCACAGGCGCAGCTGTTCACTGAGGGGAAACTCTATTAGTAACACCCCGGCCACAGCACTGGCACAGCTCTTCACTGAGGGGGGCACTGGTAACACCCCGGCCACAGCACAGGCACAGCTCTTCACTGAAGGGTTACTATATTGGTAAAACCCCAGCCACAGCACTGGCACAGCACTTCACTGAGGGGGGCACTCTATTGGTAACACCCTGGCCACAGCACAGGCGCAGCTCTTCACTGAGGGGGACACTCTATTGGTAACACCCCAGCCACAGCACTGGCACAGCTCTTCACTGAGGGGGACACTCTATTGGTAACACCCCGGCCACAGCAAATGCGCAGCTCCTCACTGAGGGGGGCACTGGTAACACCCCGGCACCAGCGCTGGCACAGCTCTTCACTGATGGGGACATTCTAATGGTAACACCTTGGCCACAACACTGGCACAGCTTTACTCTGAGGGGGCACTGGTAACAACCCAGCCACAGCGCTGATACAGCTCTTCACTGAGGGGTGGAACTCTACTGGTAACACCCCGGCCACAGCACTGACACAGCTCTTCACTGAGGGGGACAATCTATTGGTAACACCCCGGCCACAGCACTGGCACAGCTCTTCACTGAGGGGGGCATTCTATTGGTAATACCCCAGCCACAGCACAGGTGCAGCTCTTCACTGAGGGGGGCACTTTATTTGTAACACCCGGGCCACAGCACAGGCACAGCTCTTCACTGAGGGGGGCACTCTATTGGTAACACCCCGGCCACAGCACTGGCACAGCCCTTCACTGAGGGGAACACTCTACTGGTAACACCCCGGCCATAGCACTGGCACAGCTCTTCACTGAGGGGGACACTCTATTGGTAACATCCCGGCCACAGCACAGGTGCAGCTCTTCTCTGAGGGGAAAACTCTACTGGTAACACCCCAGCCACAGCACAGGCACAGCTCTACACTAAGGGGGGCACTGGTAACACCCCGCCCACAGCACTGGCACAGATCTTCACTGAGGGGAAACTCTATTGGTAACACCCCGGCCACAGCACAGGCGCAGCTCTTCACTGAGGGGGACACTCTATTGGTAACACCCCAGCCACAGCACAGGCGCAGCTCTTCACTGAGGGGGAAACCCTATTGGTAACACCCCGGCCACAGCACAGGCGCAGCTCTTCACTGGCGGGACACTCTACTGGTAACACCCTGGCCACAGCACAGGCACAGCTCTTCACTGAGGGGGAAACTCTATTGGTGAAACCCCGGCCACAGCACTGGCACAGCTCTTCACTGAGGGTATACTCTATTGGTAACACCCCGGCCACAGCACTGGCACAGATCTTCACTGAGGGGGGCACTCTATTGGTAGCACCCCAGCCACAGTACTGGCACAGATCTTCACTGATGGGGACACTATTGGTAACACCCCGGCCACAGCACTGGCACAGCTCTCCACTGAGGGGGGCACTCTATTGGTAACATCCCGGCCACAGCACTGGCACATCTCTTCACTGAGGGGGGCACTGGAAACACCCCGGCCACAGCACTGGCACAGCTCTTTAGTGAGGGGAACACTCTACTGGTAACACCCCGCCCACATCACAGGCACAGCTCTTCACTGAAGGGGGCACTCTATTGGTAACACCCCGCCCACAGCACAGGCGCAGCTCTTCATTGAGGGGAAACTCTATTGGTAACACCCCGGCCACAGCACAGGCACAGCTCTTCACTGAGTGGGACACTGGTAACAATCCGGCCACAGTACAGGCACAGCTCTTCACTGAGGGGGACACTCTATTGGTAACACCCTGGCCACAGCACAGGCGCAGCTCTTTTCTGAGGGGAAACTCTATTGGTAACACCCCGGCTACAGCACTGGCACAGCTCTTCACTGAGGGGGGCACTGGTAACACCCCGGCCACAGCACAGGCACAGCTCTTCACTGAAGGGGGCACTCTATTGGTAACACCCCTGCCACAGCACAGGCACAGCTCTAAACTGAAGGGGGCACTGCTAACACCCCAATCACAGCACTGGCACATCTCCTTACTGAGCGGGGCATTCTTTTGGTAACACCCCGGCCACAGCACTGGCACTGCTCTTCACTGAGGGGGACACTCTATTGGTAACACCCCGGCCACAGCACTGTCACAGCTCTTCACTGAGGGGGGCACTGGTAACACCCCGGCCACAGCACTGGCACAGCTCTTCACTGAGTGTGCACTCTATTGGTAACACCCCGGCCACAGCACTGGCACAGATCTTCACTGAGGGGGACACTCTATTGGTAAAACCCCGGCCACAGCACAGGCATAGCTCGTAACTGAGAGGGACAGTCTATTGGTAACACCCCGGCAACAGCACATGCACAGCTCTTCGCTCAGGGGGACACTCTATTGGTAACACACCGTCCACAGCACTGGCTCTTCACTGAGGGGGACACTCTACTGGTAACACCCCGGCCACAGCACAGGCACAGCTCTTAACTGAGGGGGACACTCTATTGGCAACACATCGGCCACAGCACTGGCGCAGCTCTTCACTGAGGGGACACTCTCTGAACACTTGGAATATCATATTGCAACACTCTATTATCCCAAGGAACAGAGTGCGGGCTTAGGCAATGGGAGGAACCACTATGAAGGATACCACACACCCCCTTTCATCACTGAACAAGATGCAAGGTTTAAAGTGACAGGGAAGGAGGATGAAGGGAGGGGATGGCCCACACTGACAACACAAAGGAATGAGAGTAGGGGCAGTCCTGAGGTTGAGAACTGATGGTCGCAAAATACTATACGAACAGGTGAGTAAACTTTTATATAACATACAACTCATAGGGTACAAGGTGCAAATGATAATACATTTTGTAAGCACAAACGTTGTCTTATGAGCTTCTGTTTAAGATATGCTCTATAGAATCTAACGCACACATGAAAAGTTTCCTTCTAATCCCGGATGTAACCTTTCAAGTATCTTAGTGGTCCAATGGGACATGTCCGTACTCTGTAAGGGAAACTCCCATTGGGACGTTTGCACTGAGCGGTATTCAATATCTGATTCCCCATTCCAAGAGTGTTGTTGTTGCTTGAGTTTCCTCCAGCTGGATGATGGTTGGCATCATTTCTGAAGATAGGGTGACTGAGTACTGCAACCCTCCACAATTCCCATATTCTACCATCGTCAGTCTTTATGGTATTACAAAAGTTTGATCTTATTAGTGGACTGCTCCCTTCCCTGCACAGCTCTACCTGGTCGCTGGTGCTGATGCCGTTGGTGCTGCTGACCCTCTGGTCAGGAGTTCAAGGCCCTCCTACATCTGCAGGCTCCCTCCTGCTCCTCATCCCTGGCAGTCTTGTGGTAGAGCGTCACTGCTCTGCTGCTGAGCTGCCCTCTCACTCTCTTTTTCTGTTTTTTTCTTCCTTTTTCTGCTTTTTTGATGCTGCCTTTTTCTGCATTTTCTTATTCTTTTTCTGTCCCTTTTGTACTTTTCTTTACTCCTTTTGCCACTTTTGCCACTGCCGCTGTGATCGCACTTGGCCCCGTCCTCTCCAGGGACACTATCCCACTCCCACATTTCCCTCCTACCAGCTGTCCAGTCACCCGCATACTACTTAATGGCAGCTGCTGTGCGGTGAAGGTGTGGTCTACTGACCTTATTAGTGGACTGCTCCCTTCCCTGCACAACTCTGCATGGTAGCTGCTGCCCCCGTTGCTGCTCCTAACCATCTGGTAAGGAGTTTGATGCCCTCCTCCACCCACAGGCTCCCGACATTGCCACGTCCCTGGTGGTCTAGCGGTAGAGTGTCACTGCTCTCCTGCTGGGCTGCCCTCTGACTCTTTTTCTGCTTTTTCTGCTTTCTTGATTCTGTCTTTTTCTACCTTTTCTGATTATTTTTCTGCCCCTTTTGCACTTTTCTTTTCTCTTTTTGCTTTTGCCGCTCTTGCCCCTGCAATCCCCCCCGGCCCACCCCCCTCCAGTGACACTTTCCTGCCCCCACTTTTCCCTCCTCCCAGCTGTAAAGCCCCTGCACACTGCTTAATGTCAGCCGCTACGCGTTGAAGGTGCAGTCCCCTGACCTCATTAGTGGACTGCTCCCTTCCCTGCACAGCTCCGCCTGTTAGATGCTCCCCCCGTTGCTGCTGCTGACCCTCTGGTCAGGAGTTTGAGGCCCTCTTTCTCCTGCAGGCTCCCGCCTGCCCCTCATCCCTCGTGGTCTAGTGGTAGAGCATCACTGCTGTGCTGCTGGGCTGCCCTCTGTCTCTATTTTTCTGCTTTTTGGATTCTCCCTTTTTCTGCCTTTTCTGATTCTTTTTCCGTCCCTTTTGGACTTTTATTTTCTCCTTTTGCCACTCTTGCCCCTGCCATTGCAATTCCCTGCGGCCTCGCCCCCTCCAGTGACACTTTCCTTATCCAGTGTTTCCTGCCTTCCAGCTGACCAGCCCCCCCAGCACTACTTAATGGCGGCCGCTGCGCGGTGACGGTGCAGTCCACTAACCTTATTAGTGGACGGCTCCCTTACCTGCACAGCTCCGCCTGGTAGCTGTTGCCCCAGTTGCTGCTCCTAACCATCTTGTCAGGAGTTTGAGACCCTTCTCCACCCACAGGCTCCCATCTGTGCCTCATCCCTGGCGGTCTAGTTGTACAGCATCGCTTCTCCGCTGCTGGGATGTCCTCTGTCTCTCTTTTTCTGCTTTTTTTTGCCTTTTTCTGCTTTTTGGATTTTGCCTTTTTTCTGCTTTTTTCTGTACCTTTTGCACTTTTCTTTTCTCTTTTTGCCGCTCTTGCCCCAGCGATCCCCTGTGGCCTGCCCTCTCCAGTGACACTTTCCTGCTCCCGCCTTTCCCACCTCCTAGCTGTCCAGCCTCCCCACACTACTTAATATCAGCTGCTGTGCAGCCGTGCTGTTGACATTCCTCGGCAAGCCCGTCTGTGCCCGTCCGCACCAGGACTGCGCCCAGTGCCATGGACTCTGCTTCTCGGACCTTCCACTGATACCAAGCCTGCACCCTATTTGTACTCAACACAAGACGCCACGCTGCCTGCCACCTCCCATCACTGAAGGATACACAAGGACCCTTCTCCTGCCGAAACTGCAGCTGCACCCTCGCCCACCACGACACTCCTGCTCCTCTCGCCATCCAGTCGACCAACAGCGCACACGACCGGCTCAGCTGCCTCCTCCTCAACACAGGCTGCCTCCACAAACATGGCACAGAAATCTAGGACCTCCTCCACTCCATCTCTTCTGACATTGCCTTCCTCATGGAAACCTGGACTAGCCCCAACTCTGGCCCGGACATCACCACTGCCATCCCCGACAGCTACAAAATCACCCTCAAGGACCGCACCCACTGACCAGGAAGAGGCATCACCATCATCCACAAGAACACCCTCCACTTGGCCACCCTCTCGGGTGGCCCAACGACAACCATGGAACACCTGCACTTCCAGATCAAGACCAACCCCAACACCACCCTCCAAGGCACCCTTGTCTACTGGCCTCCTGGCCCCCACTCACTCTTCACCAACACCATCCTCAACTTCATGTCACCCCAGGCTCTCGCATCCACTGATTACATCCTACTCGGCAACATCAACATTTACCTGGACAACCCCAGTGATCAGACCACTGCATCCCTTCTGGAGAATCTCACCTACATCGGACTCTAGTCACTGCTCCGATCCATGTGGCAGGACATACTCTTGACTCCGTCTTCTCTGCCAGTGAAAACATCACCTACAACCACACCACCGAACCCCTATGGATCCACCACCCCTGCATGCACTTCGCCTTCACCACACCCACCGTACACCACAGCCCTCACCGCCCCCCGTCGTAGTTGGAACAAGGTCACCGAAGAACGTCTTACCACCTTTCTCAGCATCATCACACTGCCGACATCAGCAGATGCTAACACCTCAGCACACAACCGTCACCAATAGATCTACAACTGCGCCGACACTCTGGTACCCCTCAAGAAGGCACCCAGCATGCACCACTCTGAGAAAGCCAGCTGGTTCACTCCTGCCCTCCACGAGTCCAGACGCACCTGTAGACGACTCGAGAATAACAAAACCGCAGAAACCCACCAACCTTCAAAACCGCCATCAATGCACACCACCTCCTCCTCAAAACTACAAAGAAAACGGCCTTCCAAGCCAGAATCAACACCAATGCACACAACAGCAAATAACTCTTCGCTATCGTCAAGGAGTTTGCCAGGCCCAACAGCGAGGCCATGGATGTCCCACCCTCCCAATACCTCTGCAACAAGTTTGGCACCTTCTGCCACCAGAAGATCAGACAGATCTATGAAAGTTTCGACACCCAAAACCCTTCCACCACGCCGTACACCACCGCACTCAACTACGCCACATACCAACAGATCCTCCTTAACTAGACCCCGCTCATCACTGACGACACACTCAAAACCATGAAGAGCATTCACTCTGGAGCCCCCTCGGACCCTTGCCCACACCAATTCTTCCATAGAGCATCCACCTCCATCGCTCCCAGGCTTTGCCACACCATCAACTGCTCCATTGAGACTGTCACTTTCCTTGACAACTGGAAAAATACTGAGATCAACCCCCTGCCGAAGAAATCATCCGCCGACCCGACAGACCTCAAGAACTACTGACCCATCTCCCTGCTCCCCCTTCCTAGCCTAGGTCATCGAGAAGGCCATCAATGCCCAACTCCTCGAGTTCATCGAAGTGAACCATGTCCTGAACATCTCCCAATCTGGCTTCCAAGGCAACCATAGCACCAAGACCATACTCCTCGCCACCACCGACGATACCCTCTCCCTCCGCGACCGGGGCAAAACTGCAGATCTCATCCTGCTGAATCTCTTGGTGGCCTTTAATACTGTCTCCCACCGCACCCTAATCACGAGACTCCACAACACCGGCATCAATGACAAGGCCCTGGACTGGATCAACTCCTTCCTCACAGGGCAAACACAACAAGTCAGACTACCTCCGTTCCTCTCAGAACCCACAGACATCAGCTGAGAGCGCCCCAGGGCTCCTCCCCAAGCCCCATCATCAACTTCTACCCCCTGCTGCTATCATCAGGAACCACAGACTCAACATTGTCTCCTATGCCAATGACACCCAGCTACCAGAATCAACTTCCACAGTGGGATGAAGGCCATTGTCATCTGGATGAAAGACAATTCCCTCAAATTCAACTTGGAGAAGACTGAAGTACTCAACTTGGGAACTCCCCCCCTCAGCCTTGGATGACTCCTGGTGGCCAGCCGGATTGGGACTCCCCCATGGACCACGCATATAACCTCGGCATCATGCCGGAGTACTCGCTCACAATAAACCACCAGATCAACGCCATATCCTCATCATGCGTCCACACACCTCACCTCTTCGAAAGACATTCAGATGTATCTCCACCGAATCCAGAAAAACTGTCACCTACACACTTATCACCAGCAAACTCGACCATGGCAACACAGTCTATGCCGGCGTCACCCAGAAACTCCTGAGGAAACTACAGAACGTTCAAAACCCCACAGACAGACTGGACCCTAACTTCACCGCTGCAGCCACATCTCCAAACACCTTTGAGAACTACACTGGCTGCCAATCAATGAAAGAATCACCTTCAAGCTCCTCACACATACCTACAAAGCTCTCCATGATGTAGAACCAGCATATCTGAACCACTGCCTCTCATTCCACGTACCTGCCAGATACCTTTGCTTCACCCAGCTGGCCCTAGCCACCATCCCACAGATCCACAAGACTACAGCCGGAGGAAGGATCCTTCTCCTACCTTGCCGCCACTCTGCCTCTCCACCTCAGACAATCCCTGTCGCTAACCCAATTCAGGAAGGATCTCACGACCTGGCTCTTTGACTGAACCCCAGCGCCTAGAATGATCAGCATTCTCCGCACCTATCAGTGCCTTGAGACCCTCAAGGGTGCGTAGCCATGCTCTATAAACCCCTGATTGATTGATTGATTGATTGATTGAAGCTAAAGCCAGGTCAAGGGTTGAGAAAACCTTATCTCCCTTTAAGGATGTGAACATTTCTGTAATTGTGGGTAGAGGAAATCTTTCTACCACTACTTCTTTGTTCAGCGCTCTTCAATCAACACATAATCTTACCTTGCTATCCGCTTTGCATGCTACCACAAAGGAGCTAACCATTCCATGGCTTTGACAGGTTTAAAAACATTCTGTATAACCAAGAAGGGGGGACTCTGGGCTTTATATAGGTCCAGCATACATGCTCAAATGTAATCAAACAGAAAATGTATGCAGTTCCTAACAGGCAAGAGGCAAAGGTTGGATAAGTGTGAGACAGTACTCAATTAGTGGCGGGAGGAAAATGGGAATTCCTCCTTTCGGAATTAGGGCCCTCACACACCCAGCCAGCCAGCTAGGTGTCATGCTTCATCATAGGGCTTGCACCTCGTCAGGTCGGCGCTGCAATACCTGACGGGCACCCTATGAGGAGCTCTTTGGCGGAGATCTTTTAATCCATGCCGTTTGGTGCAGTGGGTGTGAGGGACCTAAGGGTATAGATGTGTGAAATGTAGGTCACTAGACCATGCAAAGATTAAAACAGAAAATAGAAGTCCAATCAATACAATTTTAATGAAAATGGCTCCTAACCTGATAAAAAAAAATAATATGGCGTGGCTGGCAGCCGACGAAGATGGCCGCTACCTAAGAGATCTCCGGACCTCCAATTGCCTCCAAGACAATCGACACACTTATCCGTACCCAAAACAGACCAAAAACGGCAGTGATGGTGTTGGAACCCCTACAGACCAAGGCGGACTGATCGCGACGCCACAATTTGTTGATCCGGCGTTGATTGGCTGACTGTGAGAGGCGCGGCCTCGGAACCGCGCTGAGACCGTGGCCTTGATTGCAGCCAGCACCCAGCGAGCATCGCCGGCATCCGACGCTCCACGGCGCGTGTGCACGGAGTGTGCCGCGGACGAACCCTGGAGTCAGGGACCCTCTCCTGGGGCTCTAGTGGGGGTGATCCCACCTTCGGACCGGCGACGTGGCCCGCGGGGGGCAGAGTGAGGTGAGGCCCGCCGGTCGCTTCTCCTGAAAGCCGGGGCTGGGCAACCATGAAGACGCTCGCATCAAGGGAAATGCATGCACGAGGAGCGCAGCGCCAGTAACACGTAGTGCCGGCTGTAAATTAACTGTGGAGAACGCCTCGGCGGGAGCGCTGGTGGGAACGCTGAGGCCCATTAGCAGAACAACAGCAAGCGGTGGGGGCCAGCAGGGGAAGCAACTACTGAACGAGGGGTCGGCCGGTGAGGCGCCGGGACCCACCAGCGGCCGGTAGTGCTGCATTGTGAGGCGGTGCCCTCAGCCGAGAGTCTACCCGACATAGAAGAGTAGCCGACTCTGGAGTCGTTGCCCGGAGGTGCACCATACAGCCGTACCCTACGAGAGCACTGGAGCTCCATCCGCCCCCCCTGCGGCACCCGTGGACCCGACTGCATCAAGGGCTCTGATAGACAACTGGAGTATGTCACCCATGGCGTAATAGTAAGAAAGGCCCACACACTATAGATCTTGGAGCCTCCCTGGCGACGATGCCGGCGCAATAACTGGTTGGCAGGAAACCTGACAGGCCGTGTGCACTAACCTGTTGCACAGGCAGGCAGCGAGTACTTCCAGCCAGCGGCCAGCTACCTCCTACCATCACCACAAGACAAGGCACAATGGGAGGCCGTGGCCAACGCGTGAATCATCAGAACAAAGTTGAAAAGTATGCATACTCTAAACCGGATCAAGATCCACAGGACCGCACCGCCGTAGAGGCACTGGCCACCAAGGGGCCCACGACAGGAAAAGAGATTACATTGCAGGACATAATGGCTACACTTAACAAAGTGCACACTTCACTGGAATCCCGCATATACACAGTTACTACTGAACTTTCATTAATCCGCACAGATTTCAGGAAACTCAGTTCCCGAGTGACAGACGTAGAAACGACAACAACCGCTCTATGTGTAGACACTACCTCTCTGAAGAAACAGATGAAGCATCTAGAAATGGAAACTGGACGATTATGAAGGTCGCTCCCATCGCAACAACGTCCGCATTGTGGGAGTACCCGAGGGAACGGGGGGACCTGCAGTGGACCTCTTTGTGGAAGATCTGGTCAAGAACCACTTGCAACCCAGAGGACTCTCCAATTACTTCTCGGTCGAACGGGCCCATCGTGTCCCAGGGGGTAGACCCAGGCCGGGTGCGCCCCCCTCGGTCCATACTGGCACGCATTTTCAATTTTCGAGACCGAGACCTTATTCTCCAGATGGCAAGAGCGGCCCCTCCGATATGCTATCAACAAAGCACAATCTCCTTCTTACCGGACTACACAGCTGCAGTGGCTAAACAGCGACATAACTTCATCACCATAAAGCAAGAGCTCAGGAATCATGAACTTAAATACTCGATGATGTTCCCCATGAAGTTGAGAGTAGAAGCCGATGGGAAGACATGGTTCTTCACAACTCCGGAGGAAGCGTAAGACTGGCTTGAAGGATGGCGTCAGGTCCCACATCGCGGCAAACCCGGACGAAGTACCAATCGCGAAACGTCAGGGCCAAACTCTTCAGAACTGGAGGAAACAATGACAGCGACGGAGGCCCAGAATAAAGAGAACAGAATAGACTCCATGGACCTTTTCCCCATAAGGTACTGCTACTACAAGGACCCATTTCATAGTGATGATGCAACACCTAGAGAAGAACTACGAGACTGCGTCACTGATTCATAAGTGGGCAAGATCGAGATGTCCTGCAACGGCCCACGTTCGAACATCCACTGCAATAGTGCCACTTTCAGGAAAGGGTCACTAACAGTCCTGTGCATTGCTGTGTATAAACCGGAGGTTTCCGACCTTCCAGAATGGACTCCTGTGTAATACTGAGAGGGTATATATGTTTACGAGGTGGCCCTGGGGGAACAACGTAGGAGCTCTCTCCCCCTACAAAGGTACCGGGTAATGGGAATTAGGCACTCTACAAAGTTGGGGTGGTGGGCAGTTCTTAAGTCGTCATGCAGGGAGGGGGAGGGAAAGAGGGTTAACTGGGGAAGTTTTGCTTTAGTTAGTTTCTGTGTTCCGACACGTTTTATGGTACATCATAGATCCACTTACACTGCTCCTACATCGCCATACAACAGTCCAGATCCTATAGCATACATCTTCAACACGGTTCATGGCAACGCCACCTGACCCACCCGACCCTCCGATAGCACGCACACAGCACCTGCCTATTATATCCTGGAACGTCAACGGTCTCCGGGATAAGCTGAAGAGGGGACTGGTCCTGCAATACCTAAAGCGCAAAGCACCAGCAATAGCCCTGATACAAGAGACCCACCTAACGGGGACGACCTGCAAAGCACTCAACAGATGGGGCTTCAAATTAGCGGTCCACTCAGAGTTCACGTGCGGCTCACGAAAGTAGGTATTCAAATTAAAAAACAACACCCGATTGTTATTAAACGCACATACACAGACGATCAGGGCCGCTTCGCGGCACTGACATGTCAATGGGAGGGACGTGTGGTCAATATAGTGTCAGTCTATATCCCTCCTGCGCTCCACTCATTGGCGTTCCCAGCACTCAGCACGTTCCTACTTCAGCTCCCACAGGGCGACTTAATCATAGGAGGTGACTTCAATGCAACGCTGGACGACACTCTAGATCGAACACCTCCCCGGCACCAACACCAGACACACTCTAACCTAGCGGATTTTTTAGATACCATAGGCCTGGTAGATATCTGGCAAATCTGCTTTCCGCAGGCACGGCAATACACATATCATTCGCGCGCGCATAACAGCCTTTCCAGAATAGATCACATACTGGTGCCGGCGGGCCAAATAGGGAACTTCGCAGATGTTGCACATCTACCAAGAGGCATCTACATCTACACGTGGTATGCAACAACACGGCGTCGAACATTCCCTATATACCCAGGGTACTTTAAGAACCCTAAAATCTGGAAGGGGCTGGCTGACACCACCAAACACTATTTTAATGAGAACACACCCTCAGTCTCCTCCCCACTTAGTTTATGGGAAGCATACAAAACAGTGCTTCATGGACAAGCGATCTCACTCATAACAAACCACAAAAAAGAAAAGGCTCAGGCAGTAGTGGCACTCGAGCAAGAGGTGAGTGACCTAGAGAGGACCCACGGGCAGGACCCCTCAGACACAAATACGCATCTATTACTCCTCAAACAACAGGAATATAAAGACCACCTGTGGGAGGACGCGAAGACGCGATTGTCCGCTACTCAACATACAGTATATGAAGTCGGCGATAAAGTGGGCAAGTTTCTGGCCTGGCTTGACAAACAAGAAAAGGCAGATAGGTGGATCGCGGAACTTCAGCTCCCCACAGGAATAATTAAACAGAACCCTCAAGCCATAACAGACCTCTTAGCGAAGCACTACGAGCAAGTGTACACCTCAACGCTTAAAATACAACAAGAGGATGCGGAGGAGTTTCTCCTTGATATCGGACTTCCCAAGCTCCCAGAAGAGGAGTCTCAACTATTAGAGGCAGAGCTCTCCACGGAAGAAATAGCGATAGCAATCGTAAAAATCCAATCCGGAAAGGCCCTGGGCCCGAATGGTATCCCTATAGAGTGGTATAAACGAAGTGCAACCTCACTCATGCCCTACCTACTAGATATGTATAGGGCCAGTTTGGAAAGGGGAGAACTTCCACGAGACCAATGAACGCCAACAATAGTGGCCCTCTATAAGCCCGGTAAACCCGCTCGGGAATGTGCCTCATACCGGCCCATATACCTGATCAATGCAGAGGCCAAGATACTGGCCAAAACTCTGGCCAACAGACTCACGCCGCACATAGCTACATTAATACACCCAGATCAGTCAGGGTTCATGCCAGGAAGAAACACAGCCCTAAATTTAAGACGTCTCCATAATGTACTGGGACGTAGGCACACCACACAAGAAGAAGCCATCATATTGTCCCTAGACGCGCGAATGGCCTTCAACATGGTCGAATGGCCCTTCCTCTTCACTGTCCTCGCAAAGATGGGGTTTGGTCCAAAATTTTGTTCCTGGGTTAGATTACTATATACAAATCCCCTGGCCCATGTGGTAGCTAATGGGCATATATCCAAAGAGTTCCCACTGCACCGAGGCACGAGGCAGGGCTGCCCGTTATCGCCGCTTCTTTTCGCTCTTATACTAGAGCCCTTGGCGGCCTGGATACGGGC